>JACEGR010001222.1:0-181951 GCA_014170235.1 Listronotus bonariensis | reverse complement strand
TAACGCAATTTTAATTAACAATTCACTGCATGAAAATTAGGAATTAAAAATTTGCTACATCTAACGTTACAAAAATGAGGCAACAAGGGTACTTATAGGATAGGACAATTTTTTGTTAATAAATCCGTTCTTTGCCGTACTTATTTTAAAGAGATTAAAAAGATTTTTAAAAGAGCTTTAAGAAAATACCACATTAGGTATATCTATATTGATTTCGGAAATATGGCTATTCAAATCAGGTAGTTATTTGGTATTTTTAAAATACCGCCATTTTGTATTAGGTGATGGTATCGACTTTATGTTTTAGGGTTAAAAAGTACTCGTCAGGAGCTTTAAAATAATGTGTCACATAGCGCTTAGCCGCCATCTTGAAATTTTCATCTGTCAATTTCACTCTAACATATAGAATTTATGCATTAATTTCATATCCCATAGTTTTTTAATATTTTTTGTTCAAAAAGTAAAAGGGGGAAATTAAAGAAATGCACTGTATATTATGATGCTAAACAACACGAAAACAATTTTTTTTTAAAGGCACATTTCTAACGTCTTTTTTTCCTAAAAGCAAATTAAACAGTGCTTAATGTGCTTTTTTACAGACCGCTTCATTTCTTGTATAAAAACGTGTTTTAAGATTTTTTAAAGTGCTGCATACTTCATACTTCTTTTATAGTAATTCCCTCCACCCTCCCACTTAAGTGGGAAACACTAAACAATAAACAATATTTAAGGAGCAGACTTCCTATATGCATTTTTTCCATTTTTTATAATTTTTAACTGAAGATGGTATTGCAAACTAGATATACAGGGTGTTCTAACTCTATTTATCCACCAAATAACTTCGCCCCTGTACAAGATACAAAAATAAACTTAAAATAAAAATGTTTATTTGAATTCCTTCTTTTTACTGGCAATACTAGTTAATATACAAGGTGTTTTAAAAACATAATTTTCATTGTCAAGTAGGTTGTTTTAAATAGAATATTTTAACAAATTTTGACTCTGTTTAAATTCTACACCAGAAATGTTTAACACACCATACCTCAATTATTGCTGGTTTTTGGGATATCAGCAATACGCTGATATACTCATTAACGATTAAAAGTGAAGAAAGAAAATAATACTTTGGTTCTAATTATTTTTAAATAATTCTGTCACTGTCAGCAAAGTGACAAATAATATAAAACATGTAACTAATTACTTTCCCATTGTAAGAACTACCAATAGGTATTTCAGCAACTTAGTTTATTTTAGACACACATATTTACTCAATTGCATTAAAAACAACAATACGTCAATTATGGCTGCCTTTTAGGCTAGGTTAGTAAATATGTATCTAAAATAAACCAAATAGATAGCTGACTTACCTAGTAGTAGTTCTTACAATGAAAGGTAATTAATTACATGTTATTGTATTATTTGTCGCTCTGACAGCGACAGAATTATTTAAAAAATAAGTAGAACCAAAATATTATTTTCTTTCTTCACTTTTAATCGCTTATGGGTATATCAGCATACTGCTGATATCTCAAAAACCAGCAATAATCGACGTACAGTGTGTTATACATGTTTGATGTAGAGTCAAAATTTGTTAAAATATATATAGGGTGTTCCATTTAAAAAAACCAACTTGACAATGAAAATTGTGTTTTGAAGACAACTTGTATATTAACTAGTACTGTCAATAAAAAGAGTATCCTTATAAACCTTTTTATTTTAAGTTTATTTTTACAGCCCCACAAAATAATAAAAGTTGGTGGTCCGAAAGACCAGACCATGGTATCTTAATGTTTTTGGGGTCGCTGAATCCGAATGTGGTGTCGGTTTGACCCTATCAGGTCATGATCAAAGTCACTTCAAGGTCAAATCATTAAAAATAGACCACAAACGGGGCGCCTTTATGTTTTTGCGTTCGCATAATCCGAATCCGGGAGGGTCAATTTGACTACGGATTCGGATTTAGCGACCCCAAAAACCCCAAGATATCATGCTTTTGGTGCAGTTACGATAACGTCTGATGATTTGACCTCGATCTTTACCTCATATGGTCAATTTGACCACGGAATCGGATTCAGCGACCCCAAAAACATAAAAAGTATCAGGATTGTGGTCCCTTTTCGATAAATTGTGATGATCTGACCTTGCAAATACCTTGACCCTGACCTGATAGGGTCAAACTGACTCCAGATTCGGATTCAGCGACTCCAAAAACATTAAGATACCATGGTCTAGTCCTTCGGACCACCAACTTTTATTTTTTGTGGGGCTGTGGTTATTAATTTATTACTCTTTACTTTCAAAGCAAATTACAAATCGTATATAGATAGGCTACTTAAGTTTTTTTTCATTCTGACTACAGTCAGTCATGCCGCTTCTCAATGCAGTGTGTTCAACAGTTTTTCAAAAATTTTGAGATAAAATCAATACTACATTTTTTGCATATAGATATTCTATACGGAATCAGCCAAATGAAGTGTGTCCAACAGTTTTTTTTTAATTTTGAGATAAAATCAATACTGCTTGTTTGTTTATTATATTACTGGCCGATGTACCAAAACTCCTTGCTTATATAGTATAGGTATTCCATACAGAATTAGCCAAATGAAGTCGTTCATAGGCAAGTTGAGGAAAAGAAACAATCTAACGTGAATACCTGCATGTAAACATTTCGCATTGGATGACGATTAGTCATCCTTTGTTGTTGCTTTACTCGGCGATATCCCAATACCTATTTGCTTAACCAGTATGCATGATTATTCATCTATTTTTTTAGTATAATAATTTTTCGGTTATTTCTTACCAAACAAGGAGCAGTTTTTCTTTACTTACCAAAATTACATAAAATGGACAAAATGCATATAGAAAGTGCTCCTCATTTCATGTTTTTCCGCAAAATTAAAATATTACCCGCCATAGGTGCATCTGTATTTTGTATGGTATTTTGTTTCTATCAAAAGATGTTCTTTCTATTGAGATTGAGCATCTTGTAGAAAAACTAGATTTTTAACAAGTATAGTCAATAGTCTTAGAATATTTACTCAAACTATAGGTAAAAAGGGTATTTATGGAAAAAAACACACAATAAATAATTTTAATAATTTTTATTTATTTATTAATTATATACTACCGTGGTAAAAAATAATAAAATCGAAATACATTATCATACATATTGATTGATACCCTAATGAATTAACTAGCATGCATCAATATAACTAAATTTACACTCATGGAACAGATACATTTATCGCAATATAATAAATAAATGGCAATCAGAAAGTTTTTGAAGAATTTTTGGCGGGTAGGTTGACATAATATTTTATCTCCAAATTATTATCCTTAAAAAATACAATTAAATAGCTCATTCTGGTATGTTTTTATCAAAAAAATACATAGGTATTTAAAAAGCAAGTTGGTTAAACCCTTAATTACTATGTAGTGAACTTTTAAACTATCAAAAGGTGTTTAAACCAGTTCTTATGTGACTAAAATGTTCAAGGATTAATAGTTTTAGAAAGTGGGATATAATTTGTTTTCTAGTCACTCTTACCGTACGCCCTTGTATCATGTCAAAATTACTTTCCGCTTGGAAACATCATTACATAACAATATACTTTATTTGCTCATAATTCTCAAGACGATTAGTGAAAAGGGCTGAAATGTTCTTCGAAGTGTTAAAAAATAAAAGTTTAGGCCATTATGTAAAAGTGGTAAAAAGACAAAATCCCTAATTGTAGTTAAACTCTACCATTGATATTTTTGTAAAAATTATAGTCAACAAGTGGTTTCCATTAGTATAATACCTTTTTTTTAAAGCTATAGTAGTGTCCCAATATTTTCACAACATTCTCTTATTTTTATCCAACATAACTAATTTAGAGTGTAGAAGCAAAATGACGTTATTTAACAATACCTAACAATTTTCTATTCCGTCCTGAACCTACCCGGACTTCACTAAAAACTTTCCGATCACGTGGTTATAATATACAGCCGTAGATTCGCAGAGAGCCATATTTGTGTGAAAATAAGTGATCCCCATCCAGCTACCCTAAAATAAGCGGGGCGTTACCTCTTAACAGCTCCCCAGTGGGAAGCTGTTTTAGTTTACGAGGATACTGCCCCTTAACAAAGGAAGAAAAGGTAGTAGTCGAGAGAAAAGCGAGATTTTATGTATATATTTTTTTAATAGTAAAGTTTTTTTTTAAATAAGTCAGAAAAATAATAATAATAAAAGTTCTTTAAGAAAAATACAGATCTATTCCATAGCATCTATTATTAAAGTTTAAAATAAAAAATAGTTAATAAAATAAAACAAAATATACTTTGTTCATAGTCACTTTAATTGAATATTTAGCCGTGACAGCTGTTTCGTAGTACAACTACATTTTCAAACGCGTTTGAAAATGTAGTTGTACTACGAAACAGCTGTCACGGCTAAATATTCAATTAAAGTGACTATGAACAAAGTATATTTTTGTTTTATTTTATTAATTTAAAATGTACGGTCACAAAGTAACGGACGAAACCATAATTTCTTTAAAAATAGTTTTCGCGAAAAATTCCTGAAAAGACATATGAAAAGCACAAAATCAGTACAAATATTTCAACCCGATCAAATAAACACCCCTAATAATACAAGAGATATTAGGGATCCAGGATAAAAGTTTTTCATGAAATTTTTGTGTCATGAGTCAAAAATTCTAGTTTCCCTGTAAAAACACTGTAGGTTGGGATCCACAATGGAAGTTTTTCATGAAATTTTTGTTTCATGAGTAAAAAATTTTAAGTTTCTCTGTAAACACAAAAAGTAATTTTACTGGGATACTTAAAATTTTTGACTTACGACACAAAAATTTCATGAAATTTTACATAGTGGATTCCTACCCTTATGTGTGGTACAGGTGATGAGTAGGTATCTGATATTATACCTTCCTTAAAAGCTATGAAATATTACTTAGGAAAATAACCATTGAACTTGTTATACTTGAAAAAAATATAATAAAATCTCGCTTCATCTCTCCTCATAAAACTAAACAAAAAAAGAGACCGCTTTAAAAATTTAAAAATACATAGTTTACAATTTTCTTTAAAATTACCGTTACAGTATGGTTGCTGTTATTCAACGGCTCATTTTACAGATTTATATTTTTACACATGTATTATACAGTTATTAAGGTGATTTAATTTAAACCAAAAAAAGGAATTTACAATTTACAATAAGTTGTTTCTTCTTTTAGTATCTTTACATCAGTCTGACATGTTTAAATTAAAATTATGGTGGCCGTTTCTTGCCTATAAAGTTTCTCCCCGCCGCTGTGTATTTTTTATCTTCGAGCTTTTTAAGTATTCTTACGTTGGAATGAACATTTCAATATATTTTATTTTAATAATTTCTTTTTTGTAAAAACTACACTTTGTGTTGCAAGTCACTGCAATAACAAAATTATACGGTGTGACCAAAAAGTGTGGAAAAACTTAAAATATCTTAAAATTTTTCAAACCAAATTGGACGAAATTTGGTATTTCAGAGTAAAACTATACTCAGAATTCAGTGTTGATATCGGAGATCTCGGCGATATCTATAGTTTTGTAGAAATCACTTTAAAGTTTTTAAACATAAACGAGATACCTATTTTATTTTATTACTGGATACCCGCTGTATGTTCCATGCAATGGTTTAAAAGTAAAAATTGTATTATTAGTATTATTAAAGATGGTATCAAGGTTTTACGAAAATGTCTTTTTTTTAATAGGTTAGGAACAATAAGATTTATATTTTGTTAGTAAAGGATGTGTTAAAAATAATTAAGTGGATTAGTTGTTAATCAGGAATGTTGGGAAAGCAAAAGATGGTTGGTTTATGAAAATAAGACATATTTTCTGAGTAAGTTTGAGTTAGTTGGAATTCTTAAGTGAATTTTCTTGAAGGTATATCTTTTATTGAAAAAAAACGAGCTGAAATGTTGTATCCAACTTAAAATACACAAAAACTATAAAGTAATCAATTAGTAATCACAATAAAGTAAAAAGGTTACCTAACAAAACGTCCTAAGTACAAAAAGTTATGATACAATAATTACTTTAAATTACACTATGCAAATACGGCTTTGATTAATTACATTTGAGATACACAATAGGTATAGGTAATTAATTAATTAACGAACTTAATAGGTCAGATATATACAAATATAGTAGTTTTTTCTACTAGCGGAAGGGGAGCTAAAATATTTCAGTTTTTTATGAACTGTATGTTTGTGTGGGTGTATGTGTTTATGTGTATGTGTGGCTTGAAAATGGTTTAACTTTTTCTTGAAGATATTGATGTGCATTAAGTGCTCAGTATGATTATTTTCTTTTGCTATCGCACATTTATATTAACTTTTCAAAATTCAAATATAGAAAGTACATATAATTATTTTATGCTATAACATAAAATTAGTGCAAAACATATCAGATTTTTTTGTGCATCTGTATAAATTAATAATAAATTTTACAAAGAACTACTTAGTTCTAGTTGAAAAAGTTAAAATTTAAAAAATAAACATGTTTATTTTTCATTCTCCAAACACATCAATAAAGTCAAGGAATAAAGTGTGTAGTAAATTATTTCCAAAAACTGCACAAAAAGTCACTAGAGTCTGAAATTGGTGATTTTAAAATGCCATTAAAATTCAACGAAACTATATTACATATAATACAAAAGTTGCAACTTTTCGTGCTTTTTTGAAAATAGCTTTTTTGCATAAGGGTAAGAAAAAATATGGTTTTAACTTTTTTTCTGGTCAGTCACATACCGTTGTGTCATATCAAAAGTACCTTTTAAATAAAAACATCAGTACATAACATTAAGTTTTATAAGCACATATTTTTAAAATTATTTAAGATGCTTAATACCGTCTTTAAAGAAAAACCAGCAGATAAGTAAAAACAGAGGGAACTAAAAAAAATTAATATAAGTAATCGCGGATTGATTTTCAACTTAGAGTTTTCACTGGTAGATCTTTAAATGAGATATTAAATTTATCTATAACAAAGTAAAAAATTGTGCAAATTAAAAACACCAAATGTCTAATTTTTGTTTAGAAAACTGTGTGAAATCTTTTGTTTTTCACAATACTGCAACGATATAATCGTTACGTTAACCTGATGATAATCCTAGCTTTTATTTATTAGTTTTTAAAAAATTTGGGTTAGTAACATTTTGGTTATCTAAGAAGTAAATATATACATCACTGTACAAAAGTTAAAAAATAGATGACAATATGATAATGCGTAAAAAATAATAAATAATGTTGGTATATTACAAAAAAATGTGGACGATGATTATATGATGATGAATTTTTGATAACTGGAATGGTTTTGTGGGATGATATTTTGATTTTCAATTGACATGTTGTCCAAAATAGTTTTTTTTTATATATTGGAAAATTATTTTGTATTTTAATAAAATAATATGACACAACAATTAATATAACAAGGGTATGCAACACTTGCTTAGAATTTTGTGTATATCAAAACTTTGATAATACATGGGTGGTTTTGTCTGACGTTCTTTAAAACCGTCATTGATATACCTTTTCTAGACAATACTGTAAGGTTCAATATATAAAAATTAAAACAAATAAAAAAGTAAAAACCACATTTGACTTTCCCTTAAGTCAATGTATTTGTGTCTCCTACAATGTATGATGATTAAACTTAAAAAAAGTAAAATCTAAACCGATAGTTTTGTTAGTAAATCAATGGGGATAAAACCCAAATTATAAATACACGTAGGTAGTTACGGTACAGTCAGTACACGACATTTAAATGCAACATCAATTATTAGTGGTGATTAGGTCGAGTATCTCAAAAATTGCCGAAAGCATGACATTAATATTGAAAATTTCGTGTTTTAAAAAGCGAAGTGTCTCTAATATTTATAATTTTTATAAAAACTTCCGCTGTCCAGTTTTTGAGATAAATCGATCTACAATAATCAATATATACCGTCATACATATAGTTAAATGGAATTCCAATGAGAAAACGAAATAAAGAAAAACTGTACAATTATTACAATTAACACTTTACACAATATTATATAAATTCAATACTTTTGCTTAATAATCGTGCCATCAAATTCTACAGTTACATTTAAAATTCCTCTACGTCAATAGTAACATGGTTAAATTCATCTAAGGGGTTACACGAAAGTTTTTTTTAAGTTTTGTCTTTAAAACACTACTTTCAATAACTTTAAAATATTATCCTTTTTCTTTTTAAACTTCGTTTATGTTGTAGACAAACTTTATGATTTTTTAAAGATTTTAGATTTATTTAGAATGTTTAGGTGACGTCTACAATTAAATACAGGTCTTTTCGAAAGCTGTAAAAAAAATAGGATAAGATTTTCGGTTTATTTACCTGTTAAATCCGTCCCTGGCGTGTCCGTGAATTCTCTTAATATTCCAAATAATACTTCACCACTATTTACAAAGAAAAATTATAAAATTGTACAAATTATACAAGTCGATTTGTTTCATTTTTACAAAGTATAGATTTCCTTAATATTTCCTTTCTTTAAATTAATATTTACAGTGTCAAGTCTTATGATACAATTTTTTTACTCACAGTCGGAAAGAAAACTTTTGTTTTCCTACGTAAAATCTTTACAGTCGGCGGTTAACGAACGAAAAGGTGGTTATTTTTTACAATATACCGCTTAATAAAAATTATATAATAAAATTTAATAATTTACAGGGGGTTCTATTTTACAAATAAAATATATCTAATTATATAAAATTTTCAGCCTTTTCGTAACAAACGGCGCGGTCCCCTAAATCCAAGTAAAAAGCCTTTATTTAAACATTACTTTAATAACTAACTTTTGATTTATTTTTATCGTTAAAAATGCTTTAATTTTTTTTTCAAAGGTTTGAATTTTATTTAAAGTTAAACAAAAATATTATTTACACTGAAATTAATTAACTATTAAGGCATTTACCATTAATACCAAAAATTTTTATTGTTTATTTATTGTTATTTCTAAATCTTTTAAAATAGATAACAGATCATATTGTTAAGTTCAAAAAGTTTTTTGCTCCAAACTATAAAGCTGGTATTCAAAATACTAAAATTTATCTCATGACCTTTTTTTTAAATCAGCTATTGAAAAATTATAAATATAGTGATTAATGAAAATAAATAATTGACCAATGAAGAGGAGAATTAAAGCACAATTGGCACATTTAAAGTTTTGATTAACCACAAACTTTACTCTTATCCATTATAACCTAGAAATTACTTTACACAAATCTACAATTCTTTACACGTTTCTCGGTCGCCATTTCACCAGGCTTAGAGAACCGACGCCGCGCATTTTTCTATAATAATTATAATAAAATCTTCCTATCCGACTAAAAACTCGCAAGCGCGCGTGAAGTATTTCTCGAAAATTAACAGAACTCTTCTATACTGACACCACGATTCGATCCAACATCTATTCTTATTAAATTCGAGATCTTGTTATGTTTAAATATTTTAATTATTTCAGGTGCAGTTTTTAAAGCAGAAATTTTCAAAATCTTAAAGCAAATAATCGTAAGAACAAACCGTTTTTGAAAAATTAATAATAAATAATTTAGTTCAGTGTAAATCCTAATTACTGGAAGAATTAATGTATAAAATAAATTATATTATTTTTTTACATGTAATTAGTTTTACCTATAGAAGCAATACACACATATTTAATAATAAATGGGTTCTATACCAGCTTATGCCAAGTAAACCAGTGTAACTGCTTATATAAATAAACGAATAAACGTTTTTGAAAAACAAATGAGAGATATATTTTACATGAAAATTGTCTCTCCTATATTATATAGCGTAATTAAAGGAGAATAATGGTAATAAATTAAAAAGCCATATACTTATTACGACATCAATTTCGATAAATACCTGCTCTTGTTAGCTTCATCCTCATTATACCAATAACATTAAAATTTATTTTGTATTGTTGGCATAAAATAGACATTAGTTGTGTCTTTTAAACGACTTAATATTATTTTCTTTAAATTTATTGTTATTCGCAGTGCAAGAGAGTGGATTCTGCTCTAAAATAACCGCGACTATTTTAATAATGGTCTATATTTAAAAATAACAAGATCTCGCGAAAAGTTTTTACGATAAAAAACCAGCTAAAACTACTTGTAAATGCAACCTTACGTGCTCCAAATGGGATTAAATGTATTAACGCGTTAAAAATTGTTAAAATGCGGGCAATGTTTGGTTAAACTTGAGAAAAATTAAGCTTTTAGTAACATGTGCCGGGAAAAATTTCACAAATTTAAGTCTCCCAGCAAGAATTTAGTGAAGCTTACTAGAAAACTTAAATATCGTAACTTTGTCTCCCAGTAAACCGGTCACTTTGCGATGAAACACACAAATATCAAAAAAAAATCATTATAGAAAATAAGCGAAGAAGAGTGCGAAAAATTTTGCCTTCAATTCTTATTTTTCTTTTTTTGAATTTTTTTCAAGATGACGATCAAGAATAATAATATTTCCTGAGGTCTTTATCACAATATTTAAAAGGTACCGACACGGAAAGGGTGCATGTAATTGTTAGAAAGAGACAGAGATCAGGGCGCGCTATTTATTTTAGCATTTAAAAATGAAATTTTAAATTTGAAAAAACCAATCCGTAGCAAAAATTATTATATTAAATAACACTATTAAAAACATTTAAGATGAAGTCAAAAAATCATGTTTATCTTGTAATACTTTATTTGGTTTGACGTACAGGGTGTCCCGTTTTGGTTGCAACTACGGGGTATCTCAGTTATTAATAGAGACAGAACCTTGAGGTTTTCGCTAACCTAAGCTACTTTTTGTAAAACCGAAGATGACATACTGAGCTACGAGGCAATTTTAAAATATTGCATTCTCTGGTACCCCTTGGATCTTAGTTGACTGATAACTTATTAAATAAGTAACAACAGAGTCCTACATAACTTTTTACGCAGTGGCGTAGTCAAATTAAATTTGGAACAAATTAATTTTTTGAAAAATTCTAACCACGCCACTGCATTCTATGTAAAAAGTAATACAAGAATCCGTTTTAAGCTTTTTAATAATTTATCAGTTAACTGAGATACAAGGGTTACCTGAAAATGCAAAACATTCAAAATCGGCCTGTAGCTCAGAAACTAAGAGGGCTATGACAGTTCAGGTTTGCGAAAACCGCAAGGTTCTATTTTTAATAATAACCGAGATATTCCAAGCTCAGAGCGGACTAGGTTTTAAAGAAGTTGAAGCAAAATTTGCTATGCTAAATGCTAAAATAAATATCGCCCTACTGTAAAAAGTAATTTAAAAGGGGGACACTTAAAAATTTTGTTGAATCCTCACTGTGTTAATAAATTATTAACGTTACAAAAGTCCACTATGTACAGATTTTACCATAATATATTTAGTATGTACTTTTAATACGAACTTGTAGTATGATCCTTTACTTTATCCACCAAACATTTATGTTTATAATAGTTTGTGAGATTCCGAAAAACTAAACGATAACATTCTTAAGACAGCCGTAAAAAATTAAATAACTTAAATTTAAGAAATTTCGTAGCGGAGGATCCGACGGGACATTTTAGAAAAATAACTAAAGAATCACTAACCTCTAAATACTAAATTATATTTTTATGTCGGATTCCGCTACATATTCAAAAATGGATGCTTTGCCAATTAAAAATAATTTTTCGACTTTCAATCTAAAATTATTCTTAATTCCTATAGAGGGCCCAAGCCTTAGAAAATGGTTTTATCAGATAAGGTCTAAACAGTGGTAAAAGGAGCTAAAAACCTTAAATCCTTATTTAACAAATAATTTCTTCTTAGTTAAAGTTGTATATATATTTTTAAAATCATATTTACTTATTTTTCGTTGTTTTACTTTTTGGCGATAGAGCCGTATTTGTAATTTTCATCATTAAAAAAATGTGATATATTCATCCATTGTATTTTGCCGAAAATACCTAAAAACTCTTAAGAAAATAATATAAATTGAAACAAAAGAGATAAAACAAAACAGTAATAAGTTTATATGACAATAATAAAATGATACATACAAGAATCAATTCTTAACATGGTAATATAAGCTTTAATTTAAAAAAATCTGATAAAACCATAAATGTTTAAGTACCACCTTCTGTAGTGTAACAAAAGCACCCAAAAAACTGGCTATTACGAAACTCTGCAGTCAAAAAAGAAAGTAAAACTACATATGTTCATTGCTGAACCCTAAAATCAAAAATTAAAATTACTCGGAACTAAAAAATAAAAAGAACAAATGATTCGCAAGTCTATAACTGAAAAAGCCTTAAGCGATGGGACGTAAACACGTATATGCGTGTGAAAATATATAAGTTACAACTATAATACAAGAAAAAAAAGAAATTCTACGACCGAAAAAGTCGTCACATTCTGAACGCCAGTCTCGCTTCTAATTCAGTTTAAAATCGGGCCCAGAATGGGTTCGTTTTCCGGCCGCAGCTGTACACGTTAAGTCCTACCTAAAACGCTAACCTTAAAACTTAAAGTGAACCATTATATATAAAAAGTAAAAGTCACTCTAGAAAATAAACAAATTATTTGTTAACATAATTAAATGAAAAGAAAAATACTGGAAATGCGCTGAAGTTAGGCCAGTGCAGATGTATATACAGGATCAACAAATATGTTTATAATTCAAAGTCGCAACTGTTGCTAGCGATTAAAAAATGCCAACCCAAAACCTTTGTCTTTAAAGAATCCTGTAATATACAGACAATGCTTCGGATTTTTTTATAGTGAGTTAATAAAAACGTTGCACAAAAAATTCACAATGTTTCTATAAATTAGTGCTTCACAATTGTAAAAAATAAATAAATATCTTTTAGGGCAAATTTTTGCTTTGTAGCAAAAAAGACACATGTGCACGGCAATTTGCAAAATTACATCATTTACTTCAATACTTTACTTTCATCTATCACTATAAAAAAACACGGCACTGGCACAAATAAGAAACCTGCGCACAAAACATCATTTTGCCATTTAGCAGGTCTTCCGTTAAAGAAAACCTCAACTTTTTGATGAATATTTAAAGGGGTTACTTTTTTAAACCTCCCAAAAACCCCGATGTGTTCCTTTTTATTCGTGTAGTACTGGTTGTAGAGTAGTTTAGTACTAAAGGTTTGTATCTTCATCCTGAAGGAGGCACCATTTTTACAAGACCCCATTAGTAGGGGGTCCGATAGGCCCCAATTCACCGCCCATAGAACCCATTGATCCGGGAGCCTTCATGAAATATTTTTCCAGCTTGGCGATTATGTGCTTGCCGTAAGTGTACTTGCGCAAAGAGTTGAGATGCGGTCTGATCTTATGCATGAGCACCTTGCGTTGGGTGGGTTCACTGACATCTATCATCTTTTGAACCACGTAATTGGCATACTGGTCTTTCATCATGACGTGGAGAGCGCTAGAAAAAGGAAAGGTTTATCATAAAATCTCAAATTACGAACAATTTGGTAGTTTTTTCACAATGACCGTTCCCAAAATTAATTTTAAATTGGCAACAGCACAATGTGGCCATAAAACAGTTATGTATCTGTATTCTCATGGGTCAAAATTAATACACAGTACAAAATACATAACAATAAATGTCACTAAGCTCAAATTCATTTGTTAACATATCTATTATTTTTAAATATTTTTTATAATTATTTTGCTTTCTAAAATTTTTTGCAAATATTATGAAAAACATCAAAATGAAATAACTTTTTACCTAAGTACCAAAGGATTATCAACAAAGTAAAAAGTATGTACCCAAGTTTTATTTAAAAAAAAACTATTTAGCATAACAAATCTGTATGTAATTCGTAAAATTGTTTTCACCATACTTGAATTTATCTTTAACATGCTATTGTAAAATTAGCATAACAAATCTGTATGTAATTCGTAAAATTGTTTTCACCATACTTGAATTTATCTTTAACATGCTATTGTAAAATATAGTCTAATTTTTTTATAACATGAATAATGCAGTACTAAAGACCGTTTGCACAATGACATGTGATTCAGCTTAGAGCACTGAAGCGAGGCCTAAAATTAAATATTGTACAAAACATGTATCTAGCTAAGTGGATCTTAAGTTTAATCTGTGAAAACAACTATAAGAACAGTAATTATTGCATTTGAATGATTTGTGTGTCTTGCGAGTTGAATAAACATTTAAAAAAAAAATAAAAAAAATTGTTTTGGTGGTATTTAATTTGAATTAAAAGAATCTAAAAGTATCTCTAAAACATATAAAAAATGGATTAAAAATAAAAGAGACAGAAATAAACATTTCCTAAATAGTAAAAAAAGAACATACAAACTCAAATCTAAATCAACACATTTTTTACAAAACTTCTTAACTATATATTGTATTTTTTTATAATGGTTCTGTTTGGTAACAAGTAATTTGTAGGGCAGTGCAGTGTAGTGTAGGACTAAAATGTGTAAATAAGTTAAAAAGAGTGGCAAACGCGTTTTATTGATCATATCAAAATCTTTTAAGTTTAATCTAAATATTTGGTTTAATATCCATTTAAACATGTCAATTAAATGGTTTAAATTTTAAAATGAACAGCAGAAATATTGACTGTATGGTACCATAGTATTTTTTTTAAACGTCTAACCATTGTATTATCCTTTAACTAAATGCTGCTCTGTATTTATTAAAAAAGTCTAAATATAGAAAAAAACTTTACATTTTATTAGTAAAGTGCGGAAAGTAATTTTAACTAGAGCACTAGAATTTACATGATCTGATTAAATACACACATTTGATGCAAGAAGGAACATATAATTTTTTAATCAATAAAAAGGTTGTTCAGATAGATAAGAAAAACACTGTGGTATTATGTTGTTTACTTCTAGGTCATACGTAATTGTGGGTTCTGAATAAAATATATATTTTATACTTGCACTATATTTATTTTATTTGATAACTATTTACAAGCTAAAAAGTTGGCCTTCTTTTTAATTTTAAAATACTGTAAAATCGCTGGATTTCGGGGTTTTTCTCTAACTACTTCACTATAATGTTTTACACTGGCAAAATTTCATAACAACCACCTGTTATCTACTGATTAAATCACATCTACTGTTTAACAGGGAATACATTTCTGCCATCCACACGGTTATTAAAATTAATAGAAAATGTCAAACTTTATTATCAGTAAAATTTTGTGTTGATGGCTTTATGTAAGATTTAAGAAAAATATCCAGCCGTATACCACTCAACCTACAATTTCAAACTGAATAAACTACCCAAATATTTTTTACATAATTGGCTTGGCAAATAGTTTTATGGACAGTAAATTAAAAAACACCCTCGACCACTTCATGGTCTCGAGTTTTTGATTTTAAAATAATTAAATTATTGTAGATTTAACTATTTTCCAAGAATAATATTGCTCAACATATATTGGGTAGTTTCAATTAAATTTGTAGGTTTTGTAAATAAAATAAATATAAATAAAAAATTACTTACTTATCATTAAATCCGCATACTTCTTCAATAAGTAAAGCCCTTTCGGCCCTGGTGGCGTGGGTCACGCACTTCTCGACGACGTTACTGGCAAATTTATGTTGACTGAGAACCAAAACTTTTCCTCTTACGCTGTTGATGAGCTGCGACTTGTCCTCTGGTTTTCCGTGTTCTGAAAGACACAAAACATTTTTAAACCCTTTCTTAATATCAGTAAAATAAATAGACAATTATTTATCCTGAATATGACTACCAACGTTGATTCCAATTCAAAATCCACTTACCTAAAACATGCTGAATGACGTAATTTCCAAATTGATCTTGGATCAGCTGATCAGTGTGCTGATGAAGTTCGGCCAGTATTGGTGAAGTCTGGTCTGGAGTACAATGTTCCAAAATGCGTTGAATAACCCGGCACCCATAGGGATGAGTGGAGAGATTGTACACTTGTCCAGAGAAAGATGCAATAATAAACTGAAAAAAGCCCAAATGCGAATTAGTTTTTAATATATAAAAAAGATCTTTCATAACCTTAAAAGAAAAAAATCAGAAAGTATAAGTCTGATTTTTATTTTACCTGTAAAGCATTTGGATCCACACACTCAATGCACTTCTGTACCACATGATTTCCATTTTGATCTTTGACGCATTTTAGTACGTGTCCGTCCAGTTCGCGAACTATCTCCTGTTGTTGTTCGGGAGGAATTGATTCTAGAGCTTTCTGGATCACTCGACAACCGTACATCTGAAGGGCCAGTGGAAGGACGTGTCCTCTAACCTAAAAGAAAACATTTAAATGAACATAATTAAAGAGAAAGTTTTTGTGCATTCAAAATTATTATACACGTCCTACCAGCTCGATGCGCTATTAATCCAGTTTTAGTGTGTTGAACACTAGCACATGGAGATTAAGCAGACAACAACATGCATGATACATCGGTAGAACGCGGAACAAATGTTGCCTCCTTACACTCTTTTCTTTTGGCGCATTGACTTGCCTAATATAATTTCGAATTGGCATAACGTGTATATCTAATACATCATAAAAAAATCACAATATTTTATGTCCATATGTCCCTACCTTTTGTGCTAAAGTTGTTTTTTGGTCACCCGTGCCAAACTCGAAAAATTTCTGAATGACGTAGTTGCCGAATACGTCAGTCATAAGATTATATGCAGCAGAGAGAATTTCATTAAATACCATTTGTTTTTCGGCGGTGGTGGCGCGCTCTAGTTTCTGCTGAATAAATCGGGAACCGTGCTGATCCTGGGAAAATTCCACTATGTGGTTAGCGAGATCTCTGTAAAAAGAATAAAAAATGGGTGTACCAGAATCATTTTCTTTACACATTTTTAAGGAAGGGGGTCTCAAAGTTACCCCCAAATAATGAATAAGATTGATATAGCAGAATTTTTTTAAACATAACTTACCTTAATTGTAAGTTAGGATATCTATTGTTTCTGAAATCTTCCAGAAGTCTTGATCTACCCTGTGGAGTTTTGTCCAGAGTGCTTGGAACTGTAGTCAAAGAAGAATTAATCTTAGTGAACAGAGAGTTAGTAGAGCCGAACATGGTGGTGGCGTTCAATCCTGCAGCCACCGAATTGCGGTATTTGGCTTCGGCACCTGGCGCTGCAGATAATACCTGAAATAATTAAGCCATATTATAGACACTGCTGACAAAAAATCTAAAAAATACCTTTTATACACTGACGAACTAAAAATTTAGGTCACTATAAACATATGTTTGTAAAACTATGAGCAAATAAAATTAAATCACTTGGCAACGTTGCAATTGCAATTCAGCGCCCACATTAGAAACTTTTTAAACCCATTTGGGGCAGCATAACATTTCTTAAGTCATATTTTGCCTGCTGTTGTTGCAGTTTATATTGTAAATATGTTTAGGGCTTATTGGATAAATGCAATAAAAAATTAAAAAAGGGTAGCCCACGATGCTAAATGGGAATTCACTCGAGCGTCATAGAGACCTATTGGGTTGCAAAGCTTAGATGATAAGAAGGAACTGTAAAAAGCAGCTATAGATTTTTAAATATGTCAAAACAATACTGTTATTATTTGTGCTTTTCGGATCGTATCTGATTATATATTTTTCGTTATTCTTGAAATTATTTTCTTCAAAAAGAAAGCCATACTCGAGAAAGTCAAAATGACGTTTTTTTTACAACTTTGTAGCCCTCGGCTTTCTTTACATCACTCTCAAACTGTCAGATTGGTGAAATATACAATGTTTAGCAAGTAATTAGCTCACCATATCTTAATCTGACGCGCTTGAAAATTTTTGATGGATATATTTTTGTTTTTACAATCAGCCCTGTATACGGGGCTCATATTTGGTGGAGGTACTAAACCGTACAAGGTATCCTCTGGTATATTAATCGGCCGCGCTGTAGTAAATACCAAAATCCTCTTCTTGGGCTCCCCTACCATAATGGTTAGTACTGTGTCATTTATTTTTGGAGAAATGTATGTTAACTGTCATAATTCGTTACCGTCTGTATTGGATGAGTTGGGACCACATAAATAAAGATATGCACTAGCGCGAAGATATGTCCAGGAGCTAAGAAAATTGTTATTGCAAGAGTGGAATATCACTAACCTGAATGTGATGAGTTATTTGACTGTATATCTCGTCGACTTTAAACAATCAGTAACGCAAGAAAATAGAATATACGTTATTAATGATTTGGTTCGTTGTCGTTTTTTTAGTTCATAGAAAATATTAAAAATAAAATTTTAAATATAAATTTGTTGCTTTATTAAAATAAAACGTAGGGTCGAAATAACGCTCTCCAATTTTATATTTACTGTTAAGATTTGCTAACGAAAAACAGTATAAAAAATAACAATTTATTTAAATATAAACTTAAAAAGGAAATCATAAAAAATACAATAATAAAATGACCTAAATTTTGTCCAAGAGTGAATAAAAGTGTTTTATTTTTTAATTAAATGCATTTTGTTGTTGTAGATTCCTTACCCTCGAGTTTACTAGCCCACCGAGCTGTAAAGGTGCAGGAGGAGGGGTCAAACTTCCTGCTAATGGACTGGGACTGCTGCCGATATTGTATGACGTCGTCCATTTTTGTCGGTAGTCCAATGAAGGCGAGAAGGCCGATGTGTTTCTGTCAAAAGAATCCCTGCGGCCGGTGGTACTTGTGCTCAAACCAAGACCTGCAAGAAGATAGTAACTTTAACATACTGTATGAACGTATGTAAATTTAGGTTTTTTAACTAATCACCTCTATCATAAAAAATCACTGGAAATGATATGCAAAAGTAAAAGATAATACAGTGGACCAGCGGTAATCCGAACCCTGTTTAACCCAGCGCCTTCTGTAATCCAGACAGGTCTTGTACTGTTAATATACCTAAAAATTTCGTAAATCTTCCCTAATGCATGATTGAACGGGCTGTAATTGCATGCGGCCACCACTACTGTGCTCAATGCGTATTGTTTCAGTTTAAATTGGTCGGATTACAAGGAATTCTTCTACAAAAAGTCCGGATTATAGACGGTCTTATGCGGTATTCCATAGTCCAACAAATTCCATACTCGGACATCTCATTGTAAAACATTTATCGGATTACCGCGGGTCCACTGTAATAAAAATAAATTTATGGCTTTTTGATCGGAAAAAAATAGTTTCAGTAAAATTAAATAAAGCAGAGCACTTATATGCGAATGATTGGCACAGGCAAAAACCGGCGAAAATGTAGCAATTTGAATTAAAATCCGGGCGATACCGTCCCATATGTGCGATACAGATTAGAGATTACTAAGGAATTATGTTATTTGATAAGTCTTTAAGCTGATTCCTACCTGGGGGTATTAACCCAGGGGTTGCCACTCCGGGTGAAAAGTCAAAGACTTTTAAGATTTACCCATGACTCACACATGTCTCGCATGTATGTGTTATTTAATTTCACTGGGACAATTTCTTTCCGATCCGTACCGTCCGTCCGATGTCCTCGTATGCGTGCGTACCTTTACCGAACCCTTAAAATTAAATTGAATCGTTTATTTCAAAAACGGGTAATTGTTTATTTATCGGACATCACGCCGGTTTTAATGATTTCTTTAGCATACGCGGTTTGTTTAGGACGCTTTTTGAAGAAATTTGAAAGATATTTTAGTCGGCAACGTTTTAATCTCCAAATACCTATCATCAACACTAAAAAGTAGAGATTAGACAAAGAATGCCGGCATTTAAACAACGGTGATGCATCGGTCCGGCTTTGTTGTTTCTTTACTTGCGTACGTACTAAACTTGTATATTTTTTAAATAAAGAGTAACATTCCACAGAAAACATGTTTTCTATTAAAATAAATTCAACTAGAGAAAAAGAAATAGGCAATAAAAGAACTTTCAAAGTTGTAAAGTTTGCTGCTATACATTACCCGAACAACTCAAAATAGCTTTCTGTAGCATTAATAATTCATTTGAGCGTCGATAAAAGTGATATGATATCGCCTTTATTTTCCATATTGCTTCCGAAAGGGCGCTCTGCCCTTTAAGGTACGTCGAATGTCTCTAGTCCTCCAGAGAGCTATGTAGTATTTTATTTAAAGGCCGCGCCGGCAACTTTGATGGCGCCATCAAAAGTTCTACAGTTCGGTGATTTGTCAGATTATAAATTTTCAAAATTGATTTATTATTTGGGTGATTTATAAACAGCTTCATTCCAACTTTGTCAATGTTTAAAAAATGCAAATGACACATTTATTTTTGGCAGCGTCTGTAATCTGCTTAGTTACGATATTAACTTATTCCGGGTGACATTTTCATATTTTACGTAGCATATCGCAGCTCGGGTTTAGTCGAAGCACATTTTATAAATCACATTGTGGTCGTAGTAATCTTGCAATATTGCACGTGGAATATTTTGTAGGTAAATAGAAGGAAATGATTAAAACGCTATTTTATAAAATGTTAAATTTGTAATGAAAACACTTTTAACAGCGTTTCAAAATAAAATTAAAACTCGTACAGACAATTCTAATTCTAGAATTCATAAATTACGTTCGATAACAGACTGTATGCGATTTCGAGCATGATTTTTATGGCTGCGTTGTGCAAGTTCCGAAAATCTATATAAAATCTACATAATATATAAATCTAACCATGGGAAAATTTTGGTACTATCTGCATTGTTCTCGAATAATCTCGACTTGCTAATAGAGTACCGTTTTATTTGTAGGTAACAGTTAAATTAAATTTTATGGACTAAAAACGTAAACATTAAAATACAGTATGAAAAATAGTAACAATATATAAAACATACAAATTGATTGAATAAAGAAGCATCCATAGTTAGTCACATCATCCGGTATAAAGATCATTATGAATTTACGCTTGCTCAGTATCTGAATTGCTTTGCACGTTTCGAAATTAAATTTGGAACAGAAGTGAGAAGTTGAATTTACCCACTGCATTGTTATTTCAAAAGATAAAACACATTTGTATGGTATTACATTCTTACATACTACCTACAGCGGTTCACTTATTGCTTCCAGAAAATTCTCTAGCTGCAAGAAATACATGTTTTAAGTGAAATATTGGATCCATCCAAGTTAAAACTGCAAGACTTAGGATATAGGACCTTTCTATTGTTAGATATGCTAAAATTATTTTTTACTTTTCGTTCGCCTCCAATATCATAATTTAATAAGTATAAAAACACACGCTTATTTTTAGGATTTTCACTTTTTTAGGTCTAAAGATAACTACTATATATTTATATGGAAATATTTTTCATAAACAACAATTTTCCTAATTAAAAACCATATTTTCTGATAACGCTCTTGCTAAGTCCACTAATTAAAACGACTCTCTACCTTTTATTATTTACGAGATTTTAATTAATTACATTTTTGCATCCTCTATTTTAAAGCAATATTAGATATACAAGGCGTGTTAGTATTAAAACTACAATAGGAAATATTTGCCAATGGAGGCGGATGGATAAAATTTCTTAAATGAGGATTTAAAAATAAAAGGTCTGAAATCTACATTATACACTAGTTATTCTACATTTAATAAACAAAACCCTTACAAACTAATGTGCTGAACCAATATACATACTGTGGTATTTTTAAACATTTAAATTATTTTTGTACAACAGACACTTTATTTTGAATTTTTAACGGTAAGACTATCATTAAATATTTATTTTTTTAGTTAAGGCTGAAAATTTACTACACAAGCTTGTTACAGCAAAACATTTACGAGTATTAGCTTGATAAATAAGATACAAAAATATAATAAACAGAACTTAAAATGGAGCTACAATGATTTGACAATACATAATAGAGAGTCTAAGAAAAAGTGCTATTATCTACAAGTGTAACAAGGACTAGTAGACGTACCTTGTCACATAATATTAAATTTATGAAAAACGCTAAATTTTGCAATGCCAAAACCCTCTCAACATACATATATACAAAAATACAACCACACCACAATGCTGACTATTAATAAATTATGAATGTTATTACCTGAATGAAGCTGCGACGTGGCTTGCTGCTGCTGTTGCTGCGCAGTCGAGCCGATCGCGCCGAGTTGGGACGAACCACCGAATGGGGCGGCAGAGGGGGTAGCGCGGGGAATAGACCCGATCCGGCCACGCCCTGCGCCACGCCTGCATACAGCATATAGCCAAAAGTTAGTGGGTTAGTGGTGAAATGCGAATGGTGGGGGTATACTTAAGTTTCGACATTACTACTCTTCTTAGATTCGAGGTGTGTATAGTTTTATGTAAAAAATATTTATTAACGAAACATTTTTTTAACCGCCCATCAGTTAGTAATATGGATACTATATAATATAGATAATATAGAGATAGATATAGGATATATAAAACAGCACTTTTCACCTACAAAAATATTATTATCCGGACCTGGTTCCCTTTTCCAAAATATATTTTACATTTCTTAAGTAAATAAATAAACCTAATAAATCTACTGTGTTTTTACCGAAAATAAGAATAAGGCATATTTACATAGAGAAATAGAGAAAGCCACGGACAAAGGAAAGGGGTTAATGTGATTCGTAGCTTGTGACAATGAAAAATGAATATGGTGCCTTAAATGTAATTAGAACATTTGTTTTAGGTTTATGTTCAACAGAAAAATCAGCAATTTGATTAATAAGTTTATGTTGGAATAAAAATAAGCTTTAACTTTGAATATTATTAATTATTATTATTATATATTATACATTATTATAATTTATAATAGATTATAACCAAGCTAATGAATCAGTCGTCTGGTATGAAATATACATGATGTACACGGTTTTAAGTTTAAGTAGGAAAAATAATTGTACCTAACTGTTATTCCGCAAAATGACTACACTTACAAACTGAATACTTTAAACTACAGAATATAAACATTTAAACATGTGCATTAATATTAACAATACATAAAATGATGGTTTTCAGATTTTCAAACTGTTAAAAATAGAGTTAAAATTCTCAGCTGTGTCCACTAATATAAATACAGGGTGATTCTTAACCTATACGCATAATCTTGGAAAATTATTGCTAAGGACAAACAATGGCTAATAATCAAAAAACTCTACCATCAGTTGTGATTTTATTTTTGCACGATTGGAATTCTAATTAGGGCTTGTAACAGTGCAAATTTTATTTGTTGTACCGCTAGCGCCATCTAGTGCATAGTGCATTGAGCACTGCAATTTAAGTCTAAGCGGGTCCTGTAGTCTGAAAAGCATTTATACAAAACATTGAGTATACAATACCTAGAGCGATATTTTACTCTTTTAATCTTTGGCGTGGTAGCGGTCGAATTTCTGAAATATTGGAAATCGCCTTTGTGAAATCCCATACAGTAAATCGTTCGCCGCAAATGTCAATCCTCATTCGACAGTGACAGATTCACTCTTTAAAATAACCTCTGTTAAGCCGGCCCAGCTGATTTCAGGCCTTTTTTTGGTTTGAGGTAAATTTCTTAAAAACCCAAGTGAAAACCATTAATTTTCTTCCATCTTAAGCCTACGAAGGTATGTTTTCTTCTATAAATATTATTTTCATCAATACTTTTGCACGTTAACATTTTTTAATTCCACATTTTAAACCAACTTTCTTTTGATTAAAGAATACCGTAGATTTTAAATAGTGTGTTTTTATTTTAGGTCGTGCACAATTTTCTTCTTTTTTTTTTGGTTTGTCTATAGAGCCACCTTCTGTAGTTTGTCACCACTGTTTTTTTCTGTAGATGGCACCCAAATCTCAATTCCTTAATTTGTGATAAATTACCACAGAAGGACATTTAAAACAATCATTTAAATATTCATACATAGACTGATATAAGAAGTGTAAAGAGTATTTAAAAATATACCCACGACCTTGCCACGACTAACAGAGAGCTAGACTGTTAGGTTTTGTCTAAATCCACGGCTAATATTACATCTCTTAATTTAGGCAATCTCATTATAACCTTTTAGCCAAAGTTAGGTTATAGGCTTATAGTGATTATACCACATTTAATATTAATCCTTATTTGTCTCTAGAATTATACTTCTTTTATTTAACATGAAATAATTGCGTATGTCTCTAATTAAAAACAGTTTCTCATGTTTTTTTTAATTTTCAGTTATTGTTTGTCGCTTAAAAATAATGTCCCAAGTTTATGCATATATGTAGGTTAAGAATCACCCTATATATGTATGTTTACCGTACTTTAAGTTATTCTGATTAAAAGTGTAGTAAAGCTTGAAAACAAATTTTTGTAAAAACAGTTTTAAAAAAGAAAAATGTTGATTTCATATAAAATAAAAAAATAATAATAAAAAGCCTGCTGTGTTTATAATTTTTGACCTCAGGTAATTTTTAAAAACTTTGTTACTATACATATGTTACAATAAAATATTAAGTTCTCTTAATACATAATAACACAATACACCCATAATTAAATAGAAAAATGAAAATATATTATAAAAATAGATAATATGCATATAACAAATATTTAAAAAAAACTATATTATCAATCTTCGAAACCAGCCTTTTAAATCCCAATAAAATAGCTAAATTGGAAAATAAACAACTTAATCTTAGTGCGTGCTCACTGCTTAACATACCAATGCAGAGAAATAGACTTACGCAAAACTGGCCACATATTTAACCTACGCAGAACAACATTCGAAATTTTATTAACATAAAAACATTGAAAAACCAGACCTTTGCAATCCGTCAATAAACCTTCATTTAATTACAGGTGTCCAGGTGTAAGTTTTGTATATTAATCTGACAACAAAACATTTTTAAGCTACTAATTTTCCATTACGTTTCTCCACGTGGTCATATTGAAAATTAATCGGTCAGAGCTTTGGCAACTTGACAAGCTCATTGTACTTAATAATAATTGCTTTTAAAGCTTAATATCCTTTTAAAATTTTTAAAAAATTTAAATTAAAACCCAGGTTTGTATTAAGAAAAAACAAAACAGTACAAGAATCTAAACCATTATTTGATATATGAAAAATAAATAAAGCTCTTATGTGAAAAAATGAGAAAAAGAAAGTTTTAAACTGCTGTCATAAGATATTTAGAAAAATGTGTTTAAATAATAGATTTTTTTGCTGATTTCATTAAAACTTTTTACATGTTTATGTATCACTTATAAATACAATATAAAATACTTAGTAAAGCATTTTATTAGGCTCATACTTTAGCTTACTACCTAAATTTTCTTATAAGAGTCTTTAAAGAAGCAGCAGGTTGGGGGAAGGGAAGAAGAGGGACTATATATTTTTTGTGTTTTACTATATTTTTATAAAATTCAGCGGCATTTTAAAGTTATACTGACATTGCACCACTGCCTGATAGATTCTGCCAACAGTCGAGTTTTTTTGTAGATCAGCTGACTTGCCATTAATGAAAAGACTCTCATTGAATTGTTATTATGTGAAGGAATTGAAAATAAGCGATCACATAGTTGGATTAATTCTGATGTTTAGACCTTAAGAATAGGGCCGGAATAACCCATGCCGTTCGGCTTATGTGCGCCCTGTCTTTACGTCTGGGTGATGTCAGCCAGACGGGACCTACAGCTTAACGTGGGTTCCAAACCACGGTCCTATGAGCGACAACTTAAGGCCTCGTCCCCACCCAGGGGGCACTACTGAACCTACCAACTGGTGTAGTAAATTTCTGACCTTGGCTACCGGCAGGATTCAAACCCACCTCACCTCGGTTGTGCGCTCAACGCATTAACACGCCAGGCCACCACCCAACATTCTGATGTTTGGTATGAATAGTTTATTTTTAAGGTTATACATACAGACTGTCCATGGATGGGGTTTACAAGAGGACAAATGGACCAAAAATATAATTTTTCGAAAAAAAAGTATTTTTTTTTATTAAGAATAGACTTTTTCTCGAAAAATGAAATTTTTCCATTTGTCCTCTGGTAAACCCTATCTACAGTCTCTAGATAATAAAGGATTACTACAAATTTGAATATCTTATTCCATATCGTAAATCGGGACTTTTCGCTATGAAATCGGGACGTCGCGTGGGGATATAGGGCTCAATTTTTGTTATTTAGCGCTGAATAAATACTATCATGAAATGAAACTTCTTTTAAACATTTATTTATTAGAAATCTATACTTTTTAGGTGCATTCTTTACTATTTTACTGTATTATACAACAAATTATAATATTGGAGTCAATTGGAATAACTGACGTTCACGATATAACACATATTAATACTATTACAACTTAATAATAAAATTTAATATTATTAATGGTATTACATTAACAAAATTAGCCTTATGTTTATTCTTAGGTTATGAGTTTTTAAAATTATTTTATTTATTCATCACTATCATCACTGCTTTCTGTATCTTCGTTATTATAAGTAGGTAGTAGAAATTTGAGTTTTTATATTTCCTATTTCTTCTTTTACTAGATCTTCCGTTTCCTTCTTACAAATTAAATTAATTTAATCAAGATGCCTACAATATCCAGTCGATGATGGCCTTGGATTCTGCCAAAAGATATTGCCACTTGGGGTACATAAATGAAGTGGAACCAAGCAAACCGCAAACAAGTTAAAATAACTTTTTTCTACAATTATGGTATCGTCATCACTGAAACGTTGTTTCTATGTGGATTGTGAAGCGCTTTCATCGGCTCCCCATTTGTGAATTAAAAATAATTTATTGGGCTTCTGGGTACATTGTATAATCAAGTCTTTTTGTACATTTAATAAACGTTTTACTGGGTAGTCGACTAAACCCTGAAGAGTTACTTCTGCAAAGATATCCGATATTGTTATGCACTTCTTGTCTGGATAAAAAGCTTTTTTCCACTAATATTTTATTGTAATAAGGATAAATATTTGCATTTCTTAATTTAGCTCCTTGTTGCATCAAAATGTACGATTTTTTGTATAATCGCCATCAATATACAGAGCGAGAGCTTCTTTATCGGTGTACATAATTGGTACTGCAGGCGCTGGAGAATGCAATATTTTTATCTTTAAAGGCTTTAAGCATTTTCCAATTTCTATTAGTATCTTTAAAGTACTTCGTTCACCCGCTGCTTCGAAGCTTTTACGAGTAGTAAACATTCATTCTTCGGATTAATATGTTTCTATTAATGGCAACACTTTTTGCCTTTTCGTTTGGTCTTTTACCTCAACAAAATCTTTGGTAGGTCGACCCCGTCTTGCATTTGTCATTCTCGATGTTGCTTCAGATTGTTTGTCATCAGTTTTTCGTAAGTTAAGGTCTATATTTCCGTCTAACCACTGTTGATGCCGATGTTCGAACACTTTAACAGTTTTGTTGCTGTCCTTATACTTTTTAGTCAATTTACTATTAAAATTTTTAAGAGTTTTTTTATTATATCGAATATGGGGTCTTCTACATATGTGTCCAAACCCAGTATTGTAGAAACGTAAATTATTACCTCTAAATTCTTTTTTCTAAACTCTCTTCTTTACGCCAAATTTCAAATAAATTCCGTCTTGCAATAGACTTGCAGCCTGAAAAAAATGATAACTGTTTACCTGGCGGATGTTGGCACAAAAAACTTATGTTGTATTAACAACTATATAGTGAAGTATTATAAAAAAATAAACCACAAAGGATACAGTGGAATATAGGTTTTGCGAGATCTTCTTTTAAATGTCTAACGTAAATTTTACTGCCAACGTTTTTGTTGGACTCGTATAATCACTACATTACGAGTACAACTAAATTCATAATTCAGAACATTAGTACTTACCTTCCATATTATAAATCTAGTTATGAAAATTCTGCAATCCAGAAACTGTGTTAAATGAAAAACAAAATACTATACACGAAATTTATGTTGTTGGGAATAAATAAATAACTGACAACTGCTTAGGAACACAATCTCAACTAAACGGGATCATTTGCAGCATTTATCATTTTTACCTCGCTTTATCGACATATTTAGCCTATTTAGAATAACATACCTTCAATATTGGAGATATGCAAAAATAATATTTATTAATTCCTAAAATCGTTAAAATGACCTGGAAGTTGGTAAAAAATTGGGCTCAAAGGTTCCGTTACATAGATAGATGAATAAGATGAATGGTTACAACACGGCTAATAAGCGTGTTAAAATACCGTTAGAAAAAGAAATATCCGTAATCTCACTTAATTTAGATATTGTTCCAAAACACCCCGTATAAAAACACGTGCTTTCGTTTTTATACCTTTATTAACAATACAACGTAACTATGGTTACAACGACGAAATCTTTACTTGTCAATGTCTCCGAAGTTTATACCACAAAAGTCGAATCTATACTAACTGATCGGAGGTTTCCCGTCGCCCTTTTATAGTATGGTGGAAGAGTAAAGAATGATCTAGAATATTCGAGAAATATCGTGAAAATTCCATAGTACAGGATGGCATAAAAGTTCTTAATGAATAATTCGGGCGTTTACAGACACCTTCGAAAGTTATAAAAGAACTTGGAAAAATTAAGGTTAATTATTTAAATAAATTAACAAACTTAATTAAATGATCCTAACTCTCTAAAATTCTATAACCTAAACACATTTTTGAAAGTCTGTAACAATATTATGACCAAAATGAATTTATATTAAGGGGTTATGACAGTTTTTGACGTCACCCGGTACTTTTTTGGCCATGTGATTAAATAAGATAAGTGTCAAAACCAGTGTTTCACAATTTCTTCAACTTTAAATGAAAAATATTTGGTGACACATCTTTCAACAAATACATGAATGGGCCAAGAGTTCCTAGGTGATTTGAAATTACAATAACTTTTTTCTCTCATAACACGTTTTATTAATCTTTTCGCTAAACTGGAGCTCCATAATAAAGATTTTTTTACATGACTTATTAAAAATAACATCTTGTAAATGTCTTTCGTTTTAATTTTCACACATAACGGCTCTTTCAAGGGGATTTTCCGTAACAGCAGAAAATTGTTCTTGTGGTATCGCTTGAATTTCTGCTCGGCTATTGTCAATTAGTTGGTGCATCGTTCAAGATTTATTTTTTTAAGACTTTTCCTTTCAAATAATCCCACAAGTTAAAGTCG
Organism: Listronotus bonariensis; assembly: GCA_014170235.1. Classification (NCBI taxonomy): domain Eukaryota; kingdom Metazoa; phylum Arthropoda; class Insecta; order Coleoptera; family Curculionidae; genus Listronotus; species Listronotus bonariensis. The sequence continues at coordinate 152,804 of JACEGR010001222.1, read as the reverse complement.
GTGACTGTCAGATTGAGAGCCCGTGGGGTTCACGCGGTCTTTGAAATTAATCGATCTCCAAAAAGTTCTCTTGACAGTTCAACTGTTGGTTCAGCTGTATGAGCTGTGGCTCCATCTTGTTGAAGCCACCTCTCTGGTCTATTTTGGCTTGCAGGACTCTTAGTTTCTCCATGATAAAACACTCCACAGTAGCACTTTAAATATCCGAAAATAAAATTAGAGTAAGTTACCAGAAAAGAAGTTATAAATATTTTAAATCACCTAGCAACTTTTGGCCCACCCTGTATAAGTTTTAAAACAACGCAAAACCAAATGCACACATTCTAGACGCCACTGGATTGACCATCAGCTGACTAAATATAGTTATTTTACCCATTCAATTTTTCCTGTTATTTGAACTTCTTCAACTCCCCGACCTCGAAACCTCGAAAGTCGGTTCACAACCCTCTCAAGTATACCGGGTGGTGCATCCAGACTTTCAATAGGAAATCCCATGTTACCTTAAAATATTGGCCCCGGTATTGATTTTACAACAAAATTGTACTTGGCTTTTCCGAAGATCTGATTAGATAAGCTCACACAGTAAATTTTGTTACTCTCTAATAAGTCTAATTAAATGTTAGATATTGTACAATCAATAGGTGAACCAATATTTGAAGATATCAAAATTTACATGAGATTTCCTATGACTAGTTCTACGATTAATAACCCGGTAAAATATAAAATTACTCTGGATATAACTCCATATTCATGAATTACCAAAACCACTCTACTTTCTTGTTGGTAACTTATACAAGAAATATAAACGCTTTTATCATGTTTTTGTTCTAAGCGCTTTTAAAAGATTTTCTTAACCGATATTCTTAAAAACATTTTACAGTTCCCTTCAACTTTAAGTGGAAAACTCGAATATTTTCCTATTATAATTAAATTCAAGCACCATTAATTTTAATAAAGCGTTTTTTCTTAGATCGTTAGATCCGTCTTGACTGGCGTAATATAACGAAGCATTGTCCTTTTAATTACATGGAGAATGATTTTACAAACATGGAGTACGCGCGTTATTTTACAAAAAAGAATTCGTAATATTTAAAAAAATTAAAGCGAAACGCCTTTTATGGAAACTAGCACATCAAATAACCATAATAAAGGAACAAGGGAAAATGCATGACTAAGAGCAGACTTTAGGTCTCTTCTTCCAATTATTCTTTTATTCCTTAACACCCATTTAATTTTTTTAAAAAATGTATCACTATTTGGCAAGCTGAAATTTATATTGCTAAGGTTTATCTATATCCGAAAAATACCTATTATTAGACTACAGTAACAAATTTTAATTTTCTAAAAACCTTTTTGGATCTGAGTAGGTATAAAACAAGAAATTTGTATACCTTTTGTAAAATATGTTACATTTTTTTATCTAAAGTTACATAACAATTGACTCAAAAAAGTTACTTCGTTTTTAATTTGTGATACCCTCTATCTCCGAAATCATCCACTTTTGGACTAGGGTAAGTTGGGTTAGGCAGTGCCGGATTACCCATGTAGCAGGATGCAGCAAATGCCACGGGCCTTGCGCCTTGGCGTCACCGCGCCTGTTAATACAAATCTACAAAAATTATGTTGGGGTTCTTTTTCTAATAAGTAGGGAAGTTTTTTTGCCATGTAGTTGATCCCTTGCTTGCAGCCGTAGGTTGGAAAAAGCGGAAGGAAACTGATTAAGTAAAAATGGATGAGAAAGCAGAATTTTATCACCGATTACACTGAGCGACACTAAAAATTTCCCGAGAAAATGTATTGGAAACACACACACCTTAGTTATTCTCAAAGTGAGCGTTAGCCACACTATAATTGTTATATTATTACACTGCAAGTTGGCAATACCACAATACTTACAGGGGGAATCCCCAAATATTGTTTGGCTGGACACGAGGCTTTGGAACTCCAATTTTATAATCATTATATATAATAAAACTAAGTTGCAATGTGCGTGCAGATAAACCCTAAAAAGAGTGGCGATACGATAAAGGGATTTATATAGTGTGATAGCCCTTTATCCCCCTCGCACAAGAAAGTTTCCGTTTTAACCTAAAGGGCGTATTTTTAAAGATATAAGGGCTTTTTCAATCCTTCAATGGAAATTAAGTGTAGTGGCGCCATCTGTTGTGAAATATATGAACTTCATTCCGAAAAGTCTTGTGGCGCCATCTGTTGCCGAGTATTTAAACTTTATAAGGTGTGAAAAAGAAAATATTCTCAAACTTTCCCGAATATCCTAAAGCCAGCTCTCTGAATATATAAAAGCCCGGTGTCGCCCACCAGAGTTAGTTCGATTGTTGATTGTTTAATTGTAAGGGCTAATTTTCGGAAATACTGAACCGATGATGAAAATTCTTTCACAATTAGAAAGCTACACTATGAAAGAATACTATAGGCTATTATTATGATTGAAAAAAAAGTTCAGAAAAAATATAATTAACGCCCAACGGAGTGGGCACTGTCGGCTAGTATTCTAATAAAAATTCATTGAAATCGTGTTTTCCAAATGTAGAAATAGTGTTACGCATTTACTTCAGTTTGATGATCACAAACTATATCGGAGAATGTTCTTTTTTAACATTAAAACGAATAAAAAATTTATTATGATTTGACGAGTGTTATTTCTAAATTTGCACGCATTAAATCATAAAAAGCCTTTTGTTAATGTTCTGTTTTATTTACATCCCAAAGTTTAATAGGCAATGTAACTCAAGGGCCCCCTGTTCACATTTGCTATGGGCCCCGCGTCGGCTTTATCCGGCACTGGGGTTAGGTCGTCATATATTAGTTTTAGAAATGGTAGCATCTCTCATTTTTTAGAGACACACTGTATGAATGATTACGATCAGAAAGTGTAAAATCTTAGCGCGTCAAGTGTTGCAAAGTGTTTAAATTGATGAATCCGAGTAAATTAAATTATTAAACCATAACAATAATGTGCGTTAAATCAAAACATGAACAGTGATCGTCAGCAAACCAGCGGCAACTAAACTAGCTTAAAACCTGCTAACCAGGCCAGTTTAAATTTGATGAATATCCTTTGATTCCCACGTCAGATTACTCTAAATATCTAACCTCGTTTATTCCGCTTCAACTACTGGCCCCAACTTATGCCATTGTATTCCTAAACTTTAACCTTAGTATAATAATTATGTTGCCGGTCTTGAGAAAACTTTATTGTGAAATATTACGGGCAACTATTGTTGAGGAAATTTACCATAACTGGTTAAGTTTGTAGGTTATTTTGAAAACATTATAAAGTTTATGAGGTACCTATTTAATAAAATCCGTAAACTCTAATGTAATAACCATCCGGCCCATAGAAAATTATGGCAGCTTTTGCATAAAAGAATATTTACAGAGACGTTTTAAATCTCAACGCTCGCTTTGAAAGAATAGAGTCGACAATGAACTTCGTTTAAAAAATTAAATTACATATTTTAAAACGTACGTTAAGGTGTTCTGATAAAAGGTAAAAATGTCAAAACTACCAACGTCTCTTTTTTCTAAGCAATAAAAGAAAATTGCAATTGTTCTTTATTATTTAATGTATAGGTTTTTGTCAAAACTTTTGAGCTATTCTTTTTTTTTTATTGGTAAATGGAACAGAATATTTTTTTACAACACTTTGTATTTATTTTAAACCGTTTCTAAGACATTGCATAATATGTCATTTATTATTGTTATTGGGTAAAACGGTTTAAACTTAGATTGTATTTGTGTTTTATTGCCACCGTTTAATTAATTGTATACGTTAAAAGAATTGCTTTCTTTGATTCAAACCTGATCGAAAATTTCTTAGGTTAAAACATTAACAGATCAAATAGTTACTTTTATAGCCTACTTTGTACTTAATGACATAAGATGTAACATATCTATAACTATCTATCTATGTAAATCTAAAGGAATCTTTGGAGCCTAATTTTAACTCTAATACGCTATTCGATTTCTTTGATAACTTTGCAAAACGTGACAAGGATCCACATGAAATGACACAATCTACAAACAGTATCCACGTATAACTTTTTAGAATCAAGCCAGGAAAAAAATTCTATTATATTATAAACTGCAACACCTATTGGTATGCCATCTGCTGGACAACATATTCAAACTAAAATGCCATTAAATGAAAGCAAGAAATATTTAGTTTATTACACGATTATGAGTTAGTTGCACCATATGGTGTTCAAGTTTATGAACAGTAAAGATATATAGGTTTGAGTTGCACCATTGCTGTATCAATTTTAGGCTGACAATAGCAGCTAATAAATGCCGTGAACACGTAAACGCTAGTATCAGCTTGGGATGTAACTAGGCGCTACACAGGGAAGCTTATGTAACGGAGTTTAGGTCCTTGAGCCTAATTTTAACCTAACTTCCAGCTATTCGATTTCTTTGAAACTTTGCACACGTATTAAGGACCCATGACAATGCAATAATCTGCAAACAGTATCCTTTTTTCTTTGTAATCGCCAGAAAATTCATTATATTACTAGAAAATAACACCTAGGATGCATCTGTTGGCAATATCAAACTTGCTTAAATGAAGAAGAAATTTTTTAGTGGTTGTGAATCTTTGGCAAATTTTAAAATTTGCTACCATTGTCATCCACAATGGTTATTTCTCTTTGCTGCTTAATTAAAGAATAGAGTATGTTCTAATTTACTCTGTTATATTAAGAATTTTGTGCAATATAACTGAACTAAAAATGAAAAATAATTAATACTTTTTATAGCCTACTTTGTACCCAATAACAATAATAAATGACATAAGATGTAATATTTCAGAAACGGCTTAAAAAAATACAAAGTGTAATACATTTTTGATTTTTTTTTTTAATTTTTAAAAAGGCAAATTTTTTGCTCCCTTTAAAACTGAAAAAATCGACAGGGTGTACCATGTAAAATTAAAAATATAAATTCAGAAACTGAAATTCACATAAAAGTTGCTGAAAACGTTTTTGGTAGAATTTAAAAATCCATATAAATAAAAATAAAAAGTATTAAAGAAAACGCAAAAAAAAATAAAACACGCTATAGTGAGTAAGTTACGAGAGATAACAAATCGGGTCTTTAACAGTAAGTTTGGCTTGGAATTTCGGTCTTGCAAATGGGAGTCAGTTTTTGTGTAAAACATAGAAAAAGATGAAACTCTTATAAAAACCGTAATTTTTGGACAACCCTGTATAATAGTAATAAATAAAGAAAAGAATAAAGATGCCTATTAGTAATTTTATACCCTACCTTGGTTACATGTTAAAACAATAAATTTTTTGTAATTTAAAAATTGTTACGAAATGCAACCCAAGCAGCATTTATTACCCATATGGTGTTTCGAAATGTAACGGCAATGAATATTTTATTGCAAATACACAAAAATGCGTAGGAACATGAATAGCTTGTAAAATAATAATCTTGTGAAAGCTAAAATTGTTTGCCAGTGCAAAATAAAATTGGTTATTTGTTAACCAAATTGTTTTCCCAATAATATGTTTTATTAAAACGTCATAAAAACTTAAAAGCTTGTTTCAATCTAGGTAATCAGTTTTTTGTATGCGATTGTACTGAGTTTTATTAAAAGTGTCATATTTATTAAATTTTAATGAAATATTTAAGCCAGTAGAAGGCTACATTTATTTTTTTATGTACATTTTTAGTTGTATTTATTTATTTTTGTAACGTGAAAAGCTTTACAAGTCAAGAATGTGTCCAAAATTACATTATTTGGGAAAATAAAAAAACTTTTCACAAAGTTTTTAATGCAGTTTTATGTATAAAATCTGCACCATCTAAGCCCTGCCGCTGGCCGCTCGAAAAAACAGGAGCGTTTCTAATATGTATAAACTGGTTTAAAGACGCTGTATACCACAAAATATTGTAGTAACTACCGGCAACATAAAGAGGTTTGATAATTTCCGCTCGACGCTTGTCATTGTAGCCGAGGCCTAAGGCGCTTTATTTACATACAAGAAACCTTTTTGTATTTCTTGTCGCCTTTTTGGCCTCCCTCCACCCCAAAATCGTTTACTGCGTACGGCCATGTCTAGTAACATACATCTTTGTAATATGAATACTTACTTTCTAAGTCTCCATACACAACGCATGTGGCACAATATGTTAAAAAATCTAAAACATCTAACACTTTTATTTTAATTTGTTTTTTTACACATTTAAAACTTAATACAAAATATTGGCATGTCAATTTCAAAATGTGAAAAGTTATCTTAAGTTTTTATTATTTTTTAAATCAAAATTTTGCAATTAATATTTAAAAAAAACTAAGTAAAGATTACAAAAACTCCTACAATACTATCAGAAAGAAAATATTATAATAATAAATAACCTGAATATGGGTGTTCTTTTTTTTTCTAGTCCTCAAAAATTGTAAAACAAACCACTTAAATTTGCATAAGAATCGTTTTTTTTTTCATTATATTTTTCTTTTCAATTTTTTCCAAATAAAGTTTTTGACACATTATTGAAAAAAAGTTTTTATAAAATATGTATAAGTCTCCTTAAGGTTCTAGATATTTCAATAGGTTTTTTTGTTTGACTCATAATTGTTTAATATAATAATTAATCTAAGTTGAAGATATATTCTATATTGGAAAGGCGGATTCACTTATGGATGACATTTGTTGGGTACAGATAAACTATGGAAAAGGGAACCGCTTCGCATTTCTAACAAATACCATCCAACACAAATAATCTGTCCAAAAATTAGCCGTTTATAAACACACAACTGGTATCCTTTATACAATTATATACATACACAAATTCTAGCTTGTAAATTTACAAAATTCTACATTATACATACAAGATTTACAAAAAAAATACATGAAGAGAGACTCACCTCCTAATGTCGTACCATTGACAGATGTGCTAACTCCAGCGGCAGCTGCGCCGTACAGGCTCTGAGCACTAGCTGCAGCCCCGTACAAGCTGGCTGCAGCTGCGCCTTGGGCGGAGCGCCCGGGTGCTGCGCCTGGAGGAACCAAAACAGGTGCGGCCGGACTGACCAGGCGCATAGGCGCGTGCCCGTTGCGCATGGCAGCGGCAGCCGCAGCTGCTGCTCCTTGTGCGACCAATATAGGCGCTGCGCCCTGTTCATAGTAGGCGGCGGCCGGGACAATGTAACCACCGGCTGGTACTCCCGGCTGTAATATAAGATGACAGTTGTTAAGTATTTACAGTAAAATATACATATTATTACATAATATCGTTAATGTATTTAAAAAAGTTTACACATCTACAACTATTTGACTATTATTTTCTAATAAGTTTAATATATAATATATCCTGGGTGACCACATACTTGTCTAAAATTGTTATCTCAATCTAATGTTTTATAAAAATGTGGCTTTTAGTACGTTTTTTTCTTACAATAAAAAGAACAGGAAAGGTATGTTCTTGTTTAACTGCTGAAGGCTTAGACGTAAAAGCTATTAGTGAAAATATTTGTAGGAAGCGGATATATCAGCTACAAATTTTCACTGGGCAAAACTAATTTGTATAAATTATAAGGGAGTATATATACGAGCGCTTTAATTTGCATTAGCAAAATGCGAATTTAAATAAAGCGCATTGGTTTAATAAAAGCCAGTGGATGGCAGATCGACAGTATTTTACCAAAGCTCATATTTTACTCAATGACTTCACTAGGCCGAGCCAGGGTAGTCATGACGTCACTAAGGTAAGACAGGTACCTAAAGAACAAGTTCGGCAGTATTAGACACATTAAATGCTATATTTAATGCTACAAAACTGCCAAACTTGGTCAAATTTAGGTAGGTACCTGTCTTACCTGAATGATGATACTAAGCTACTCTCGCTCGGCTTCGTGAAGGCCCATCTTATGTAAGGTAGGTATTGGAGAGTTATTAAGCAAAATAAAAGCTTTAGTAAAATACTGAGGGTCTGTTATCCAATGGCTCATAGACTACATGTGTAAACGTTCTGAAACCGTTTAAAGTTGTAGTACGCATTACATTAATCGTTTTGGTACAATATCGATGGGTTTTTGACAAAACATCGTAAGCGACATATTTTTAAAGCAAAATTTGTATTTTTTTGTATGTACATCTGTGCACGGCCTTATTTCGAGTTCCCGGTTTTTATTTTAAAATAACGCAACAGAAGAAAAAATCGTTTCCTGTTAAACTTGACGTACGTCGCTTACGATGTTTTGTCAAAAACCCATCGATATTGTTAATGTAATGCAAACTACGGCTTTTAACCCAGTTTAAGAGTGTTTACATATGCGTGTTTATCAAATTCACATTCGGCTAATATGCATTAAAGGGCTTGTGTAAATCTTAGTAACTGCGATTTAGCATATTTACATAGAATTGCAATTGAAGTGTAATTTAAACGATCCAGAGACCTTGGACTACAAACACAACAGTATGTCTACTGTTCCAAAAACAACACCAAGATCGGTCAAAGACACGAGAAGGCAACCCTTCTACAAAACTAACAGCAAAGTGGATCATTTTGGAACGTACTCAGAAAGGACAAGTACAACGATTACTGAGGCATCACTCTTATTGCAGGAACTACTTGTAGAACATGTACACACACACTACTGTAGGCTTTAAAGGGAGAAGTAGGAAACAGCGTTACACCTAATATACAACTATAATTTAACAACATAAAAAAACTGCTTGGAAATAAACAGAGCAGAAACTCTCTTTGCATGAGCATCGTGATAAAAACCTATTAAAACTAACTTAGAAAAGAAAACTTCTAAATAACAAGTATGAGGAGAATAAGCCAGTTGGTAGCGGTATGCACGCGACCAAAACCACCTAACCATGACTAATTCTTTTAGGTTTAACTATCTAATAGATGTTATTTTTTTCGATTCTTTTCGTTTTTTTCCAAAAGGGCATAAGAAACGTTGACACAGATTGTCAATTTTTGCTTCATACTGGTTTTAGTTGATCTAACTACTAATCAAATCGCATTGATCTAAAGCTCTGTCAACTGGTTTTTATAAAGTCCATTGGTAAAGAGGTATTTTTTTGATGTGTGTGTTGCACATGGTACACACTCCATCTACCCATCTCTAATAATGCCATAGTTTGAATAATTGAATTGATTGAACAAACATTAAAGATCTTGTTCTGTATGTGTCGGTTATCAATAAGTAAATGAGAATATTGCGGTTCCGAATCTAAAGCCACGTACAGACTTGGATACAATCGGCGAAAACATTTGTTGGTCGACTGTATCTTGAATGTTGCACATCGGTCGGCCGACTTGTTGCAAACGCCATAGCCAACATCCGTGGGCGTTTTCATCCACAGAATTGGCAAGACGCCTGTTTTCCATTTAATATGGAAAACATTGGCAGGTTTGTACGAGCTTTAAAACCAGTGTGGACGCGAAACACTTGTATATGCAAATGTTGGCCAACTTTGTTGCTGAAAAATTTTTTGAACAAGATACAGTCGGCTAAAAATGTTGTCCCTATTGTATCCAAGTCTGTACATGGCTTAAGATTAACTTGTAAGCTTCAACATTCAAAGGTTTATACATGAACACATGTACCGCTGTGTTTTAAATTAATAAAGATAATGAACGTCATAAAAAGATATCCATGATAGAGTGAAACATTTTTTATTTTCAAAACCAAAACATTAAATTACAACATATACATTTTTACACAAAAAGCAGGGCATTCGTGTTTAAAATAAGATCACCTTTTATTTTACACATAAAATTTTTTATCGATACACTACTTAAAACACTGTGTATGCCTCTCATGTAGTTATTAGCCATTTGGGTGCTTTGCGTCTATTTTTATTATACACACATAAACTTTTACAACTCAAATAATTATTTTGGCCATTTATGTAGCGAAATTTGTTAGCATGAACAAACCCATAATAAACGCCCTATCATAATGTTTTCATAGCGACTGTAATGGTAAAATATACATTATTATTTTATTATAATTATTTTTAGTAATTAAAATGCAGCCAACTATAATACTTTTAATGGGTTATAAATTTTGTAGTGTTAATGTCGTTAAAAAATATAAAACAAAAGAGGTCTAAAAAATTAATAAAGTTAGCACGTTTTGTATTTCAGATAAGAAATCGGCACGAAACCTATTGTTACTTAATATTTTTATTTAAATTACAAACCGAACAACAAAATATACAAATCTACAAAAAATAATGTCAAATATAACCAAAATATAATAAAATATACACGGATGTGTTACCATGAATATTAGTGCCTACCTGAACTTGTTGTTGGGCCTCATTGGTTCCATTTGGTGTAAGAGGTCTTCTTGCCCCATTGCTAGCCCCTTGTTGAAGGGCGGCTAGGTTTGCCGGAGGAGCCGGGTAAACCCAGGGACCTACTCCGTAATACTGGGCTGGTACTCCCGCTGTGATTAAATATGGTTCAGCCTAAAAATAATTAAGAATTTTAACTTATTTTATTTAGTGTGGATTTTCATGTGGTATTTATGTTTAGACCAGTAGCCCTAAATAACCAGTGCTAGAACCAGCGTGAATCGGCACAACGACCTAATCGGCGCCTGATCGGGAGGGGTGTAAATTTAGGCAATGCAACCCAAATAAATTTTTAGGTTTTTTACTAATTACATAGAATCTTTTATCCTGAAACCACGAACTCCATGTCGTAAGAAATTTAATAAAAACAAATATTTCACCATTAAAACATTAAATTTCGTAGAAACGAACAATTTGACAGATAATTTTCCAAATTTTTCAGTGCGTTTAGAAATTATTTTGACAATGCTTGTACAATTGCAAAACCAATGGTGCGATGGTTTAAAACTTTGTACCATTTCTTTACATAATTTACTAAGTTTTTTTAAATTGCAGATTTTTTAAATTTGTCAATACTTTTAATCTTAATCCGCATCCGGGAGGGTCAATTTGACTACGAATTCGGATTTAGCGACCCAAAAAACCCCAAGATATTATGATTTTGGTGCATTTACGATAACTTCTGATGATTTGACCATGATATGACCTTGATTTTAGGCCGTGTTTCCACGGGCCACTTTTGAAGTTGATATGGACCACAAAAAGTGTTTCCATAGTAGCCAATCCGACCACAAAAATTTTAGCATTGTTGGAAAACAGAACTACAAGCTGGCGACAGTAGACCAACCTCATTTTGTGGCCCATATCGACTTCAAAAAGTGGCCCGTGGAAACGCGGCCTTAACCTTATAGGATCAAATTGACCATGGATTCGGATTCAGAATTCAGATTCAAAAACATAGATATATGATTCTGGTCTATTTTAAATAAAATTTAATGATTTGACCTTGAAATGACTCTGACCGTGACCTGATGGGATCAAACTGACCCCGAATTCAGATTCAGCGATTTCAAAAACATAAAAATATTACGATTGTGGTCCTTTTTCGATAAATTTTGATAATCTGACCTTGAAAGGACCTTGACACTGACCTGATGGGGTCAAACCGACCCCAGATTCTGATTCAGCGACCCTAAAAACAAGACCATGGTTTGGTCTCTCGGACCTTTAACTTTTTTTTACTTGTTGGGCTGTGATTGACCTTAAAATGACCTTGACCCTGAACTGATAGGTCTGTATGTGCAAATTGGAGCACGCTTGTAACTCTAAAACGAATTGGGCGATTTTTAAAAACCAAACGGTAATGACTAGTGAATCAAAAGGTCTTTAAAACGAGGTGCTACATGACCCCTTCCCATGTGAAAAAAAATGCGGAGGAATAAAAAAGTAATTTTAATCTGAAATTCTAAGTTTTCGTATCTTAAAAGTTGCTAGGGGACTACTATTGTTTTTTTAGAGATATTTTAAGATTTACCCATGCAAGCAATTTTTTTAATTTAAAACGATTTAAATGAACTTTGTACCTGTTGTGCATTTAAAACATACGGTCCCTGCTGACTAAAAGCTGCGGCTGCAGCTTGTTGTTGTTGTGCAGCTGCTAAGTACTGCTGTTGCTGTTGCTGCTGTAAGAGCTGAAGCTGTGCCGCGGCCCCGGGTGTTGCAGCTTGAGTTTGCTGAGATCGGAAAAGTTGCTAAAAAAAAGGAAAATGTTAGTCATTTATTTTACTACTTTGTTAATAAAAATACATTTTTAGTTCTCTCTCTCTCTTCTCTCTCTCTCTCTCTCTCTCTCTCTGTATAGTCATGTTCGGAAAAGTATTTTTGAATTGGGTAATGAAAAATATCAAATTTAGCAAAGCTTGCAGACTTAAGATTTTTACAATACTTCAATTCGATTTTCGTCGGTCGACATGATAAAATCTCGTATAAGGCACTTCCACGAAGCCCTTACATCGATTTGGCAGCACACGATAGATGCAAAGCTTCTGTTTTCATTTTTCTGAAAAATTTGTAGGAGCGAGGCAATATGTAATCAAATTTAAATCTTTCATCGTAAAATAAATAAAAATGAAGTAAAGGCATCGGGTTATCTTCTTGTTCTTTATCCTTTATTGAAAACATAGTTATTATTTAAACTTGATTTAGAGTTAATTCCAAACGTGTTTCTAATACAGGGTGTCCGGGAAAATGTGGGAAATCTCACGGATATAAAAACAATAATACAAGATCACAGAAAGTTTTTCGAAAAGACATTCTCATCGGCGATATTGGCTTCCAAAAAGCTTCATTGGAAGTTTGTTTTCGGAAAAACGTCAGTATTTCTTGATTGGACGAAAATCTACATATTTCCAATACGTTTTCTTACCTCCAAAATGCAATAACGCTGTAGGTTTAGGGCGTTGCTAAGCAACCTACTTTTCCGACCATGGGCGGCAATATTTTTTCCGAACGCTTAACTCTTTGCTACTTTTTAAATAGTAACTGGTGACGTTTCTTAAAGGCAACCAACAAAAGATATAAATTTAATAACTATAGTAACGTATTATACCGAGATCAAACAATTATGATGTTTTTATTTAATTAGCTAAAAATATTGATATTTTAGGCTAGCTTAAACAAAAATTAAAGAATTATTTTAATCGAAGAAAAAATAGTATGTGCAACTCGTAGGAAAAGCATACATCTGGACTCTTGGAGGTTGCTCAAACTCCACTATCGTCTATAAATAGATATCTTTTCCTAAACGTTACACCATATAGTATTATTTCACATTCTTTGTTCTCTAAGTTTTGTCAGGTTAAATTTGAAAAAAACACTTTTATCACCAACATAACATATTTAAATAAAAGTCAAACTTTTTGTTAAAAACTCTTACGAAATAAGTCTGATAGAATATAGTTCTTTTCACTGTCTAAGAAAGTGGCTTATTATTAATATTGACTTATTAACTTATAAGTACAAAAGTTCTTCTCTTCAGTGAAATAGCCGTTTTAGGCAGTAGCCGAAAATGTTTGCCTGTTGAAGCAGGGTCCGTATTAACTGTTTGAGGCGCCTTAGGCTAGAACTCCCGGAGCGCCTATTTTCCATCAAGAAAATTATCGAAGAGCAAAAAAAAGGTCCTTTCCTCCGTAGCGCCTATTTTGAGTACCAGGCGCCTTACTTCACCACCCGAAATAAAATTGGATGACCAAAAAAAAAAGGTCATTCCCTCCTTTTCACGCCTATTTGCCTATTTCATTCCAAAGCACCTTATTCACAGATAACTTATTCATTAAAGATCCCCACTCAACCTAAACTTTTTAAAAACTCCCCTGTCTAGCTCTTATTACTCTCCTGTCTGGCGCCTAAGACTCCCTGTCTGGCGCCTATTTTTTCATGGCGCCCTAGGCTGTAGCCTAGTCAGCCTAATGGATAATACGGCCCTGTGTTGAAGCAAAAATAATTGAAGGGCTTATTGTAAAAACACGATAAGCCACAATCACAAAATACGTAGTAATAAATTTTTAATAAAAAAATATGTGTTAAATTAACAATCTTTTACTGAAACACGCCAAATAAATGATGTAATGGTGATTTTTTTTATAAATTGTTAAGATTAGTGACATTAATAAAGGGTACCTAATTTGTACAAAATTGTATTAAAGAAATAGAAATAGGAAATAATTATTATTTTTGTAACAAATATATTTAAATGTGTTAAATAATATACTTTTTTTTTACTATAAAACTGCATTATAAACAACTATTTTTCCGAGTTGCAGTTTTGGATGGCCCCATTTTAACTGGACATTACAAATACTAATACTAGAAAAACATTGTCACGACTTGTAAGTAATGATATTCACTTAACAATGAATCTCGTCCGTATTTTCTATTCGCAAAGTATGTTAGTGTTACTGCAACATAGAGTTTCCTAAGTAGGTTTCAAACATACTTAGTTAATGCGGCGTAAGCAGCAAAAACTAGTTGGAAAACATGTAAACCGTTTTTCCTTTCTGATAAAGCTGCATTGACCCATAACAGGGTCTTTTACCGGAGATCGCACAAAAATAATTGTATTTAATTATGTTACAAATGACCATGACTTAAGTAGTATATGTTGTTAATATGAGTTTGTGTGTCATGTGAAAGGTTTCATCAAGATGTATTTCCTAAATACAGGTGATTCTTAACCTAGGCGCATAAATTTGGGAAGTTATTGCTAAGGCTAAACAATAAATAATAATGAAAAAAAGTATATAGGTAATAATTTTTGGTTAGTGAGAACATTCATTATTTTAAATTAAATAAAATACCACGAATTATAAAAACAAATAGTAAAGAGTTAAATATTTTTGTTTTAGAAATAATTTAGTATAGTTTTTACACAACTCTGTAAAATAAATCGGCTGAATATTTTTTCTTTATAAAAAAATAAGCAATAAACAATTCATGACAATAAAATTAGAGACTGGATGATATGTATTTGCATATTCGAGACATTCTCATCGTTAGTACCATATTTTTACTAAAATATAGTTATGATGTATACTATCGATACATTTTTAATATATGACGATAATAAAATGAAAGAATAAAGATCGTCGCGCGCGCCTACTGCTGTACTCATCTCACCTATTTATCCTCGATGGCAAGATATAAGAGAAATTATAATGGTCCTTGGGCCAGTAATGAAATTGACTTCATGATATTAACACTTTTAAAACCTTCTTAGGAGAGTTCCTTTTGATAACTCTACCACGAATAATTCATACCACCATATATGACAATGGCGCTTTAAGACAGCCTGTCAATGTCAAATATTTCGGGCGTCGGATTGGGCAAACGCGTCAATTTTTTTATTGTACAAGTTTACCGCAACGTTTTACATGCAATGTTTAATCATTGTGCCAAAAACGTAACGTCACAAAACCATAAGATCCATGGACATGTTTTGGGTATCGGATTGGGCAGGTTCGCTCGAGTAAATCCCCATTTAGCATCGTGGGCTCCCCTACTATGAATAATGATTCTACTACTGAACATTTGAAATAATAGTTTATTGTTTAGGTTAACAAAAATATCAAATAATGTTACTGTACCAATTAATATATTAATGAATAATTTACAAACTATAGAATGTCATGTCTTAGTTTTTTTGTTCTAAATCTTATCAATAAATGTTGCATATTCTGCCAGTTTTCGAGCATATTTTATGAATTTTTTCTGCATATTTGCATGCATATATCAAGCTTTTTATGTTGCATATAATTCTGTCCCTAATGATTATGTTTGTTATTTCATAATAATACACGCTACTATCCGTTGCGATTTTTTACTTATATTTATATTTTACCAACTGTTTTTTTTCAAGTTGCATTCATTGTTTGTCTTGAAAAATAATTTCCAAATGCTAAATTGCTTGAATTAAAAAAAGTTTCAAAATAGAACATTTATCCTTACACAAAATATTTTTTAGTGTAACGATAAATAAATCAAAAATAATTACTCAATATAGTAAATCTTTTTATAAAGAAACCATAACTAAATTTTAATTACAAGTACACTTTCAATTATTATAAAATAATACAACTATGTAGTTAACATCGAATAACCAGAATTTGCATCCGGGTTAGGAAAGTAAAAATATAAAATAAATTATAACTTAAATATTTGTAAATTAATTATTGTTTTCAGCTGACAATATAAATTATTGTCGCTTTTTAATTTCTTATTTTTCGACCGAAGCAAACAACCGTTGTAACGAAAAACGCTCTGAAAACAGAAAAGAAATCGCGGAAGTCTCCTGAGTTCGCCTTATTTACGCAAACCATCACGAGCGTGTCGTACCAAAGCTAATTTAATTGTTGCAAAACAATTAAAACAAAACCAGGCAGAAAAGCAATTTTACATATAATTCTCTTATATTCTAAATAACAAACAATGCGTAAAATAAAATCGAGGCAGAGCTATGAGGACAATGCCTCTAAGTCAGTCGTTCATTGTCTTAGTTTTAAATTATTTAATTTAAGAATAAAAGAATGGAATTGCCCACACATTTGGGCTTAATGTACAATTAAGCAATTGAGTCGTTCGTTGGACAACCATCAGCATTTGTGACACATGTTTATAATGTTAAATAATTCCAGCTGGTGTTTAAGACAAAACAAACATAAAATATAATATTAATATTTTTTCTTAGGAAGCCGTCTTCATGTCCGGTGGTTCTGCAGCCTTTACTGTACCATACTCTCGTTTTATTTTATCCACTCTAGTACCCTTGTTCCTTAAAAAGTGGGTATATATAGCGTGTCTTCGGAAGTTCTTACCAAATGGGAAACTTTTTAATTAAATCGGTTATTGCAGAAACCCACCAAATGACATTTTTGGCGAAAATGAGATTTTGAGCGATATTCAATTGTATTATGTAAACTTACATTTTTATGTAAAATTCAGTCATCTATCATGCGTCTGTGTGTTTTTAATTTTATAAGAAAAATTGTATGTAATGCAGAAACCTGTCAAGCGACGGTTCATAATGTGTTTTTGAAGTAAATTTTATGGTTAATCTTTGGTAACCCTGTATGTTTACTTCATCAAATACGTCTTGTTGTAATAAGAATGTCAAAATAATCCTAGAAGTTAGTAAACAGACCTTTACTGACCAAAGATACAGGGTGATTAAATTAAAAAATTATATATTTTTTAACCACTGTGTACCTTAAAAGTTAAGACATTTATGACTTAGGTTTATTTGAACTTTTCTTCTTAAAATCTCCTACAGATTTACACTCTTAGAAATAGGTGTCTAATTCAAAAACACCCTGTATAGCTTAGACCTATCCAAACAGGAAATTATTTTTTTAAATCCAGATATCTTAAAAACGGCTGCTTAAATCAACTTTTATCAAGAATACCTTTTTTATCTGAAAATTACATACAGGGTGGCACAAAAACTGATTTTATTGATCTAGGGTTTACAATAAAATTGGTAGCAAATTCTAATTTCTCACCTCCCAAAACCCCTTGAGTCAAAAATTTTGAGAAAACACCAATTACTAACACAATTATTTATAAGAACCTAAAACCAGAACAACAATTTTTAACACCCAGTTTCTTCGAAATCACCCTTCGGACTAAGGTTTGTTGGGTTAGATCGTCATATTTTAGGGGATTTCTTAACTACGGTACAAAAACTTTAAAGGGTGATTTTTTTAAATGTAATTATGTAAAGTAAAGTATCTATAAACCTATGTCCGGAGTTGCTTCGTTTCTGAGATACAGGGTGTTATTTTGTATTTTATATATATATCTTAAATACAATGCCAGACGAGAAAAAAATTAGGTAATTAAAAAGTTGTATTTTTAGTTGCTTCATAAGAAAAAAATATAAAAACTACATAAAAAGCCAGTGGCGTACATTTTATCAAATATTATTGGCTGTGGTGCCCACTGAAACGCCACTGGACTCAATAAAGTCAATCTTGTCAAAGCTTTAGCAAGTGCTTTATTACATCAAACAAACGTACTAAATTTCAATAAAACCGGTTTAAGGGTATTTAAGATATTTAAAAATACCGACTTTTTGTAAGTCTTTAACGTATCTCAGAAACAAAGCAACTACGGACATATCATTATGGGAACTTTTCTTTATAAAATAACATAAGAAATCACTCTTTACGAGTTTCTTACCGTAGCTATAGAAATACTCTGTATATTAATTTGGAAACAAATCTTTTTAGCCATCCTGTTCATCCAGCATACAGTTATTTTTGTGGAAATGTATTTTCTTATCAAGCAGGTTTTCTTATGAAGGGGCACTTTTGTTCGTAAAGTTAATAATTAAAAAGTTTCTTATTTGGTAAGAACTTTCGAAGACGAGCTGTAGGTCTGCTGGTGTGTACCGCATATTTTTCCGGGGCACTGCAAAATCCCTGAAAAATATTACAAAAAGAAGGTTGCATTTTGAAAGTTTTATTTTTATAAATAAAGTTTGCTCCTCAATTTTACTGATCTTACGAAAAGGTGTTCTTACTTATGATAAAAATAATATTTTTATGTATTTAAATATCAGCTCATGGACCACAATTGATGTTTTACTATTCCCAATCTCTACTGTTACTTGCAATCAATCTGGTTTTTATAATATCTAATTCAATTTTGAACGGATTAGGTACCAAGAAACCTATTCTTTGCTTCAGTGGTTTCCGTAATTTTACAATTTCCTTGTTCAACAGACAAAACAAATAAGTTGTTTTATAACAAATTTTGTTACACCTAAGAAAACATCTGTTGTGTAATTTCGATTTATATTATTTTAGGTCAATTGAGACATTTATTTATGTTAAATTGCCTAGAATGAACCTATAATAAGAAATATAAGTATTAAGTCAAAGGCAATTTTTTTACCAGCAAAATTCGGAAAAGGATGGAAATCCGATGGAACCAGATCTGGTGAATTAAGGTGCATGGAGCTTTATAGATAAATTTTTGCCATTTTTGCAACATAGTAACTTAAATTTATGCTGAAAATATCATTTTATGTTGTAATTTTAATGTAAAATATATCTATTTTAATCAGACCACTTGGTTTCTGGATTAACCAATAAAAACGCACTTTGTTTAATGTATATCAGAAATGTTATATGTTTGCATATTAATAGTAATATGAATTTGTGTAATAAACGAATGATTTAATTTCTCTTGATACATAAAATATTTAGTATGTTAATAAATAAAGTAAAACAATCATTCTTTATATGAATGAAACATGAAGTAAATATATTATGGCGATACTTTTAGATGGCCGGAGAGTCAGGTAAAAAGGTAATTAAGAAATATGATATATGCAATGGTTAGTCAGAAAATAATTAAGATATATGGTATATGAAAAGATTAAGTGCAATTAACGTAAATCAAACAAAAAATATGCGTAAATTATTTTTTTAATTGACCCTTGTGAAAATTGCAATTTTCACACTGATTTTCTAAGCATGGAAAATGCGTTATTTTACACTAGTGTTGCAAAGTACTTTCCAGTCACTAGTGTTGACTTTACACGGTGTCTACATTATGATGTCATTCTAAAACTGCTATTGGTTTTGCAAGTGACATATTTATTGTAGTGACAGTAAAAAACTTTTATTTACCTTAAACAGTAGAACCCAAATTAGCGAAAATCATCTTATTTGACTATGTTACTCAAGATATTGTCAAATGAAGAAATAATAAATTTGACATAAACAAAATAGACATAACCACAAAAACAACTTTCACTGACTGGCACAGTGTTGTCAGGTAAGTAGATCAAATTAAAAATCTCCCTTCTACCTTTGAGCACGTACTTTATAGAGGCAGCCTTGCCGCTTGACCGTTCGACCTAAAGCGCCAGAGAAAAAAAGCCTATAGATCAAATTCCTTCCTCTCTTCTTCGTGTACTCAAACAACTAGTTAAATCTTTTTTTTAATCCCTAATTAAACCTAAGGCTAATACACACTTTATGAATCCACTTTCTTTATCCATTCATAAATAGAATCAGACCCTTCCGACGTTGCCAAATGCTTTCCATAAATGCTTTCCATATTTTGCATGGTAACTGACGTTTGGTAGTCGTTTTTTTCTTACTTTTAGGACTTTAGGTTATGCATTTACAATTTTCATATTTTTTATATTTTTTCTTAAAAATATGAGGAAAAACTGTAATTTTTACTTAATTTTACATGTGATGTTCAGTTTCATTAACTCGTTTTACCAATTTTACCCCACCCAGCACCCCTTTTCACTCCCCGGTCCCGTAAGTTTGTTTACTGATATTTTTAAAAACGGAATATTTTGGATATGCACCACTTACATTTTATTTAGAAGAGTGTCTAAAATATGTAAGAATCGATAATTTTAAAAACCCTTATAATAGCAGAAAACCGTATTAAACTATTAGCGTTATTACCTAACAAAACCATACAATTTTTATTAAGTGAGGGCCTTTTTAAATTCCAAAATGATAAAAGTTATATAATGCTTCTAGGTAGGTGATTTTCGATGTAAAAATATTGTCAAACAGTATAATATAGCAGTGAGGAAAAGTATATATCACACTAGTGTTGCAAAGTAAATATCACCCTAGTGTTGCAAAGTTCTCAATTGTTTTTTATTTTTTCTGAACAGACAAACTTTAATTTATTTTTTTTTGGTGAATAATTTGTGGTCGTAGGAAAAATAGTGTACAGTACTCGTGTGAAAATGACTTTCTTACACTCGTGAGTTTGTCGCACTCGGCTAACGCCTCGTGCTAAATATTTTCGTCGACCGCGTGAAATTAGTCATTTTCCGGTCTAGTAACGTAAATAGCTATTAAAGTATTCAATGATTGTGTGTTGAGCTTTTATTCTTTCCACAGGCGTAGATAATATTTTCAAATGACTATATCTAAAAACTGGGACTTGGGACCCACATCAAATTTATGCCAGATGCTAGTGGCCTTAAGAGAAACACTTTTGTAAAGAAAGATTTAGTTAAATTTATTCTTTATCGACAAATTCTAAATGTATTAGTAAAAATATCTTTATTTTTGAAAAACTATAGCGAATTGAAATTTTTTCACTTCACAATTTTTTATGCAAAATTTTTAGATGCCTCTAATTTATCGGAAAAATGTAGATATTTTAGCGAAATTTGAAATTTGTCGACAAAATTTTATCCTATTTATGACAAAAATACAAACAGAGGATCTGCTTTTAGAATTTTATCACTGTTTATGCAGAAAGAAGTGGCCCTTCATTATAAAAAAACCGTACACTAATTTCTTATATATTCGGCGATGGATCAAAAATATTTTTACATCCGTTTTCGTTACTAACTATAACTTATTTATTTGCCATCACCCTGTATTTTGCTTTAGCCAAGCTACTGTGCACGTAGAATCGTAACAGTAGCCGATGTCATTATCGAAAAACAGTAAACTGGGCCTAATTTACATCCAACTACCTAACGATGGTTTTCATTAAGGTCTAAGGTTTCGATTACGTTGTTTTTGCTGCATCGTAATGCCTGCTTATACTACTGCGTGCTGCTTTATGACACTGTTACCAGGCTTTTTCATTATCATTAGAATTCATTGCGAAACTCATAAAAGTTAAATCGGTTAAAAAACCTTTAAAAAAACATTGTAATATGGCCATTTTGGCCACATTTTTCTTTTTTTATTGTCATGCTCTATACAGGGCGTAGGCGCCATAGATAACCTACATTTAGATCCGCAGTGGCAAGAAGCATTTTTAGGATTTTTACGACCTCGCGCAGTAAACAAATCTAGGGTGGACGAACATCTGCACTCAAAAGCCGTGGCAAAATACAAACACCGGCACCCCGTGCCCTCCGCCCGCGGTCCGATCGTGACGCTCATTAGCTCACTGAACGGAAAACCAGGACGACGTCGACAAATTCTTTCCGATAATTCGGACAGTCTGTTTGGCGCCATGTGCGTTCACCCTCGATTTGTTTGCATACAAACCGGTTTTTTCGCCCATAAAAAGTAACTTTTGTTTCCAGCAGGTAATAATATTGGCAATCCATCGAGATCAGTGGTAGGCGCCCACTTGCAAAGGTCTGTGTTGCATACAAACTATTTTTACACTGAAATATGGACCACTGGTTTTAAACACGCAACTTTAGAAAGTTTAGTAGGCTCTAAAAATAGTTTTGCGCTTACTTATGGACTCCGTGTTAACAATAAAATAATGACGTAGATAGAGGAAGCCATAGGCAAATGACACGTTTGCAAACTATAATTAAAGACATTTTAATTACTGAAAGAACGTGCTTGACATTTTTACGTGCTCTTAAACAATTTTAATTGTGTACAGAGTTTTCATTTCTATTTTGCACACCTTTGCCTTTTGACTATAACCAAGAAGGAAGGAAAAAAAACGTCCTGTATAAGTTTTATAAGGTTTTATGTCAGGAATGAATTGTAGAATTTAAACTTTAAAAAATATACAGGGTGTTTCATTTAAAATTTCAAAGTTTTTATCACTTCCAGTTAAACCGAAAATAATGAGCAAAAACTTTTGTATCCGAAATTGACACCTCATGACACACCATCACATCCCAAAATTTAAGGTATACTGTTTCACTAAAGGAAATAAAATGCTGGTTAGTTCTGGTTAGTAATTTCGTTGTCACCCTGTAAAAATGAAAATCCTGTACATTCCGGGTGTCCCAAATTGGCAACGAACATAGAATTTGTGAATACATTTTTATATGAGTCGTTATGAACCAGACCGGACCATCCCAGAAATAAAAAACAGCTTTAACCAGTTTTTTTAATAGCATAAAACCAACCATCAAGACCAAAGTGGAGTAAGTAAGCTACTACCATCTTATAATAATTATTAGTACAGACTGGGCCTGGTAAATAAGTTTTATGCTATTGAAAATATGGGTTAAAGATCTTTTGCTTTGTGAGATGGTCCGGTCTGGTTTTAAACGCCTTATATATGTATGTACATTGTACACTTCTTGTCGTAGAATTACTTAAAGAATCGTATGTTAAACCCAATGACCCAAACTCAAGTTTAAGAAACCCTGTTTATTAAGTTATTAGAATTTTATACTATTTTTCACAAAAATGAACAAAGAACCTATATTTTTAAGTTTGAACAGTTATAGATGTAGTCATGGCCTGAAAAGTGATATAATTTAAATAATTCAGATCTAAATAATACAGCTTATAGGACATTAATCTCACTGTTGAATTAAAAAGTATAAATAAAAATTGTACACTTTGAAACTAGGCCCCTCATTATTATTGAATAAATCAATCAGACAGACCTCTAAAATTTTCGTACAGTTAAAATATTTTTAGAAAAGCCTTTAATAGACGCATTACTTATGTGAAAGCATTTTCAGTCTTAACATTTAAATCAATTAGAATTTTGTAAGATACGTTAAGAAACACTTAAAAATTAATTACCAACAAGTTGTTAAAAATGTTTATAAACAGAATTTACTGAACTCATTTCAAACAGTACTGACTGTTGTTTTAGAAGTTTTAACAGACCATCACTGTGTAGGTTTCATAAAGAAAAGCAGGATTTAAAACATCTAGGTTAATTTTCGGTAAAACTAGATTAATAAATTATTAATGTGTTGTCTTGTTTTACATTTAATGCTTTTTAATGATACTAAAATACATAGCTGTGTTAGATTAACGGCAGTTAACAACATATGGGTAATATTCTAATGTATTTTTACTACTGTATAAAATTATAGGCACGTTGCCGGTTGATAATCACTTTGTTAACAAAATGTAAAAAGATTGGATAATATTTAAATTTCCCCAAGTATACTGTGTCTCAAATAAATATGGTAGTCCAGGAAATAAAAATTAATACTTTAATTTTAGATTTTGACCAGGCTTTAGCCGAGTCCAGCATCCACCAAGCCGAGCCTTCTCTTGACTTGACCAAGAGTGATCAAAATAATTCTTGAATTTTTGTTTTAGATAGCATAAAATATTATTATTATTTTCTTAGTTTAATAAACTACAAGAGTGTTTTCTAACAACGGTACGAAACTTCAAGGTGTGATTTCTTATGATATTTTATGAAAAAAGTTTCTATTAACATATTGTCCGGAGTTGCTTCCTTACTGAGATACAAAGCGTTAAAATTTAAGAAAAAATTAGTTTTCTCTAAATATTTTTTATATGCTTAGGCCGAGTTGAATAAAATTTTGTACATTTATTTTAAAGTTATAAGGTGCTTATTTAGCGCTTACCATATTGTTATTATTGGGTCCAGTGGCGTCTCAGTGGACACCGCAACTTATATTATTAAATGAAGAGTAAGCCCAACTGACTTTTTAACGTTTTTATATTATTTTATAATTAGACAATTAATAGTACAACTTCTAAGTCTCTTGTATTTTTTGTATCTAGTTTCGTTATCGAGAAAAAAGTTTAAAGCCACTTTAATATCTTCTAAGAAGTACCCATAAACAACATGGTAAAAAAACAAAAATAAAAATTAAACAATTATTTGCTTTAAATTAAATGTGTAGTCGTGTATTTTATTTTTCTTATCTACTAAGGTCAAAATTGTTTATGTTTTAATTTTGGATTTTATTTTATGCTGTTTATAGATAGTTTTTAGTCGTCACTTAAATTGGCTTCAATTTTTTTCTCGAAAACAAAGTGAGATACAAAGAAAATACAAAAGACTAAGCACTTATTTATTAATAATTGTTTAATTAAAAATATATATATATATATATATAGTATATATATACTATATATATATATATCAGTGATGTACGTATTCTTGTTCTCAATAAGTCAAGTGGCGGTACCCACTGAGACGCCACTGGATCCAATAAAAGCAATCTGGTTAGGGCTAAATAAGTGTCTTATTACTTTAAATAAATGTAACAAACAAATTTTTATCCAAATCGGCCTAATCATATTAAAAATGTTTAGAAAAATGGTTTTTTTCTTAAATTTTAACGTTCTATATCTCAGTAAGTTAGTAACTCTAGACATATGTTTACAGGAACTTTTTTCATAAAATGACAAAAAGAATCACGCCTTCAAGATTCGTGCCGTTGTTAGAAATACACCCTGTATAAACAATATGATTATTTGATCTCGGTATAACACGTTACCATGCTATCACATTGTTATGTATTGTTGATCGACTTCGATAAACGTCATCAGTGAATATTGAAAGCATAGGAAAAGGTGAGCGTTCGCAAAACATATTTCCGGCCATGGCCAAAAACTAAATTTCCTAGCAACTCCTTCTACCTACAGTAATAATACATTTTTAAGGTAAAAAGACGTATTGGAATATGTATATTTCCGTCCGATTGGAAGACAAAATAATTGCACAAGCAAAAATGTTAAATATAATGAATTATTAGAGTGGAGATACAAAATGAAAAAGGATAGATAGATACTAAATAAAAAAAGAAAGAAATACCAAAATCCCTCCACTGGCTACTGTGGCGCCATCCCAATTTGCTATATTCTGATGGCCACTTTTTAAACTTGGTCCGCCATAAAAGATGGTTATCCTCCCCTCCACCATCCATATCTTAACTGACTGTAAAAATGTTATGTCGTATTTTTATTTTTTAATCGTAGAACACACGATAAACGTAGATTTGTTCAATACCACTTTGGACCACCCTGGAGTAAGCTGTATTTCTTTAGTTTCCTTTTTTAAAGCTTTTTTCCATTTTTTACAATTATCAATATGTTTTATTGTTATTTTAAACATTAACGAAGATCATTAAGACTTAAGAAGACAAGATAATTGCGGACTTTATGTATTTCGAGCCGCACCTGCTTATCCTTCTCCACTAATGAGACGTGATTAAATTCAGCCAAAGGGCGCAACGTCGCGAAGGATGAATGGCTTCATTCTTATCTGTAAGAGGAAGTACGCGGTCAGCGCAACCATAAAGATTGCACAAACAAATGGCTCATTTTATCATGGCTTTTCTTAAATTTTATTTGTGTGCCCGCTTATTCGACCGCAACTGATGCCACTTTTCCTGGCCCCAAAAAGGGTACTTATTTTAAATCAGTGCCTATGTATATGTTTCAAGAAATACGTGTGTATCGTAGTGAATCCTATCATCTAAAACAGAATTTTTAAATGTCACCTAATGCGCTGTCTCGAGTTGGCTATCAAAAATTGTTTGTCAAAGATTATAATTAAAGATCCGATTTTTGTATAATATTAAATATAGTATTTAAACAAAGGTATGGCTGAAGGATAGCCTAAAAATTATTGTTAAGACTATATTAAAAAATCACCTCAAAACTTTTGACACCTCCTGTATTATAGCAATTTTTATTATTTTTTATTACCCTACATTACAGTGTTAATATATCTCTAAAAATTTTCTCCAAATTTAAAAATAAAGCCATGGGAAACTGCTTGATTTTTCAAATTTTGAAAAATTAGGTACAATTTTTTGGTACATTAGGTTTGTTCCAGAAGAATGTTGGAAACATGTTACCAACAATCGTAAAACGCAAAAATGGTTACAAGCATTAGTCAGAATTATTGGCAACAGTTTTCTGCTGGAACGAAAATAAACATGACGTGCATACTGCTTATACGTCAATACAATAAAGGTTATGTTAAAAATTTGTCAGTAATGTTTGAAGAAAGTTTGCAAACTTTGTAAACAGTATCCAACATTTTAAAACTACTGCCGGAACAACAAACAATTGTATAATGTTACAAACATGGCACTGCTGGAACGACAAATTTGACGTGCGCAGAATCCAAATGGTTGCAAACATTTCTGACAGCCTGCTGGAACAAACCTATTCTGTATTATTAAAACAAACATATTTTAATAATTAACCTTAACATGTATTTAAAAAATAGGGGTTGCCATTATACAGAGTGTGTCAAAAATGTTGAGGTTACTTTTATTATTCAAATATAACCTTGGCTATAATGTTTTAGGTAAGCATGTAGTAATACCTTTGTTTAAATACTAAATTAAGTTTTATCGATAAACAGATAGACTATTAGTACTATCTGAGATACAACAAAGAATAGTCTGAAATTGCCAATTCTAAGAAGCCGATAGCGTCGCGTCATTTTTGTGTTTATGAATCACTAGCGGACCCGTGCTCACTTTGAGGGGCGTTAATATCCGAAATTTTTGTTTAATCATAGCCTATAACACTCCTGAATAGTGCAGCTTTCTGATTGTGAATGTTTTTTATGATAGATTTAGTAATTCCGAAGATTAGCGGTTAGAAACAAACCTACAAAGTTACAAACTTTACCTCTTATATTAGTATAGATTTATTAGTGGTGTTTCAACATGGCTGCTGTTCTGAAATAATGCAAGGAAATTGTCCTTTGGAACAGCTAAACGGTGTTTAACTCTAGTATTTAGCATTTAATTTCAAACTTTACCTCTTATATATTTAATTTAACTCATACAGGTACAAAAAAGACAAGAATATTGTATCAGATTTCTATTAAACCGCCACATTTAATAAGTCATACGGTACAGTATCAGATTTCTATTAAGGTCCTTGTTTTTCTAACTATAAATTTTACCTTGTGTGATAAAGAAAAAAAATATCTCAAACTTTAATGCTTTTAAATATTAGGTTAAAATCCCATTTAGTATTTGAAGGTTAAAACAAGGTAGACAAGTTAACCACAAAAACAATAAACGATTCTTTCAGCACTCCAAATACTACTTTTACAAAAATTAAGATAAACTTTTTTTTCCTATGCCGGGTATATTTTCTGTTATAATTGAATTAATCATTAGCCTTAATGGAGGCAATCAAATCAGGATACTATTCGCCTTTAACGATGGGTAATGGTTATTAAATTGGTAGCGTGGCTGGCCCCACCCACCTTTCTTCGCCGTTCTATTTCTTGACATTGATTTTTGGGTGTGTTAATGGTAGACTGATTAAGGTTAAGAAGCCTGAAGGCAGTGATGATAATAAATTAGTAGGTTAAGTCAAACATTTTAGGAAAATGCATGGCTAGATTAAGCTCGATGCGGATTTAATATTGTGAATCTTATTATTCGATTTCGCGTATTTATTTAGTTTAAGATCTGAATAGGAAGCGCAGGCACCCTATGTTTACCGTATTAATACTATTTTACATTAAATATAGTATACACATACAGAGTGTCCCACCGGGAACCGCCGCGATCGATTTCTAGAAAAGTACGCTTTGAAAAATCTTAAAAATTTGGTAACAATTTAAAGTCAGTAGGGGTCATACAAATAAAACATTTTGACAGCTTTAGCACTTTCGGTTATACCGGAAGTTAATATCAACCTCCTTATGTTATATGGAACACCCTGTATATTATTTATTTTTAAGGTTCTGCGTAAACTTCTAAACATAATTTATATATATATTTTATATTTATATATAGAGTGTCTATACTTAAGTCTAACCGTTTTTGACTTATTTAAATTTTATGTCAAAAATGACGTTTGAACATTACATGACCATCCACTTCTTCTAAACTAAAGCCTTTAATATAAGTTGGGGTTGGGTTTCTCGTAGAGAAAGAACTATTTTAGTAAACTGTATTGATATTTTTACAATTAATAAATACAAAGTGGTCAAAAATTATCGTCAAAAATTATAACAACAAAAACCTCAAAGTCAATTTTTTCAAATGGAAACCCCTATTTTTTTTTCTTTATCCTATTGAGCATCAAAATAAGGATATTCTAACAACGCTTTTAATTACGGCTTAGTTTTGCTTTTAGTTGGCCTTTACAACAACATGCACCGTCACAGCGAACTACCCTGTACCTACCCGTACTTAAATGTATTGTTAGAATAAATAAATATTAAATCGGTAATATTTCAAAAACTATAAATTTTGAAATAGACATCTTTTACAATCTTACCCTTATTTTTGATGCCTAATAGGATAAGGTAATAAAAGATAAGGATTTCCATTAGAAAAATTGACTTTTAGGGTTTGTGTCGTTATAATTTTTAACGATTATTTTTACCACTCTGTATTTATTAATTGTGAAAATATTAATAGTCTGCGAAAGTAGTTCTTTCTTTACAAGAAATCCAACCCCCAACTCATATTAAAGGCTTTTGTTTCGAAGAAATTGATGGTTATGTAATGGCTTTGCGATCTTGCTCAGCTTGCTCATTTTCGACATAAAATATAAAATAAGTCAAAAACGGTTGGACTTAGGTATAGAACATTATACATAAATGTTTAAAATTTTACGCAGAATCTAAAAATAAATAATATATAGGGTATTCCATTTAAAATAAGGAAAATTATATTAATTTCAGGTATAACCGGAAGTGGTAGAGCTGTCAAAATATTTTACTTGTATGTCTCCCACCGACTTTATAGTTACCAACATTTCCAAAGCGTAAATTTTAAAAAATCGATCGCGGCAGTTCCCGGTGGGCTACCCTGGGAAATTGTTTAAATTTAAAATTGGAAAAAAATATTACATTTTGTTTGTAAATTCTGTATTATTTAAACATGTATACTTTATTAACTAGCCATGAAATGTGTATATTTTAGACAAAAGAGGATTAGCAATAATACAGAATGTGTCAAAAATTTTGAGGTTATTTTCTTTAATTTAAATATAGCCTTGACCACGCCTTGACCACATTTTTTTAGGCAACCCACTAGCAATACCTTTGTTTAAATACCAAATATAATATAAAATAGTTGTTATCCGGTAAACAGATGGGTGCAGGTCGCTTCCTATTGGGATCTTGGACTAATTTGATTTTGAGCTACAAAGTATTTGCCTTATTCAATTTGTTAATATACAACATGGGCAAAGAAATAGCTCTAATATTGTAACGATGGAAACCCGACTATTTTATTTCAAATTAAAAAAAATAGTTCTGAACATGTCTTAAAAGAGTCAAGGTGCAAGTAATTTTTTTTAAGGAAAACCTCAGATTATACTTGCTTATTAAAGTACCTAAAACCAAAAAATAATAAGTGGCTATTTTCATCGGTTCATTAATATAAAAGAAAATGTAAACCTTTTTTATTGTTGTAATCTGGTGGCGTAAGCAAATAACTGTACTTAAAAGTAACGTTTATTAGGGTGCTTTTCTGCGACTATACTTTGTTTCGCGCCCTTCACAAAATGTTTCCCTGAAAGTTTAAACCCTTATAATTAACATTAGGTATTCTACCACACTGTGTGAAGATTTTCCAATAAAATTCAGGGAAACTTTTATTTTATTTATTTTCTTTTCTATAGCTGAGCGGCATTGTACCATCTTTTCAAAATTGAATGCTTTACAAAAAGGGCGCCTTGCGGCGAAGTCGTGCCGGTGGTAGTACGAGCCAATAAATCTTAATTTTTCTTGCAAGTCGCGTTTTCTCGCATTTATCTTATAAATGACAAGAGCCACAGAACAAACGTAAAAGCCAATGTTATAAGAAATTGAATTTTCTAGAAAATAGGGTCCTTAGCACCTTATCACCAAGATTAATATTTCGGAGATAAAAATGGTTGATTATTGATAATTTAATTGCCATAAAATGCCGATCATTAAAGTTAACTGTACCTTTTTCTTAAACAATTCTTTATAAATCTAACTCTAGTCTGGTCAACATGTACCTCTTTGTGTAAAATTTTTGTATATTCTCCGAAAATTACGATCGAGGTGTCATTCGATTCGGATTAATGTGTAGAAAGTTTAAGGAAAAGTCCCGAAAGGGACCGATAAAAATTGCAAAAGTTATAAACCATAAATGAAAAAAAGTAGGGGTTTGTTTTTTTAATATCTCAAAAACTATAAAAGATATTCAAAATTTTAAAAAAGATTTAAAAAGAGGAAGAAATTTGCTAAAAAAACTCAGGGTTGTAATTTAATAATAATCGGGCTTTTTATGTTAACCTACAATTAAAAATAAGTTGTTAATTATCTTATGGATAACTAATGTAATAATGGGGATACAAATTTTTGGCTAGCGGATAATTATTTATTCATGTATCCTAATTGTGCCAAATTTTTTTATTCCATAATTTTCATATTTTATATGACAAAATGATTTTTTGTTGCCGTGACCGAGGAATGGACCTCGCGCGGAAGTCAGACTGCCCGCTTTTAGCGCTATTTTCGGGGCTCTGTAAAAATTATAAATACTCAAGATACAATTCCAGGAAGTTGGGCTTTTTTAGGAAATTTCTTCCTCTTTTAAATCTTTTTTTTTATTTATTTATTGTTTATAACTTTTGCAATTTTTATCGGCACCTTTTGGGACTTTCCCTTAAACTTTCTATACATGATTTCGAATCGAATAACACCTCGATCGTAATTTTCGGAGAATATTAAAAAAATACATAGTCATAAAAATATTGATGAGTTGTATTTTTTTGCCCGCGTTTGTATTTCAGTTCGCCCTATTATGCTAAAACTAGCATGTCAAAACCACCTTGTTTATGAATTTGCAAATTACCAAAACATACTGTTCACTGCTTATTTAATTTTTTAGGGTAAGTAACCACCGCTCTAATTGCAAATAAAGGCGAATGGAGGCGTACTTTATTAATTAAAGTTATGAAGAATACTCCATGAAGTTTTTAAAATTTTAATCAAGTTTTAAACTTAACCAGAAGGTAATTGATCATTAAAAAGTTTTTAAATTAATAAAATACGTAGGTAATAGAAAGTTTGTTGGTGAAAGTACAACCAGAGTTATACAGGGTGTCCCACTCGGAACTGCCGCGATCGATTTTTTAAAAAGTAAGCTTTGGAACATTTTGAAAATTTGGCAACAATATAAAGTCAGTGGGGGACATACAACTAAAATATTTTGACAGCTCTACCACTTCCGGTTATACCGGAAGTTAATGTCAAATTCCTTACTTTAAATGGAACACCCTATATATTATTTATTTTTAGATTTTGCCCAAAATTCTAAACATAATTTATGTATAATGTTTTATACCTAAGCCCAAGCGTTTTTAACTTATTTAAAATTTTATGTCAAAAATGACGTTTGCAACCCGTTACATAACCACCAATTTCTTCTAAACAAAAGCCTTTAGTATGAGTTGGGGTTAGATTTCTTGTAGAAAAAGAACTAAAAGTATTCATGAACAAATAATTGCAACATAAGTTTTAAGTGTCTTTTTAAATGTAAAAATAAAATAAAATGCAAAGTATTATACAAAATATGACCAAGTATTATAAAAAACCATTTTCAAAGAAAAAAACAAAATAGAGTTAAGTTTGCTATACCACAAATTAATTTAATATACAAACAATGATTATTATAAGAGAAATGTATGTGTTTATTTCTCTAATAATTATTAAGGCGTAAAAATACATTTTTCTTTACTACTATTTTAAATATTTCAATATACATTTAATTTTAATTTATATAAGAACCGAAATTTAGAAAAAGTGCTTATATTCTCTTACTTTATAGTTATTTTTAAATACTGCAACAATTTTTCTATGAAAACTTTCCGTTTTTAAAATTAAATGGCGTAATGGAAGACATCTGTGACCGGTTGACCTAAAAGACATTAAGGTAAAGATTTTAATATCTTCTGATATTTTTATCTTGTAAAAGTAATAAAAAAGGCAGCAAAATCTTAGACAAATAAAAATAATATTTAAAATAAATCTGGTCATTAAACCACAAATTAAAGTGCAAATACATAAGTTTCCTGATTTCGAGTTTTATTAAATATGGTGTCTATATAGTCCCAAAGGTAGCGACGACGGGAAAACAAGGATTTTAGGTTAGTTGTCAGATTTTTTGAAATTTTGTTCTCCTTCCTCTTTCGGGTAGATCCTCGGCAGTCTTGCAGGCGATAGCGGTTGCGTTGGCGCCCAGCCATCACCTTAACATTTAGAGCTGTCACTGGTATGTCAAAAAATGCTGACCTTGGTCATATATTATCGTTCCAGGTTTTATCAAAATATACCGAACGGTTCAGAAGTTAGAAGTGTCTGGCAATAAAAAAAAATATGTTTAAACTACTAACTAAAGACACAAAAACGAAAATTAGGTTTCGTAAAATAATTTCAAAACCTTTGATTATTACCTGTACAGGTAGGATGCGAACTAATAAACGCAACAACTACCGCCAGCCAGACAGCCCATGGTCTATCCAGAAGAGGAAGGAGAACAACATATCAAAAAATCAACTGACCTAAAATTCCTTTTCGAAAACGTTGATACTTCCTATACTAATAGTATCACATTCTCTTCTCTTTTAGGGTTTAATCTTAAGCCATCCAATT
The DNA here is from genome assembly GCA_014170235.1 of Listronotus bonariensis. Taxonomy (NCBI): domain Eukaryota; kingdom Metazoa; phylum Arthropoda; class Insecta; order Coleoptera; family Curculionidae; genus Listronotus; species Listronotus bonariensis. The sequence continues at coordinate 119,637 of JACEGR010001222.1, read as the reverse complement.
CCTTTGTATTTACCGTTTTGGACAATTCTCTCAGGGAAAACTTTGTATCATTTACTTAACCCTTTACCCAAATAATGACAATTCCAATTAACCTATTTAAATAAACCCTGGACCTCTATAGAAACACGTTTAAACCTTTACAGCTATTTGTTTTAATTACCAAGCGTACATCCTTGAGTATGCTAACTTCACGTGACACTTGAAACAAAAGTAAGAAGGCCTCATTATGCGTATTTTAGTTTTAATTACCGGTGAGAAGTTTGCCTAACACGGATATTCCTTGGTGGAGAAACGCTGTGCTGTTTTGTTTGCCTAGCAAGAATGGCAGCAGATCGCGGCTTTTCTGAGGTGCCTATTATCATGCCAATCACTCGCCTAGTTTGAATGTTAAACAAACATTGTTACCTTCAAGGGCGGACAAGACCCAGTGATTATACGCATAACAGAGATGTAAAGTATAATAATCTATTTTATATTCAAGAAAAAAGGAAATGCCTATAATGATTGTATTGAAAAAGTTTTTGCTCCGTAGAAAATCGACATAAGCTAACAATGTTTCCTTTATTTTATTTATTGAAGGAACAACTTAAAACTAACCAGTAGTTCACATTCAGTTTTCGACTATAATGCAACAGGCAGATTTTTTTCATTTTTGTTTCCTAAATTTAAAAAATGATAGTAAAACCTTTCTAATACTTAAGATTTTTAATTTAATTTTTTAAATGTTTTGATCATATTATTTTAAAGCGTCTTTTGCAATTTACCAGAGAGTAACGATGCCAAATTTAATTTACTTTTCTCTACGAAATTGTGCCCAACCAGAAAACACTGCGTAGGGGTGTCTAGGGATGATACCTCCAACAAAAAGTCTTAACATCCTGGAGATTGAAATATTAAAAGTGTTTATTAAATAAAAATAAAATAAATGTTTTTTATAACCTAAAATTTAAATATAATTATTAAAGGAAGCCAATGGCAAAAAACCCTTTGATAAAAGTAATGTAACAGAAGTGATATACTGTGTTTACTACAGTAAAAAATATTCTTATATAATGGTATTTACCAAAAGAATACGTAATAAAGAGACTTTAAGCAGAAAACAGTAAACCATAACAATTTTTGCGAGAAAATAGCGTAGGGATAATAATTTATAAAAGGAAAGTAAGTTTCTTACAGCCATATTCGTTGTTTTTGGACTTCTGTACCAAACAATACCAATTTCTTAACGTGAATCTTGTTTTTCCTAAGAAACAAGAGTAGTTAACATACACGGCTTTCTTGAACATTTGATGTTTTGATCCATATGTCCAAAAATAGATGAAAGCTCAGAGTAAGTTAAATGTTTCATAAGAAAATTGCGAATTTTATATCGTATTTATTCAAATAATTTTCATATGTATTTTTTAAATCCACTAAATGATTATTTTACATTTTTTGTAAACTCGAGAAAAGCTACAAATAACATTGGTTAGCCCCGACAAATAAATGAACCTGTGCTCTTGCCAGTTCAAAATAAAAAATAATAATAAATAAAGCCTGATATCCATTTAACCATTTCTGACGGGGAAACTAACAAACAATTTACATCATGCAAATATTAATACTATAAAGCCTTTACGCTGAAACTTCGTTTATTTACATTATCTATCTCTCCCTAGAACTTCCATTTCCGACGTTTACTTTACATCTACACAATTAGAAACAAAACGACGATTGTAAGTAAAATGTAAACCCATGTTCTCCCAGGTGACAGCCGACTCTATTTATATCGTGTCACTATTTTCAACGCGGCTGTATTTTCTTTCAGAAAAGGCTCTAGGCATGAAATTCCCCCTGCTAAAAGCAAAACACACCTGATATCCTTATGGGGCTGTCAGCGCGAAAGACGCAAAGAATAAAGATGCTTTAATGAGTTTTTGCTTTAGTTGCCATAAATTGCATAGTTCCATTACACAGAGTAAAAAATTGATAATTAGTTAAGAGCCATTAATCAAATTCTCCACTTCATTGTGCACTTAGGTACTCTAAAAGGAATATTAACATCATGGGAAAACAAACAGTCAAAAAATTATACAGCGTGTCCCAATGGGATATAAGTTTATTTTAATTTTAAACTTTTCGGATACCGACTGTTATGTCTTGTTCAGACGCGGCTAGTAATTTGGTCGAGTAGCGACTAATTAGGTGTTCTCGCGCGTGTGGTCAGCTACTACACTGATCTCAATGGATTGCCAATGTTATAACCTGCGCGAAACAAAAGTTACATTTCATGGGCGAAAAACCGGTTTGTACGCAAGCCAGTTGAGGGTAAACGCACCCGGACCCAAACAAACTATTCGCATTATAGGAAAGAATTTGTTGACCGCGTCCTGCTTTTCTGTTCGAAGTACGGTAGCTAATGAGCGTTACGGTCAGACAGCGGACGAAAGGTTACGGGGAGCCGGTGTTTGTATTTTGCCACGGCTTTTAAGTGCGCATGTTCATCCAAACCACTGCGCGCGGTCGTAAAAATCCGAAAAATGCTTCTTGCCACTGCGGATCTAAATGTAGATTATCTATGGCTACTACACTTAACTACTTTTCCAATTTTACTGTCCACGCGCACAAGAATACTTAATTACTCGCTACTCGACTAAATACTAGCCGTGTCTGAACAAGGCATTAAATCGGGAGGAAGAAAATTTTTGCCAGAAAAAAGATACATCCACTTTAAGTAGCTGGTTTGGTAACAACCAATTAAAAGATGAACCTAAATTCGATCAAAAATTTAGATCACTTGAAAACTGTGTCTTCCTAAGCATATGTTTTATAGTTGATCTAAAGGTAGGAATCGACGATGTATTTTTTCATGAAATTTTTGTGTCGTGAGTAAAAAAATTAAGTTTTACTATTAAAACACTTTTACTATTAGTGAAACTTTGTAAAATGCCATGACACAATATTGTAAAAAAATCATTATAAAATAAATGTCTCGTGAAATTAAATTTTAAAAACATTTTTATTTCATCGTGTATTTGTTATTTTTGTTATTTTTTAAAATGTCTCCTGTTGTGATATTTGTCCTCCTAGGACCACTATACGAAAACATAACCAGCAAACCAGCTGCAAAATAGCTTAAGAGCTAATAGAGTTGTTATTGCAGAACTGAAAAAATATCTTCCACCGGAATGTGAATATTCACTTAAGTGTATGTCTCGTCGACTTTATGCAGTCACTAACATAAAAGACAAAAATATATCAATAATAAACGTTTCTTATTCATGTTTTCTGTGCTATCCAAATACTTAAGAACTTGCGAGTTAACCAATTTCTCTGTTGGTTTTCAAAGACCTAAGAGAAGTGAAATAGGTCTATGTTAAATGAGGGAATTTAAGATCCCGGGATAGGTTGAACTTATGCTGCTTTACAGCTGAAAAATACCTGTCATAAGAAACGACTACTGGTCATTTTATGAGCGGGACAATAGTTGAAATTGATTAATTTTTTAAAAGGGTTGAATTGACATTAAATTGTTTACCGCAAATATAGTTTAGCCTTTCCTTTAGAGGAAGAAACAATTTCATCTTCCAAAGTTAGTGGTGGAAAAGAACTGGTACAAAAATTACCACCTATGTTTTTGGCAAAGGACCAAAAGGTTTACTGCCATTTAAATAAGAAAGAACTTAGGCATTTATGCGATAATTAAAGGAGTCTTTGGTTTCCATGATTATGGTGTTTTTTTTTTGCTTTAATGCTCTGTCGGTTTTTCCGGACTAGGCTTCTGCACTAAACTTCTTGTGAGTTTAAATTATGAAATTAAAAAGTGACCTATTTTTTTGCTCGCTATTGTATTTTAGACATTTTTTAACTTTGCTTCAGTCGACCTATTTTAATGTCATAAAGTTTTTTACAGTTATTTGTCGAACACCTTGCATATAAGTATTACGTAAAAAGAACCTATTGACCATTTAAACTTTAGATCAACCAAAATTTACAGCTACAAATACGTTTGCCAACCATGAAAAACGTCAATGTATGTGATTTAGGATTTAGACCTAAGAGTCGTTGACCTCCAATAAGATCGACGGTAGTACCGCATTTCTTTGCGAAAGGAGTACCGTTAACATGAACGTACCACAAAAGCAATAATAGTATACGAAATTAATGTATTTTAAAAGATTTATATTTTGGCTACGTAGATACTGCTTAGGTAACAATAAAGATAGTTTTACAAATGAATTTGTCATTATGAAAAGATTTTTTATGCTTACGTTTAAGTTTGTTTGTCTTCACAGAAAAAATAAGAAAACAACAGCTGTTTTTGTATTGGCTGACGTAAAGCATGTACACGATCTCTTAGAATGACATCATAACATATACAGTGTGTTCCAAGATGGGTGTTACAAGAGGTCAAATGGACCAAAATTTTTTAATTTTAAAACTAAATTTTGGGAAAAGTGGTCGCATAGTCCAAAACTAATAAATATAAAATTTTACCCCAATTGGTATTATACAGGGCGAGTTATAACTTAAAATATTAAAAATGCCCAGGAGCTAGCTACTAGCCTAATAGAACAAAATGGTATAAGTAAATGTTGTATAGAATTAAATTTTATGTCAAAATTTGAAGTGAAAGCATGAGAGTAAAAAATGTAGCTAATTGTCAATTTTTTGCATTACGCATTACAACTTAAATAGTGGACAAGAGAAAGCACAAATTAAAAGAAAATTTAATAGTTTTAAATATTTTTAAAAATGCGTTTTCTTAAGCTCGGCTGACGCCTCGTGCAACAATATTCCCACTCGTGTGAAATAAGTAATTTTCCACCCTTGTAATGTAATATACTATTGCAACACTAGTATGATATAAGGGATTTTTATGCATGAAAACAGTGTTCTATTTGCTTTTTTGCATGTAGTCGTAGGAAAAGTAGTTTTCAACACTAGTATGATATAAGGCATTTTCTATGCATGAAAACAGGGTGCTATTTGTTATTTTTACATGTAGTCGTAGGAAAAGTACTTTGCAACACTAGCATGATAAAAGGCATTTTCTATACATAAATCAGTAAGCTATTTGCTATTTTTACATGTAGTCGAAGGGAAAATAAAGTCATTTTATACTTTCTCTATTAATTTACATATATTTTAGTAAGTGTAAATAATTTAACACATAAAAGTGAATTAATTTTATGGCGATGGTGAAACATAGTAAAAAACCCTAAAAGCTTTGACATACTATTTTAAAGGACATTTTATTATTGCTAAAATAAAACACGTCGATAATTACCCCATAAAACAGCGATAGTTGTAAAAAAGCACATAAAACCTAATCTAGGCATATTACTCTATTAAATTAAAAAATTACCGTATATTTAAAAAATTAGCAGATACATTTACATCTACAGAATACTATGTCATAAATAAGTTTTTGTTCAACAGTGTCATCCATAAGAACACACTGACATTCCACTTTTTAAAATAAAAGCCTGATTTATTTACTTCGGTAATAACTAGTAAACAAAATTAGATATTTTTACTTTATAAGTAGTAAGGTACTACATTTTTATTTTAACAGAAATTAACTATATACTTTAATTTTTTTATATAAGGTTACAATCTTGATGAGACCTAAGTTAATTAAATTGCAATAATTCATTTTTATTATCTACCTAATTTATTGATGTGTTACGATAGAATTATGTTTGAGAAGAGATAAACGGGTAAATTAATATCAAATTATAGCTTCAGGGTATAATCACATGTACCCCAAGGTAGTAGATAGAACATCAAACTTATAACTGCCACAGATAACTCACATTTAGAAACTTAAAAGCTAGTCGTATGTTTAGGATGTTTACGATCTCCCAAAGTCAACAAATCGGTGCGTTTACAAGCATGCGTATTTAAAAGCCATGGTCAAATACGGTGGCTCACCGTTCCTCACCGTACTTTAGACGGGAAGGCCAGAGAGCGTGAATTCTGCCTGTTAGTCAATTAGGTCTTCGGTGACGACGGATGATGATGGTGCCGAAGAGCAGAAACCCAGTTTTCGCCCTTTTATCGTATTGTTTCGCGCAAGTTATAACCATTGGCAATCGAAGTAAATCAGTTGGTATATGATATACCCGATTGTGAATTAAATCGGATTCTATTTAAAACATACTAAAATCAATTCATTTTATACGTTACCCAATTCAGCAATAATGTTTTAATTTTCCAAGTCTTCAACTTACCTAAAACAAAAAAAAGATATATTAATTTCAATATTTTAACTATCCACCAATTTACATAAATTATAACTTCAAATTAGACAACTAAATACTCTAAATAAGAATTACAATTTTTTAAAACAGCATAATTTTTCTTCTTGATAATTAATTACATATTATAAGATAAATTTAAAGACGACGCCTATGTTATCCTTTTAGGTAGACGATACAAATACGGTATTATGTATGTATGTATAACGGACATGTCAAATGAGGTGATACAGTTTTCAAACAGGTAGTAGAGATAATAAGAAGTTAAAATAGGTATTTTGTAAATTGGACTATAAAGGGTGTCCAAATATTAATCCACACAATTTCTAAGGCGGATTAGATTAGATTAGATTAGGAGATGGATTGTATATCCTTTATCACTGCAACCTGTTCAGGTTTATTATACTTGTTCTGCGATTTCTTCCTCTTCATGGCAAAACCTGCATAGGTTTTCTTCTGCCAGGCCCATGGTTTTTAGGTGTTTATTTAGTCTGCAATGACCAGTTAGTTGACCCACGATTAGTCTTACCGCCTTCCAGTTGTAATTAAGAAGGTCTTTCGTAAATTCTGGCGAGTAAGCCTTAATAAATATTTTCTCTTGACGCTGTCCTGGTGTTCCCCAAATAGCAAAAACTTTCCATTGGGCAATCCCCCATACAAGTAAAGCACGGGTCTCGCGATGCTTTACGTCTGGTTCACAGCTTAACCATTGTTTGATAGTGTAGCCCAGCTGAGCCAAGCAAGGTCAAGAAATAGTGTGGACGCATGCTTTACTTATACTTTTATTTTTATTTACTTTTGCATGAACTGATTGCCCCAATGGCTGCCTGGCTGTCCAAATAAATTACTATGGTTTTATCCACATTTCTAAGGCGTATTGCTACACATAAAACCAAGGATAAGAGATTAAACAATCAGCTAAATAATGCAGCAGAGGCTAGAACTAAAAAGATAACTTTCCACGTTCGATATCTTCAAAACGGTTTAAGATATTATTATATATTATATAAATATATATAAAAAATAAAAATAGAGTACGAGCTGGTAAAAGTCAAAATGCATTCGACTTTCGCAAAAGCTCGACGGGTTTTGTAAATACAATTTTGGCCTTTTGTGCGGCTAAAATTGAGTATTTACCAGAATAGTCAAAACACCACATGTATGCTTGTTTTAAATTGAAAATCTAGAAACAATACGGATCGTTTTTAAGGGATATTTGATCCGTGTTAATAACTAACCATTGTTTGGTGAAAAACAATTGAATTTTTATTTCTATTTTATTTTTTCAATAAAAGCTAATTTAGTAACACATGGATTTTTGTTATTTCCTTGAGGCAGCTTTATTGTAATAATTTAATTTTTTTTAAGGTTTTGCTTTTGGGTAACCAGTGTTATAAATTTTTGGTTGTCTTGTGATGTATTGTTGTTTTTTTGGATGGAAGGCTTTTTTTTAGGACAAAATCAATTTCGGTTCGATAAATTAAGAGCTTGTATTCCCATCATAAATCTAACGTAAGATTAGATAGGGGGAGAGGAGTTAAAGAAAATCTCACCAAGGGGGAGGGGGTTTAAAATATGGAAACAACCACTCACGTAATTTATGGATGCCCCCTAAGTTATGAATGAATTCAATATTATGGACCACTATGCAAAATTAAATTTTAAAATTAAAAACATTAATTTAGGATCTATAAATATAAAATAACTATTAAGTATTATACATTTTTAAGAAGCTCTCATTCACTATAATTTAATAAATAAAATCTATACAGGGTGTTCCATTAAAAAAATTATATGTTTGGTTCATATCTCGAAAAATATAAAATGTTAAAAAATTTAACTACACCACTAGATTATACGTAAAAATATCCACTAATATTAGTTTTTACTTATTTTGTAAGTTACAAGACAACTGAAATACGAGCAGAGTCTAAAACTGAAAAAAAAAGAATTCTGCCCTGTTTGTCAAAATCTAAGAGTGCCATAAAAAATGTTTTAGGTTTATCTTTACTTTCATTAAAAAGTATCAACAGTTCGCGAAAACCGTAAGTATCTATCTCTAATAATAACCAAGATACCCTGCAATTACAACAAAATCCAGACACCCTGTACACGTACTCATTGTATTTAAATTAATTCAATGAACTTAGGATTTTTCCCATAATTATATTATCACTATACAGAAGCAAAAAAACAGATCATATTTATTTCTTGCACAAATTCAATTTAAATTTGGAAATCATTTTTGAAAAAAAAATGAAACACGTCAAACATTTAATTAAATTTCGCACATTTTAAGACCATTATTTAAATTAAGAACAAAAGAATTTAAAAAATAGTATTATACAGTGTGTCCACGGATGGACTAAAATATACCTGTATTTTTTATTTTTAATATTTCGAAAAAATTACTCTATATAAAAAATGTTGCTCTATCTGAAATAGTCAATGTTACAATAAAAATCGCCCTGGGGCGGTTTAAATTTGCAAATATATTATTAAAAACACGAATAAGAAAATCGGAAGAAGTGCAAAGTGATACTTTTCCGCACGCAACAGCAGTTAGACAAACGACTTGAAGTGGATAGGCTTTAAGTGCGGAAAACACACTTTGCGCACGTGTTAGGAAAACATTTTTTCTATAATCGTCTTAGGAAAGTAGAAACATAGTATATTTATTTTTATTCTAATATTTCTCAACGTCAAAAAGTATTTGTCAGTTTTGACTTTTATTTGTTGTCGGTCCAACAACTAATTACACTTTATAGCGTGCGCAAAGTAACTACTTCGAGTAACCGAGTAGAAATAGTATATTACATTACAAGTGTGGAAACTGACTTATTTCACACGAGTGGGATATTGTTACACGAGGCGTTAGCCGAGTGCGACAAACCCACGATTGTAGGAAAGTGATTTTCACACAAGTAATGTACACTATTTTTCCTACGAACACAAGTTATTTACCAAAACAAATAAAAGTTGTTTGTGAAAAAATAAAAAAACAATTGAAAACTTTGCATCACTAGGGTGATATATACTTTTCCTTACTGCGATATATTATACTGTTTAAAAATATTTTTATATCAAAAATCACCTACCTAGTAGCTTTTTATCATTTTAGAATTAAAAAGGTCCTCATTTAAAAAATATTGCATGGCTTTTCATTGTAAATCCCGTTCAAAGCCTGATAACTCCAAATTTATTTTAAATAACAATGACAGCGATGACAGCTTTATATTATACTTTGCAACACTAGTGCTGTAAAGTACTTTGCAACACTAGTGTGATATAACGCATTTTCTATGCACGAAAACAGTGTGCTATTTGCTATTTTCACATGTGGTCGTAGGAAAAGACATTTTCAAAGTTATTTAATTAAAAAGCATGTAAAACTATCCTGCAACTCAGGTCATTGTTCCACATTTAACAGAAGACAACACTAAACATTTAACTGCAAAATCTGGTTAGATTTAACAGCTTGTATAATAATTAACAAGCCATCGATAAAATCACGTAACTGTTGCCCTAGTGAACTTGATCCGAGGTTGTTGACCAAACGGACTCGCGACTTCCTCGCCAAGCCTCAAACCGGTTCGAAAATTTCGAACTTTTTGTCTTTTTAAATAATACTGTTACCGAGGAAACATTAACAGATTTATTTACTATCTGCAAGAAGTTCTTAAAATCTAAAATTATCGAAAATCTGTGTTTTAAATTATTTAGAAATGGTATTACTAAAATGCTAAGAATGACTTTATTATTTACGAGAATAACAAAAGAAAATAAAAATAGGATATTGTCACTGAACTGGTTATTTCTGCCATTTTCAGTTCGCTGCCAATTACACTGTTTCCATCGAAATGGAAAAATTTGCAATGGATAGGGTCGATATTATTCCTGTTAATGAAAATATCCGTTCGTTTACTTTCCTTGATATCTGTCGTCTCCTTTTAAGGGAGGCGCTCAATCATGCGAACTAGGACTCTGTTTCAATAACAATAACTAGCACTCGCTAACACGAATGAATTGAGGGTGTTTTTATTAATATTTAAAGAAAATATTTTCTACAAAATCAAAAACAACTATAAAGAAAGAATCAATTAACATATTATTATTATAATTTTCAAATAATTTTTAAAATTTTTAGTTGTTTTATTTTGGTGTAAAAATAAACGAACTACAGCTGATAATGCACATCTAGTTTTTTTGGTAGGTTTTCATAATATTATCATCAATAGTAATATTAATGGGTTTTGTACAGATCTATAAAATCACGCAATACATCTTCCTGGCGCCAAAGAGCCATTTTGTTACCTCAAAACCAACAATATAACCCCGTAAACGACGTCCCTAAACTAAAACGTTAACTGACGTGTCCTACACATGCACAAGTTTGCACAACGTGCGCCATGAAAATCAAACTCGGCCATCGAGTCGCATGCCAAACCAGATGTGGCAGTTTTTCAATACACACGGTCAAATTTGCGCGCGAGCTTTGGCTTTTTTGACAGATGTGACAGTTTTGTATGATCGTGTAAGCTCCGGTTTACCATGTTCTGTCAAAAACCCATCGATATGTACAAGTAAGGTAGGTATAAGGTAGCATTGTCTTAAAAATAAAATAAAAAATGGGTTATTATGCTTTCCTTACGCTCGTAGAAAAAACAGCGACGCGTAGCAAAAAAGTGGCACTTTTAGCACTAAATAGTTAGAAAATAGATTATATTACCTAAAAATAACACATTGTTCAACCTCCGACCTTTTTTCTCTTTTAACACATATCAGTAATTTTTATCGACAATGCAAAATCCGCTCCGATAGCTCCGTTTATTATTCTTTTGAATGCAAAAATATCCACTTTTTTCTTTTACTCCTGATTTTGCCCGACATCGAATCCCCTTTAATAGGCGCGACCAATCATGCGAAATAGGCCACTGTTTGAAAAACCACAATTTATTTGTACCCGCAAAGGCGAATTGATTGCATTTTTGTATTTGGCATAATAATAGTTTGGTTAAAAGCAAAAAAATGCACAACTTTAATTGCCTTTTACCACAAAAGCAAAAATAACTTTATATTTTTGTTTTTAGACCTTCAAGAAAAAAATTGCAAATTCAAAGCCATTAAAGCATTGAAGGAGTAAGAAGCAAAAGGCTCTTAGTGACAATTTACCTCAAAATGGGTAAAGCACAAATTTGAATAGTTAAAGAAGAAACTACTTTTGTCTTTGATATATATAAAAAAACATTACAAAAATATTATAACATATTTTATATAAGAAAATTGACTCTAAAGTCAAATATTTTAGACAAATAAATTTGTTACTTAGACCCTCTTCTCTTTCATCACACTTTTTTTTTATATAATTTCGTTGTTATTCCCTGAACCATAACATGTCACTTGGTGAGTTTTACCTTTAAACCGACGATAAAATAGTTTTTAAAAATTTCCGTTTTATATAATTGGTACCATAATTAACATTTAATCAAAAATATGCATTTTGTGCTTCCAAAAGCTTTAAATATCTACTCAACACAACCTACTTTTTAGTTTTTAATATTATATGTATAGAAATGAACAGTTTTATTAATTAAACTAAGATTTTTTACGTATTCTGTTGTACCAACTATTATTATTTATTTAAATATTACATAATTGTTGTTTAAGATAGTATTTTAATGATTTGATAAGTGTTTCATTTAAAAATGCTAGTTTATACTATTCAACTTCTAGGGATGTGCGTCCATGTGGACTTTTTATAAAGTTGTTTGATCGATTTTTAAAATTAATATAAAATATACAGGGTATATCCTTAAAAAAATACTTTTCTGCAATAAATTAAAAATCTTATATATATTTGGGTGCTTTATGACTAATACCCAAATCTTGTTTTGGCGCGGGCGTATTAACACAAATATTTATCAGAACTAAACGTTTATTTTTAGCAATAAAAAATATGGATCTCATTTGCCAGCAGATACAGAGTTTGATACGAACAATGAGCCTCTTTTAACTTTTGTAATATTTATCATCCCCATTTTTATTACACCGAAATTATTCACGAAGCAAATAGCAAAAAAACAGCAACTACAAAGCGTAAATAAATTACAAAAGGTCCGTTCTATCTCGACGGTCAATTTATCTCTTTTTATACAGCGTGTCTTCGGAAGTTCTTACCAAATGGAAACCTTTTTGATTATTAACTTTACGAAAAATAGTGCCTCTTTAGTAAAAAGTCCTGCTTGATGAGAAAATACATTCCCGCAAAAATATTTGTATGTCGGATATACAAGGCGACCTAAAAGAATAGTTTCTAAATTAAATTCACAGGGTATTTCCTAGCTACGGTATAAAAGTTTAAACGGTGATTTCTTATGTTATGTTATAAAAAAATGTTCTTATAAACGTATGTCTGGAGTTGCTTTGTTTCTGAGATAGAGGCGTTATTTTTTTAAATTGTAACTTTATAAATACGTCAAATATGAACCCAGGCACTAAAAAAATTTACGATACTAAAAAGTTGTAACTACTTTTAGTTGTTTTATAGGAAAACAATATAAAAACTACATAAAAAGCTAGTGGCGTACATTTTTCCCTCAATAATATTTGCTGTGGTGCCCACTAAGACGTCATTGGACCCAATAAAGCCAATCTGATTAAGCTTTACAAGCATTTTATTACATCAAACAACCTTACCAAATTTCAACCAAATAGGTTTAAGATTATTTCAGATATTTAGAAAATACCGACTTAAAAAAAAACTAACGCCCTGTATCTCAAAAATAAAGCAACTCCGGATATATGTTTATATGAACTTTTCTTCGTAAAATAAGAAAAAGAAATTAGTCTTTTAAAAGACAGACGTGGAAAGCGAATTGCGAAACGCGAATTTCATTCTCATTGGTCAATTTCACATAAAATTAAAGGCGGGTAATTTAAAATAAAGATAGTTTTAAGATGTTGCGAATTCGCAAAATTTAAAATCTAGTGGGAGGGACATTTGAGATCATTTTAATTTCTGGCGAATATTCGCGTGCGCACATGCGTAGACACAACAGGTTATTTGTCATATGTCATTTCAAAAACAATTTTGTTATTGTTATTTTTATGTCATTCTATTAGCTGTTTGCAAGGGTAATTTTTGTTTGTTTCCTTAAGTATTTTGTGTTTCTTGATTTCAATTTATAATAACTTTTTTAGCCCTTTTCATTTATAACAAATTTGCAGAGTTTCTACGTCTTATTTGCCAAATAAGTGTGCGTTCTTTATTTATCACCTCAGATAAATGTTATATTATTAAAAGGAAAAACCAAGAAAGTCTCAAAAGAACCCCAGCGTAGCGCCTTCACCGAAATAAAAATATTCTACATTGTAGTTAGTAGGTTATGTTGTTGCCTAGAATTTCGGCGAATTTCGCAGCTGTATGAACATAACAAAAAATCGCAAATTTTTTGGCCAAATATCCGCTTTCGCAATTCGCTTTTCGCGTCTGTATGAACTAGCTTTAAGTTTCGTACCGTAATTAGGAAATACTCTGTATATTAATTGGGAAACAAGTCTCTTTTAAACAAGCCTGAACTTTAAACAAACAAATATTTCTGTGGAAATGTATTTTCCCATCAAGCAGGACTTTTTATAAAAAGCACTTTTCGTAAAGTAATAATCAAAAAGTTTTTCATTTGCTAAGAACTTCCGAAGGTACGCTGTATAAATATAATTTATTACGTAACACCAGTGTCGTGGTGAGTTATGAAGTGTTACATTTTTTTCATTGTCCGTCGTCCAGTCGGTCACCAAAGCCGGTCGACCTTGACGATCCGGTCGCCTCCAGAAAAATTCTTTTGTTCGGTTCCGGTCGGCGAGGTCACACAATAAAATATCTTCTATTTCGTAAAACAATGTAGTACCTTTAATATAAGACATAGTGCTTTACTACTTATGACATTATTGTGCCGTAATAGGTTATTGTTTACGCTTTCGTCTATAATACTAAAGTTACTTTATAGTCCCTTTTATGACGTTTACAAATTAAGCATTTAGGTTGGAACAAATGTTTCTTAATTAAAAAAAAAACAAAATGTTGTTTATTAAGTTTAATTTATAATGCGTTAAAACCTATTAACCTAGAATGCCTTTTATTAGAACATATCTTTATTTCTTATTATATTAAAAGGTGTCACGAAATTGGCAAAAAATTATTTTGAGAGCGTTAACTGTAAAACGAACATTAATATAAATAATTTAAATAATTAAAACGTAAAACATAAAAAAACTTGTTTATCAACAAATATTTACTTGAAACTACTGTGAATTATCAGAACTTTTGTAAAAAATTATAATATATTCAATATCTAGACTTCTAGACAACGGTTGATATACTATTTCTTTAGTTTCGCCACCACATGGCGCACCTAATATTATACCCCTAATATTGTGAAAGAATACCTGTAACATATAGCAATGGTAATTTATATTTCTACCATTACCTCCTATTTTAAACATAGCTAAAAAAATTCAAAAATACTACCTTGACCCTTATTGACCTATTTTAAAGTCGGAAGTCACAAAATGTAATACATTTTTTTCGGACACCCATTAAACACTGTGTTTACGTAAGTTAGCATCATATAGGAAACTTACTTATTAGTTTTTACATGTATTAAAAAGTTTTGCATCGTTCAGTTTTTAAAATGCAACTATCAGAATCAAATTGCATCAGTCATCTACGAGCTTTGGCCAAAAATGTTATTTTTGCCAAAGAGTAAAGAACCACCTGTATTTTTAATAATATCGGAAATTAATATAAAGAAAATATGTTTAAGGCTTTAAAAGTGTTTTTTGCCGTTGGTCGAATAGGCGATGAAGCTTCGTTGCCGACTCGGTGAAAACAGCTTCGTCCATTTTTAGCCCAAATTTAGAAATTATTTAATTTAAAAATTACTTAAAAATTATTAAATGTGCAATTTTGTTTTTTTACAAATAAAATATATATATTTTTTTGTAATAATTGGAATAATTTAAGTTTTACATTAGTCCAATACATTTAATAATCATAAATGTTATAAGACGATTTTGAATAAGTTTTTAAATTAACTGTCATTAAAACAAGAAGCAATGTACAATTCTCTGATGTACAAACCTAAATTTTTACCATAATCGCAAAAAAATAAAAAATATTTTTTGTAAATATTCAAAATTGCATATTTATAAAAAAATCTAATTCTAAACTTCTTTTCTTTATAACACCTTTCGATAATGGCAAAACTACAGGTGCTCTTAAACAAAAATTACATTTACGGCCAAATCTCGTACATACACACATGACTAATACAATCTGATATTGCCTTTTAGATTTTGGACTATGCAAAACTTTTTATTAGGAATAAGTTGTTTTTCCTAAAATTAACAACAAAAAAAGTTTGCCATCCATCTTACGCAGACACACTGTATAATTATTTTTTATACCCGCTTGATCAATATAAAACTTTAACATTTATAAAACCCAAATATTTATTTATAAACTATATAATGCATAGCACAATTTTAAATTAAATTGTGATTAATATTTCTTTCAAGGTTATTCTAAATTGTTTTTCATCTCAAAATAAAATTAACTTTTTTTTCTTACTATAAAAACCCAGTTTAATTAATGTTAGGGCTTATAAAAATGTTGGTGACTATTCAGCTGGGTAAAATCATAAAAAAATATATATATTTAAAGACAAAATCAAAGTAAATTATTGCTGCAGGACTTGAGACGAGTGGGATTTAAAACCTTATTTGTAATTAGTTTAAATGACTTTTTCTTATTAAGACCATTTATTTGGAAAATAATCTGTTGTGTTCTGTAGATTGAAAAATTACTATTGTTTTTAAAATAAAAAGCTCTTTTGCACAGAATAGGTTATATGAAAACGCGAATCGGTCACATACTCCGAAATTAGGGATGCTACATTAAAGCCAAAAATCGATGTTTAACATCGATGTTGAACATCGATGTGAAACATCGAAAGCTGACTATAGTACAGCGTGTCTTCGAAAGTTCTTACCGAAACTTTTTATTTATTAACTGTACGAAAAAATGTGCCTTGCATATTTAGTAGCTTCATGAAAAAATATATAAAAGCTCTATAAAAGCCCATGGCGTACATTTTTCTTTCATAAATATTGGCTGTGGTACCCACTGGACCCCATATTACATCAAACAAATGTACCAAACAACCAAATCGGTTTAAGGGTATCTTAAATATTTATAAAATATCGACTGCATCTCCGAAACTGCAACGCCCGCACTCCCGACATGAATAACTATGTTTATAGAAAATTTTCTTCATAAAATGACATAAGAAATTACCATTTAAAGTTTCGTACTGTAGTTTGAAAATTCCCTACATATTAATTTGGAAACAAGTTAATTTTTAAGACAGCCTGTACATCCAACATACAGTTATTTTTGTGGAAATGTATTTTTCATCAGGCAGAACTTTTTATGAAAAGGCACTTTTGTCGTAAAGTTAAAAATTAAAAAGTTTCCCATTTGGAAAGAACTTTCGAAGACGCGCTGTACTATAGTCAGCTTTCAATATTTCACATCGATGTTCAACATCAATGTTAAACATCGATTTTTGGCTTTAATGTCTCATCCTTAATTTTGGAGTATGTGACCGATTCGCGTTTTCATATAACCTATTGTGTGCAAAAGAGCTTTTTATTGTAAAAACACTGGTAATTTTACAATTTACATGTATGCAACAGATTATTTTTATTAAACAGTGTTTAAGAAAAAATGTTTAAAAATGATCGATGTTACTTGTTCGATGTATCGCTGCCACTGATGGTAAGTCTTCGATGTTACCATCGATGTTTGGCATCGATGTCGCATCCCTATCCGAAATACATATCTCGTTTTATTAACGTTCATAAACTTCCTTGTTGTATTGTAATTACTCCTTCGTACTGTGTAAAACATTACGAAATAATTTTTTCTGCCATTTCAAATTATCATGTACTCCGTTACGCAATTCGCACAGCGGGCAACTTAAAGTCATGTTCATGATGATAACTCTTCTTCGTTTCGCTTCAGCCGGCGCGGCCAAGTTCACTGACAGCCAAGTTCAAGCCCGAAACTGGTCGTTGACCCGGCATTGTTCTTCTTTTCCCTCTTCATTTACCGAAAGTTTGGGCGGCTTTAATTTCTTCATGTGCAATTTTTTATTTGAAATCTAGTTAACATTTAGAATTTTGCCGAAATTTTAAATGGAATGATCAGATACTAAGCCTTTTGTAACACCATAAACTGTTAATTTTTATATTTTGTAATAAAGTTTATTATAGCCCGGTATGAAGTAAAAAAAAATAGTCTCCGATCGGACGTCATGTACATTCTACATATTTTCAATACTTTTCCGACCAATTTTCCCATGTTTTAAATATTCACTGATGACGTTTGAGAAGTCAATCAATAATACATGACTATAGTAACGTGTGATACCGGGATTAAATAATCAGCAGGCGAATTCTGTAGAGAAAAAAATCCTTTCTATGCAATGTAAGTCATATAGTAATTTAAGGAAATTTCTTTTATATCGAGTTACAGAATGCGGGTACAGAATGCTTATGCTTATATTTAATAAAATAATAAAACGGAAATTAAATAAGTAATTATTTTTGATCTTAGAAAAAATAATATGTGCAAATGCAACTCGGAAAGCACATTTCCGGACTCTTGGTGGTTGCACACTTCAGCATCGTCCGAAAATATATGGCTTTTCCTACTATATACTATAAAGTAAGTACTTTTCACAGTATTTAGCATAAAATATAATTTTTTTAGTTTTCTGAATATATTCAACGAAATTATTTAATCTCAGTATAATACGTTTACTCTAGTATTACATTTGGTGTATTCCTTTTAAACCGTAGAACCGTAAAACCAAAAAACAGTGGGATTTTCCTGTTGACATGACATGTATAAGATTTGACAGATTTCTTGCTCTTTATTCTGTTTTTGTTTTAGTTATCCGTGGTATATGTTACATTTTTTTGTGTTAAATAATTAACTACAATAAATTATTACAGATAATTTTTAAATATAACCAAGTATATTATATTTACTATTTGCCCTTTGGCATATGTCATTAGTGTCAGAACACTTCGTGCACCTCCTACGATGATGGTGCATGAGAGGCAAGGGGAGAGGTAATAGAACGGTTCTGCAGAACAACTTCATTATAAAAGGAACACATACGGTGTTGTTCTGGGCGGTTCTGAAGCATAAATGGAATACACCAATTCGTCGCTGATAAGACGAAGGGGCGAAAGCGACATTTTTTCGCTTTGGAGTTAGGTCCATCAAGTGATCAGATTTAAAGGTATCTATAATCTAGCAAACTGCGTAAGTATGTATATTGACCTATGTAACACCATAGACAGTAAAATAATTAAAAAACTATTTAAAAAATAATCGTGTTCCATTTTCTTTAAAACGCTTTCGTAAAATTAACAAATTGGCGCTTTCGCCCCTTGGTAATCAGCGACGAATTGTCATGTATTGTTTACTGACGTCATTAGTGAATATGACGTAGAAAACGAAAATGATATAGGAAAACTTAAGCCTCCGAAAAACGATTTCCGGCCATGGCCGAAAAAGTACGTTGTCTAGCAAAGTATTTTTTTACCTATACCAAGAATGCATCTTGGAGGTAACAAAACGTATTGGAAATAGTAGTGTAGATTTCCATCCGATCGCAGACAAAAAAAATCTTTCTTTTCTCTTAATCTTTATAAACAGCTATCCAACTATTAAAATACTTTCAAATTTTTGAAATAGGGATTTTTAATAAACAGTCTACGATAAATTTGACCTCTCGCCTTTCAGTAATATTCCCATGCTAAGAGCACATGCTTCCTATAACCAATAAATTTTATCGCTCTCCATTATTTTCCCCTTTTCTCCGCTACGTAAAAATCCTGGTATAAAGCGATTTAAGTCGGAATTTTCGCCTTTTCCGGTCGATTGACGCCAAATGGGCCAGAAAAGAATAAGAGATACGACCACAGCGATCGGCCGACCGAAAGTCGAGTCGCGCGAGTCGGCCGGTCGGTAAAGTAGATCGTCTAACGGAATCGGCAAGAAGGACCGTTACCGTGTCAGCTTGGAACCATTCTTAGGTCACTCACACCGAAATTGCAAATGATTACATAAATGGAATGTTTAAAGGATAAAATTATACTTACGGGTCTTTAATTTTTCTTTACAGGGTGTCTCAGAATAGATGTTACGAGAGGACAAATGGACCAAAGATTGAATTTTTTAACGTCACTTTGGGAAAAGTGGTCGCATGGTCCAAAAGGAAGAGGTACAAAATTTTACTTTGATTGGTATTAATACAGAGCGGCTAAGGCGAGTTATTCATAGCAAAAACACAAAAATA
The DNA here is from genome assembly GCA_014170235.1 of Listronotus bonariensis. Lineage (NCBI taxonomy): Eukaryota > Metazoa > Arthropoda > Insecta > Coleoptera > Curculionidae > Listronotus > Listronotus bonariensis. Next base: position 99,962 of record JACEGR010001222.1, on the reverse strand, counting down.
GTATATTGTGTAAAATGTAGAAAAAGCGAAATATTTTTGGAAGTCCGGAAATATGCTTTTTTACGAAAGACTATATTTTCTTCGATAAAAATAATCTTTTAATTTTTGTTTTACGTGCCTAATATACTGGTTAAATAAATAGGTATTGGGATATCGGCCAGTAAAGCCAAAAAAAGGATGTATGTGACTAATCCAATCAGAACTTTTATATGCAAGTATTCACGTTAGATTGTCTCTTTTCCTCACATTGCCTATGTGTTGTGATATTTAGCTGATTCTGTATTATTTTTTATTAGTTTATGAAATACTAGACAAACTGTCACACTATTTTTATTAAAAAAAAAACTTGCGTCGGGCGATAATTGATCCTGGGCCGCCCACGGCAAGCGAAAATTCTACCACTGAACCACTGAGGCTCATATAGAAAAAATCGACCCTTTCGTATACTTCTCTTTATCTGCTAACCTGATATACATATGCCATTTTTTTCTTAACATTTTGTTTAATCATTATAAAATATAGCCTATAATAGGTACTCCTAAATAGTGTAGCTTTATGATAGTGAAAGAATTTTCATGATCGGTTCAGTATTTCCGAAGATTAGCGGCTACAAACAAACAAACTAACAAACAAAATTACAAACTTTACTCCTTAATAATATTAGTATAAACATCATAATTATTAGGTTACTATGGTATCACATTGTTGCCTGTACTGGGTATCAAGTTATAAATGAACACCCCTCTTTTCTTTTGTATTTTTTACAGTACAAAATAAATAAAAAAATCAATATGGTAAAGATGGGTCCAAATTTAATTCATTCTGAAAGCGATGCCGCCAAGTACACAAAAAATGATAAAGTAAAGAAACCCTTTTGTGAACAATGATTTATTGCAGCAAAAAATATTTAACCCGACGAGTTTCTAGTACCACGCCACGTGCCACCGGTTTTATAGTAGGACAGAGGCGAAATAAGAGAATGTTTTGTAAGTAGGTGATACGTGTTTTAGCAATGTATTTTTTATTATTTATCTAAAAATATGTAATCAGGCTCTGTCCGAGGCTATGAGCATTCAAAAAGGTTTGTTTACTTTATCATTTTTTGTGTACTTGGCGGCATCGCTTTCAGAATGAATTAAATATGGGCCCATCTTTATAGTTTCGGAAATATGACCATCTAAATCTGAAAATTAAGAGTAAATTTTAATTGGGCATTATAATAGTAATAATATTGCAATCAGTGGGCCTATTAAATATTCGATATATTGTTATATTTCCAAAACGATCAGAAATAAACATGTCAAATGTTATATTTTTGCAACACTCTTTAAAACATGCTTTAATGTTGTTTAATTATACAGGATATTTCTTATCTTCGGAAATATGAGCATCTAAATCTGAAAATTAAGTGTAAATTTTAATTGGGTATTATAATAGTAATAATATTGCAATTAGTGGGCCTATTAAATATTCTGTATGTTGTTATATTTCCAAAACGATAAGAAATAAACATGTCAAATGTTATATTTTTGCAACACTCTTTAAAACATGCTTTAATGTTGTTTAATTATACAGGATATTTCATTTAAAATAGTCATATTTTTTGTCGTACACTGTAAATCCTTAGAAAATATAGCATATTTATTTTCTACGATAAAAAATAAAAAAGTTAAGAAGGTGTAAATTTATAACTTGACGTCCGGTCATCAGTGAATATTAAAAGCATAGAAAAAATATTTCCGGCCATGGCTGGAAAAGTACATTGCCTAGCAAGGCCTTCTACCTACAGGATCAATGCATTTTGGAGGTAAAACGTATCGAAAATATGTAGATTCTCGTTCAATCGGAGAAAAACCTTATTATTCCAAGCGATTTGTATTATTACTATAGCATTATATTGTTCCAATGAAAATAAAAAATGCATAGAACAAAACAGAATCTCATTTAATTTTATGAGAACGATCTATTATGCATTAGAACAATGCAGCGCTTGTAAACTAATCGGATTATTAAAGGCATAAAAGCGATCGACGAGGATTTTAATGACTGGAAAAATGTAGGTAGAGACACGCTGAAACGACGGGAAAAATTGAAAAACGGACGGTTTTGTAATTCCGCCGTCGTGATTGCGGTTATTAACTATTGCTTTTGTCGTCCCGACCAACGACGGGCTTAAGAATTAAAATCAGTTTTCATAGGAAAATGAGTTAGGAATTACAGCAATTTGTATTTTAGATGGACTGCATTAGATTTGGTATTTCCAATTTATTTGCTTTTACTACCAACAATAAACCCATTATAAAGAAATTGACAAACTTTTTACATTTAATGGAACGTCAATACTTTTAAGGATCACTTAGTAAGATTGTTAGACTAAAGTTTAACTGTAAATTGGTGCGGATTGACTTAAAGTAATACTATTAGACAGCTTGCAAATGCAATACAAAAGGTGTTTTTTTGTTAACTTCTTAGTCTTCAAATTTGCAAATAATGGAAAAAAATCTCAAACGTGGAGATTTTTTTAATTGAGCGGCCTATTGTAAAAACACGATAAGCCAACACAGCCACAGCTAATTTATTTAATTAATAATATAATAGGCGACAATACAATTTTTTTAGGTATTATCCTTGCAATTTATTAACTTATTAAAATTAATTCAATTTTTAATACGAGTTGATTTGACACATTTTTTTAACATAAACATTTAATAACTAAGTTTTTTGTGATTGTGGCTTATCGTGTTTTTACAATAAGCATTTTAAATATAATTTTTCCCCTAAAATTAGTAAGCATATCAATCACATTACTTTAAAAAATTATTTGTAGTATCTTTGTAGAAGTGCCAACACCGCGAAAAGATGTTTTAGAGATCACACACCAACCTTAAAGTATCAACCCCTGCGGCTTAAAATAACGAAAGAAAGTATTATACAGGGTGTCTCTAAGAGGTCTATTTTAAATGCTACCACAAACTCCTTGGGCCAAAATACAACGATCTAACTCAAATTCGAAAAGTTGATGGTTTTCGAGATACAGGGTGGGAAAGTTCTAATTTTATTTCAGAAATTTTAAAATATTTTGTTTAATATTTAAACTTTATTCATAAAAATGTGATATTAAGGGAGTTTTCATAGTAAGGGAGCAAAATCTGCTTAATTTTGTTTTAAAATGTAAAAGGAGCATTCTGTATAACTGTCATAACTTTTAGGTGCATCGCGATATGATGTCTCAAGTAAATAATATTTCTATTCTCCCAAATTTTTCAAACAATAAAGATATACATACATATCGACTGAAATACCCCATCAAGAAATCGTTTTGAGATATTTCAAATAGTAAATTTTATAAGGGAAAATCTAAGAATAGCGAACAATTCTGATTGTTGAATTTTAAATCAGGATGCTTATAAAAACTGTATACAAGACATTTTAAAACAGTCCCATATATGTTGGATTTGTTGATCACAGAATGTATTTAATCAGGAATACTAAATTCTCATGTGTTCACTCTTGCTTTATTGTATACTTCCTACTGCCATGAAAAACCAAAATCCAAAATATTTCTTTTAATTAAGAGACCTTTTTACCATTTGCTAAATAGGATTTTGGCATCAAAAATTTTGTTTAGTCCAATGCTCCTAGAGTTCATAAGAATATATAAATCACTGTTAAGAAAGACATCAAACTTTCCATTTTGTTTGTTCTTTGATAGGGTGTCTAGAAAGTGTCCCGTCTTATCCAAATCCATAAAAAGTAAATAAAAAATAGTATAAATAAACTGTTCATTACATTTTTACATTAGATGCCAAAGGAACATATCAGTAAAACATTTAATTTTAAAACAATTTTCTACTTCAAGTATCTGGTGTAAAAGTTGCTTTTAATAACAGATAAATTTCATTTGAAACTTTTATGCTGTTAAAAGTTGTTGCATTTTTTTAACTGTCTTTACATTCCAATATACAATAAAATAAAACAGTAAAATAAGATATTAAAATATAAAATCGTAATTAAACAAACAATATAAATAAAGTGATTACTGTTTAATGGGCCGTCATTAAAATGTCATTAAATTTCATTGAGGCCATCTATTATGCAAAATAGCAGCATCCAACTTGTGTTTTAATCATATTAAAAACCAGACAAGCAGACGACGATGAAATGATTGATGCGAAGAAAGGGAGACAAGAGACAAGAAACTTAACAGTTTTAAAATAAGCGTTCCCATAGACGAGGTACTTATAGCTTAATCCTCCACCAATAAAAGTATCTTGCAAAAGCTTTTTTTGGGAATTTTAAAATTTTTATTATACTTCAAAAGAAAAGCAAAAAGCCCTTTAAGAAAAATTATTGATTTTATTATACTTCAAAGAAAAGCAAAAAGCCTTATAAGAAAAACAATTGATCTTAAAAGAGTTAGATAAAAAAAAAAACAAATGAGTGAGCGTTCAGGCGAGCGTTCAGGCAGATAAATATAACTATATATAAATATACCGCAGGACACCTTGTACCTGGTTAAGTACCTCCACCAAATATGAGTCCCGTATACAGGACCGATCGTAAAAAACTAAAATATGTATATCCATCAAAAATTTTCGAGCCCGTCAGATTAAGAGGGTGAGTTTATTACATGCTAAACAGTGTTTATTCCAGTAATCTGACAATTTAAGAGTGACGTAAAGAAAGCGGAGGGCTACAAAGTTGTAAAAAACGTCATTTTAACATTCTCTAGCATTACTTTTTTATTATTTTGAAGAAAACAAATCAAGGGTTACGAAAAGATATATAATCCGATACGATCCGAAGAATTTCCACAAGCCACAATAACAATATTTTTTTGACAAAAATCTATAGCTGCTTTCCCACCGATAAAAAGGTATACATCAGGGGTGGCCAACTTGTTTAGGCCCTAGATCGACTTTTCCGTGACGACACCCTGCAATCTCCAAATTTTATATTTCGGCGAAAACATTTTTGAAGAGCAAAAAAAAGGTTATCACACCGATTTTGTACATTTTTAACAGTGTCCGAAATTGTCCTCTTTCTTCCTCCTATAATACTTTTAAACAGAAGAAAGACAAAAACCCAACCTCTTTTTTCAAAACCATATCATTCGTAACTACCGCCCGCCCTTTCTCCGACTTTCCGCCTTTCATTTTTACATATTTCCGCCTCTACAGCATTGCGCCCTGGTGCCTTGTACCACCCGGTAGGCACGACCCTGGTTCTAGGTATTTATATTTTTGACCTACGATCGACTGGACTAATAGTCGCGATTGACCGTTTGGCCACCCTTGGTATACATTATATAATATGTTTTTCTTCTTATCATCTAAGCTTTGCAACTCAATAGATCTCTATGACGCTCGAGTAAATCCTTATTTAGCAACGTGGGCTCTTCTACTATTAGGAGACCTTTATAGTTTTAATTAACATACTTATTGTACTCTTTAGCACTAGTCATTACACGTCGTCACCGAAGGTAGACGCGCATATGCCAAACGGACTAACGGGCAGAATTTATCAACGCTCTCTAGCTGCCGTTCGGAGCAATAGGTTAACTGCGCGAGACCGTAAAGATCCTAATAATGCTACTAGCCTATGAGTATCTAAGTGTGAGTTATCTGGGTTTACATAATCGACGATATTTGTTTTCCAGGTGGTAAGTATCGTCGGTAACAAAGAGGTAAACATTTTTGAACTGAAAAATACTTTTACATTGTAAAAATCGTTAAAAATTTCATGTTTTTTAATCTAGTTTGGTTTGCCTTACATACTAGGTGCTATTAGCTATATGAATTTCAATTCCAAACGTTTTTTTGTTTACCATAAAATAATAATTGAATCGGTCATTTGAGAAACAGCACATGTCAGTTTTAAACCATTTTACAGATAAATAAAAAAACTGAAAATCTAAATGGATAGTTGACAAAATTATTTTTAAATAATTAGCATTAAAAACCTGCCCGATTACTGGCAAAATACGATAATATTTGAACCTTAAAGAAAAGTAATTAAAAAATATGGGTAGGTATTTGAAAATACGCGACATGTGATGTTTCTGAAATGAACATGAAAACTTAGCAAATAAGGTTATATTTTTATATTGAATAATACATGAAAAAACATTACAATATAAAAAAAACAATACTAATGGTCTTCATTTTCAGTTCTTGTCGAATTTACTCCAATTATCTCTGTATAGAAGTCGTTGGTGTTCTTTTGGAAAGTATAAAAAAGTGGCTTTATGTAATCAAGTTTTTTTGAATTTATAGGAACCTATCCTTGTAGATAAGTTGGTTGTTGAACAGGGGTAGGAAGTTGTAATAAGTTGGAAGTGGCAAGTCTAAATTTATGGCTTGTAACACCATCTATAAAATTAAACGCCTCAACTACCCCAGGTTCATTTTAAGAATATCTAAAATGCGTAAAGTTCGAAATTTGAAATGTACATTTTGGGGCCCTTGGCACACCTCTACCAAGAGATTCAATGGACAAAATGTTTTTTATAGAACTTCGGCCACCAACTTTTAAAATCAGCAATCTCTTTAGTTTTTGCAATTTTTACAACATTCTACAGCACCTTTATAATTAATATATTCTTCACCTTTTAGTCTAGCATTTTTTATTATTTCACACTTGTATAACTTTTTTTTCCTTATTCTGTGCTAAATTTATCGAAGCATTATCACTTTCACTACTTGTAGACGCCATGTTTTACAATAACAAACAACAAAACAAAAAACTGCCTACTTATAATGCTTCGAGAAAGAGCACATGTCACCGACTTGTGTCGTTACTAAACGGAATCAAATATTAATAGGAGAATAAAATTGTGCAATATTATCAGACAAGTGATGTTTCTGTATGATTCGATGTATTTACCCTTAAATATGGAATTAACAGTATAATATCAAAATGGCCAAAAATATGACATGTGCTGTTTCTCAAATGACCGATTCAATTGTAACTGGAATGTCCCTTTTTATATAAACGCAACTCAAATATTTTCAAAATTTTATTGACTATCAAAAAATTAAACACAATGTGTACGATAAACTTAAACCTTCCTATAAAGTCTGTCCAAAACTGTGACAATTTTTTTTATATCTCATATTTAACTATATCAGACTAATAAACCACCTTTTTCTAAAGAATGTAGGCCATCTCCTTAAAAGGCACTAACAACTTAGTACTACTAAGCACTCGACCGAAGACTTATTATAAAAAATCCTTTTCACAGACTGAAGGAAATTAATTAAGACTTGCTTCTTTATACGATTATAGGAAGTTTCTAAAGGTTAAGAGATAGTTTGCACTTCAAAAGTATGCTTGATATGTTAAATGGTATTTGAATGTAATATAAATTTATGCTGTTAGAAAATATAAATTATCAATTTTATTTGTTTTATTTTTTTAAATTCTTTGTTTTTGTCATCAATGTGATGTCAAAAACTTGTGTTGCTACGTTAACGATTATGCCCTAAAGAAATATAGTCTAAAATACTCATTGAAAGCAACTTTTACCCATCTGTTTACCAAATAATTTTTTTTTCAAAAATAATATTTAAACAAAGGTATAGCCCATTGGGCTACCTAAAAATATATGATAAATAATTAATAGTTTAAAAACTAAAAAAACACGCTTTTATATGCAACCGAACTAAAAATTAGAAAATAATTTTTCATTAAAAAAAATATTGTCATTTCATAGTAAAAGCGTGGGGTGCATTTTACTATTTTTTCATAACTTTTCCATCATAGATATTTGCAAATATAATAATTATAACATTTAATATATTTATCACCCCACGCTTTTTACTATGAAATGACAATATTTTTTTAATGAAAAATTATTTTCTAATTTTTAGTTCGGTTGCATATAAAAGCGTGTTTTTTAGTTTTTTTAAACTATTAATTATTTTTCATTTTTTAGTTTCTGCTACTCTTGACAAAATGGCGAAAAAATTTTTTAATGAACAAGAGTGGCAAATTTTAAAATTTTTCCAACAGATTGCAACTCACTAAAAAATTTCTTCTTCATTAAGTAGCAAAGTTTGAAATTTTGCCAACAGATGGCAATCCAGGCAATGTTTGGACCGTTGCCAATATATTGCAACCCACTAAAAATTTCTTCTTCATTTAATAGCAAAGTTTGAAATGTTGCCAACAGGTGGCAACCTAGGTGTTGTTTTTATATTTTTATAATATAAGGGAAAATTTTTTTCCTGGCGATCCAAAAAAGAATGTTAATTTTTATTAATTGCACATTATGTATTATGTATACATTACACATAATGTAATTTTTATTATTTAATCCTTGAACTAATGGTGCAACTAACCCTATATTTTTATTTTTCATAAAAATTAAACACTCATGGTGCAACAAATTGTGTAAAAACTAAAAATTTCTTCTTCATTTAATAGCAAAGTTTGAAATGTTGCCAACAGATGGCGTCCTAGGTGTTGTTTTTATAATATAATGGAATTTTTTTCCTGGCGATTCAAAAAAAGATAACGGGATACTGTTTTTAAATTATTGCATCTTCATCGGTCCTTGACACGTGTGCAAAGTTTCAAAGAAATCGAATAGCTGGAAGTTGGTTAAAATTAGGCTCAAAGATTCCGTTACATAGATAGATAGATAGATAGATAGATAGTTACAACCCAAGTTAATAAAAGCGTGTTAAAAATATATTTAAAAAAATCTTAACTTTTTTCTGATGACTCTTATAATATATCAGATAATTTTTTCCATTTAAATTTGTGTAATTAAACCGTGGAAAAATTTTAAACTTTAAAAATTTATTATATTATTTTGGTACATTCTATATTATTTCAAAATACATATTTTATTATTATGCATTAGCATGTACCAGATGTCAAGTTATTTTACACCCCCTTTAACTTGTTGTTATTTTATCGTACAAAATAATTTAAAATATCATTTTGTTGGGTAACTAATGTAGTTTTTAAATCAATAATTAGATTTTTAATATCTTTAAAAATATACAGGGCAAGAAAAAGTATGATTTTTTAAGTGGACAGCTCTGTTTATTATATAACTAATAAAAATATCTTTTAAAGAGCTTAAAAAAATACTATTTTTGATATATTTATCTTTATTAGTTTCAGAAATATGGTCATCCAAATCTAAAGAATAAGTGTAAATTTTAAATATGTAGTTAGGTTACACGTATTATGGAAATAATAATTGCCCAATTAATGGCCATATCTTCAAAACCATTAAGACCCATAAATATGGCATTTTTGTAACGCTCTTAAAAATATCTTTTAAATGGAGATACAATATACAGGGTGTTCCATTTAAAAAATCATACGTTTTGTCGTATCCTGTATATCTTAAGAGAGAAAAGAATTCTGTTAAAAGATACAGATACTACAGAATTATCCTAAACAAATGGTATTTTTACTTGTTATATACGTTAAAAAATAAAAAGTTGGGGGATGTAACTTTATTACATTTCTAATGGGAATTAAAAGCATTCATCAGATTTGCATGGCCATATTTCCAAAACTAATTGAGATAGGTACATATATGAAATGTCGTATTTTTTAAAGGTTTTTCAAAAGATCTTGTTAATGGTGAAATAATATATAGAGTGTTCCATTTAAAAAGATCATACTTTTTGTTGTACCCTGTATATCTTAAGAGATTATAATCAAATCTTATTACTAATTTAGAAACTACAGAAATAGGCCAACAAACTGATATTTTAAATTATTTTGTTCGATTAATAAATTAATAAAAGTTAAGGGGTGTAAATTTATAACTTGACACCCGGTACATATATCAAAACAATGGGGGATGACATTATACAGGGTGTAAACATTTTGAGGATCATTTTTTAAAGTTCATCGCCATACGTTTCTTTGGTCGCTTCTGTATATTCATTCGAGGTGTAACGCAAAAAAATGTAATTTTTAAAAGATTGATAACACTTGCTTTTACAAAATTATTGTCGTTTTTTAAAAATACTATAATATTATTGTTTTTTATTTAACAATAAAAATTACATTTTTTGCTCTTTAGTGCATTTAATAGTACTTAGGCGTCCAATTATTCTAGACCCTCTCCGTGGATAAAAACAAATAATATCCTGGAATCTCAGCAATTTTCCATGATCCGCCTCTAACCTAGTTTCGATTTTATTATCTAAGAAAATTAACACTTAAAATAATTAAAGCATTGCAAAGCTCTTAAAACAAACTTAAATAAGGTCGAGTTCAAATACTTTAGTCTTGACTGAGAACCTTTTAATTATTATTCTGTTTTCTTAACTCGTTAATGGAAACCTCTTAAATGGAACTAGGTTATTTTTAGTAATAAAGCGATTGCAGTTTCATTTGATAAAGCAAAACAATCAGATTATTTCTTAATTTTGTTGACAATAATCATAACTGTTAATAATCGTCGCTACGTGAAAAGACTCGACTTATAGATCCAGAAAATTGTCTCAAGATATTTCGTTCTTCTTAAATGAGTTATTTGAGGTGGGGTCTGGGCAAATCCATAAAATTTGTTAACTGACTGGAACAATTTTTATTTATTATTAAAATACATTCGTTGGGAATTTATTTTATAAAAATAATGCCGTCCAAATGTTTTCTCTCGCGTTCGCGACATTCGTTCAATACAACAATACAATTTCTGATGACGGATTGGCATGTAGGCTTCGAGATGGCTCCCATTTCGTGGTAAATATTTTGTTTTAATTGCACCAGGGAATTGGTTTATTAACGTAGACTTTAGATTTGAGGAAACCCCACAGAAAAAGTCCATAGAAGTTAAATCAGCACTGCGTGGGGCCACCTCTTATCGAGATTAATTTGCCTGGACAATTTTCACGAACCCGTGGGCAGAGACGCATTGGACGTATGTAACGTTGCTCCATCCTGCTGGAACCATGTTCTTTAGTTATAGACAGGAAAATTATGTAGTTTAGGCAACAAAATATTATCTAACATCCTCTCTGAATTCGCTGTACGAGTACGTCCACTTTCATCTGCAAAAAGTATGGACCGATTATTCCTCGCGATGACATCGCAGCCCATACGGTCGTCTGGATTTTAGTTTATCTAGTGTTAAACCAGTCTTCTCAATCTTGTTCATTTAATTCCGAATGAGAGAAATGCTTGGTGCATCATTTAAGTGGCGAAAACCTCGAACTAACGTCGCAGAATTGTCGTTCTTGTAAAATTTGCGTAAACAAAACGCGCGGTCTGCTTCTGCAAAACGCATCATAGCAACTAAATTCCCAAGAGCCAGGCTACCGATTGCCATACCCCCGCGCTTTTTGAATGCGTGGCGTTTACACAGAAATCTAAACAAAAAAATCTTTGTGACAAAAATTGAGGGACCAAACAAAATATTTATATTCTTTGTAAGCAAAATTGCTAGTGTAAATTAATAAAAAAACGTACACTTATGATTTATTATGTACTTCTCTGCTTAATTCTTCATAAAATTGGATTTTTTTTAACAACTTGCAATGACTGTGACATATTTATAAAAAAGTTCTAATTTAACGTTAAACATACGCCATATATTTGTGGTGAATTTTGAAACATCCTGTATATAATAAACATTATAATAGGCTGTTATTAGTGTTGCATAGAAACGGTTAACTCATATGCTTAAAGCGTTCCTAAATACGAAAGGAAAAAATATTATGCAGAAAATCTAACAATATGTAAGGTATAAGTCAAAAAATTAAATATATTTTAAAATATTTGTACCCAAAGTTAAAACAAATTTGTTGAAATATTGTTAAATTAAAATGAATTTTACTTAGCATGTGAGATTTATTCATCTACTGTCAACTCTGACTAATACTTCTCCGACAAAAAATAAAAATGGCTTTAAACATATAAATAAACAACTATAATAAGTGCAATTTTTAAAACAAGGTAACTTACACCACTTTAGTTTTAAAGCCCTCATGTCTCAAATATCTGCTAATATTTCTGCATGAATTTTAGATTTTCCAAACATTGAACAAGCCTGCCAATTTCAATTACAATAATCTGATTAAAATACAAGCCTTACATTGTTTTTTGGCATAACAGATCGTGCTGATTGAATCACGAGATTTTAATGACTAGCCAGGAAGCTAATGAAAAATAGCTAGGTACAATTCATTTTTATATTTTCAGTTTAGTTTAAAATTACAAAAGTAATTTTGATTGATGAAGATATTGTTGACTAGCTTTAATATTAATTACTCAAGGGATTTGTTTTAATAGAAAAGTAAATTTGTTTATTTTAGTTGCCTAATATTATCCCACCTTAAGTTTTTTTGGGGTTTTCCCACCTAGGTCCGACCACCGACCCCCTAGGTGGTGCGCTGCAGCCTAGAGGCCTATTGTGCCTTGACCCTACTCCACACCATTCATTTAATAACTTAGATTGCTGCTCGCTCTATCCGCTGACCCCCGAGCAGAACACCCTAGGTCACGCATCCAAGTTATGGTCGCGCTGTACAATGCTTAACTCCGGTGATCGACGCTGTCGACCCCACCGGAGCAGCAACAAGCCCGGCTTCCCATCTTAAGTTACTTCATATCTCTTAAACGGCATTTCATTAAAAATTTAATTTGTTGTTAAAACACGCACAGTACTAACTAGTATAAATTTGATTTCTATACGACTTAATTAGTGTGTTTGTTTTCGTATACCTTCTTATTAAATTGGTATTCTCGAGCACAGTTCGAATCGTAAGTAGGATACAAAACTTTAAATATTTGACTTGAAAGTTGTGGCAATAACACTATCCATTAAAACTGCGGAAAACTGTACATATATTTTAAAAGCTGGAAATAAAAAGTTATCCTACTAAAACCAGTTGTAAATTTTATATTTTAAAATTTATAATTTGTACCCACATTTTGTACATTAAATATATCGATAAAAGGGTTTAGTAAATTGTCAGGGTCCTTGCTTTATTAAGCCCTTAAACCCTTATAAAACGATTAATTAAAAAGTCTTTAAAAATATTTTATGACCAAATGTAACATTTGCTTTACTGGCAATTAATGAAAAAAATGTATTTAAACAATATATTATTTGGCTTTCCTTCAGAATAATGATATCTTATAAATAATTTCAACCGGAAGCTCTGGTGATGTTAAAAATGTTTAGAGGTTGTAACCATCTCTAAATAAGTTTAACTCTTAATTTTTAAAATTTTTATATAATTCTAAATGAAAATAATTATTTTATATTAAAGATTTTATTTGTTATTTATTTCTTTTAAAATATTACCTTTAATTTTTATTATATTATTGCAAGAGAATGCTCTTCTTCATAATATAAATAAAAAGTGTAATTTTGTTAAAATATTTATATAATATTAAATAACCATCTTTATTCTAGAAAAAAGCCAAATATTATTGTGTTTAAAAAGTTTTTGCTATTTCTGAACAGTCATACTCTAAAACATCCTCCTCATACCCCTAACCTAGGCCCAAGAGATATTATGTTTTAGGTTAATATAAAGGTTGGACAGAAATTTTACGGTAGTACAGAAGTAATTTAAATATAGTAACATAATTCCCAACGGTATATAGGACATGTTTATTCGCATAATTATTAAAGTAGATAGTTGTTTTTTTGTTTATTAAGTTTTCAGTAAATTTTGACATTTATTAACCTAATAATAATCGGGCTGGATCTGGATAGCAGCAGCTCGATCTATTTGACATTTTTAATAATTTTGTTACACTGCCTTACCCACTAGTTGAGAAGTTCTTAAAACGTATTTACGAGGTAACTAGTACTGGGACTTACCTGAAAAGAAAAGAAAAAAATTAAATACGGCTTAAAAAAGTGATTATTAAAAGATCAATATTTAGCAGCAAAAGCATAAAAAACGTAATTCATTTTTAATTTGAAATTAAATTATAAAAATGTTTGAATTTCATTTCCTCGCGTCACAAGCGATGATGCTCAAAGTGGTACCATAAAGTAAAATACCTTATTTTTACTCTATGGTGATACGTATCTATCCTCAACGCTAGATACAACTCTCCACAAGGGATCGATGTCAGCAACCAAAAATATATTAAGTGTTGAGAAATTTAGAGAAAACTAAAAATGGGTAACCAGAGAGTCAAGGTATGATTGCCAACACCGCGGCAGACTGCTAACCGCCGACGTAAGTGCCAGATTCATTCGCATTACCAGCAAAGCGAAATTTACATTACCAGGAAGGCAAAAGCGAAATAAGTGAACGTTCTTGCGCTTGCGTCGGCGGTTAGCAGTCTGCAGCGGTGCTCGAAATCATACCTTGAGTCTAAATCAGAAAAATATCGCAAGGGTTCCATTAATGTACATTCCTAACACGGCGGCATACTGCAAACCGCCGATGGTAGCGCCAGAACGTTATACTTATTTTGCTTTTTCCTTCAAATGAGAAGCTGAGAAGAAGCCAGAGGCGTCATAGGAATAAACACGGCAATCAACTATTTCTAACAGCGTCGTTAAAATAGTGTGCAAGCAACAAAAAGGGTTAAAATTTGAAAGTGACACAGAACCGCTGATAGCGTGGCTTCTTCCCTGCTGAATCGCCGTCTAGGGTTGCTCGTAATGTAAATGGCTATGCCGCTGTCATTGGTGGTTTGCAGTCTGCCGCCGTGTTCGAAATCGTACCTTTAACAAAACAGTTTAAAGACCTATCTCCTAGGCCGGCCGCAAACATCAGATTTTTAATCCGATTAGTCGGTCCGACTATGTCTATGTTGTCATTGGTTGTATATAAAATATAAAATGTCACAACCAATGACAACGTAGACATTTTTAAATCTGACCGACTAATCGAATAAAAAATCTGATGTTTGCGGCCAGCCGTAAAACCTCAGGCCGGCCGCAAACATCAAATTTTTACTACGATTAGTCCGTCCGACTTAAAAATTTCTACGTTGTCATTGGTTCTGAGATTTTATACTTTAAATACAACCAATGATAACATAGACATAGTCGGACCGACTAATCCGATCAAAAATCTGATGATTAAGGCCGGCCTAAGTACCGAAGTACCGTGAGCATCTTAACCTGTAATTGTGAATTTTTTTGCAGTTTATTTATATTGAGAAAATAATTTTGTTTCTTCTTTAAACAAAAAACATTTATATTTTCTAGCTACGTTTTAATTCCTTTTAAGTAACTGTTTATTTGTTCCCCATTAAAAACACGGTAAACGACGCGAAAACAAACAATTTAATTATTCACCCACCCGATTTTAACTTGAGTAATTAAACAGATTGCATATTAAAGCTTTTGAATCATTTTAACAGGACCGGCTTCGAAATATAACTCTTGTGAATTTACCTTGTTTTTTTAAATTATTTTAAGTCATATAGGTTTATTTAAACTTTTTTCTTAAAATCTTTTGCGGAGTCACACAGAAAGTAATTTTTTTAACTTTTACCACGTATAACTTTTATGTAAAATATTATGTTGAGGAGTAGAAATTTTTATCTAAAAATTACATACAGAATGACTGAATAAAAACCTTTTTTTGCTAATATCGATTATTCGATAAATCGAAGATCAATATATCGATATTTGAGAGAGAAAAAAATATCTAAAATTATCCCATTTTACATATTTCTTTTTTCTTAGCAGGTAGTGGGTAAATATATATGGTATTATTATAGTTAAAATAACCTTGATACTTTAATTTTTTTTTACTCTACAACATTTTTGATAGTTTTAAAAATTTAACTGAAAAAATCGCCTTTAAAATTTGTCTCATTTACCACATATATCGAAAATATTTGATATCGATATATGGAGCAGTTAAATATCGATGAAGATTATCGATATGTTATTTTTCGATATATCGATATTTGAAAATAAACGATATATCGTTGCCATCCTATGCAGCAGCCACGCTGCAGAAACCAATATTTGGCGCAGCCAGTTGATGTCAGCCAAATTTCGAAGCTAGTGTGGGGTAGTCTTTTTATGTTGAGCGCTCGAGATGGCCGTAGCAATAATTATCTACTTTTCAAGTAAAAAAAACGAAAAAGAATCGATACTGCGCTTTCGCGATTGACTTGTTCCGTTGACTAGCTACAGCCAAAAACAGTTAGCTGATTAGAGCGTTCACCCAACTTAAATTCTGAATTCGAGTAGTCTTTTGTAGCCAAGCTGCTAAAGCCAGCCTGCCTAGAGTGCAGCTGGCCTAATCGTGCTTGTTTTGTTGTTGCTTTACTGCCCGGTATACATACGTTTTAATATAGCTGATACGTAATATATGAGAATATTCGTTTTTTTATATAGTTGTAAATAAAGTCTTTTCAACCCCAACAATTTAGTAATATGTCAGATATTTTGTAATTCTTGTTTTTAATTTTTATTTGTAGGTTTTTAATAATCAATGAAAAGCGCAGTTGAATAATCATAAAAAATCCCAAAGAAAACAAAAAAATATACACCATATATATTTTAATTTTACTTTTAGTACATACTGGTACTGGTCATTATTAGGGCTGGCAACCGAAACTGGTTTTTCGGTTAACCACGGTTCTGGCCAAAACCGAAAACCGGTTTCGAATACCGGTTAACCGGTTTTTAAAAAAACCGGTTAATCGGTTTTGTTTTTTCCGGTTTTTGCAAGCCCTAGTAAATATAATACTTAAAATTAAATTAATGCTGTTGTTATTAAAAGTTAATACGAAATCCTTTATATTAAAACGTGTCGTACTTTTGTTTCCATTTAAATATTTCTCTTATTTCATAATGTAAGGGTAATATGTCTCTTGTACAATATTTGTAAAAAAAGGACCCTGAGAGAACGATTGTTAGACACATACGTAAAAGGGTTAGCAAACTTGCTAATTACGAAACTTTGAAATTTGTCAGACACACGAAACTAAATAGCTTAACTGGTGGTATTTGCCCAGGTATTTGCGGAGTAAAGTTAATGTGATACCGGCATCAAATGCTTGTTTTTGCTTAATTACATGAGGTTAATAACCAATTAACTAGATACATACGAGAATAACCTAAATCTTAACTTTTATTAGTACGTAACGTACAGGGTTTTCATTTATATTTTGTCACCCACTTACAACTATAACTAAGAATAACTTCTTGTATACAAGTATTATAGTTCTTTAATATTTTTTAAAGAACAGTTAAAAAATAAACAGGCTTTAAAAAATTATCAAAATCACTAAAAAGTTAAACATAATAAAAAATAAGTTGGGTAATAATATATGGTATTAAAGTGAAAAAAGCTTTTGCTTATTTTGTTATTAACATTAAGTAGTTTAGCGCTTAATATATTACTCAACTTCATTTCTTTATTTTTTTATTTATTATTTTTAACTTTTTGGTGGGTTTTATTAATCTTTTTAAAAGTCGGTTTAATTTGTTTATTGTTTATTTTCGCTTTAAAGTTTATTTTTTACCTTCCTATTAATTATTATTATTACTAAAATCGGTATACACACACTAAGATACACTACCAGGAACTCTTTTAAAGACTACATTAAAAAGCACAGTAACGTGTAATATCAATATATGTATTGGTTGAAACGTTACATATGGTCATGCCAAACTGTCACATTGGGAGGGGAGATTTTGGTTATTTAAATCTTTTAATTTTTAATTTCTTAATAAAACGAATAAAAAAAAGATTTAACCAAACAGAACTAACCATGACCCAATGTCAATCAATCAAATTACAGGTCCCTGTGCTTTTTAATGTAGTCTCTCTTTCAGTTCGGTGAAAAGAGTAAATTTTGTTAAAGGATGTAACAGCAATTTGTAAACTGACCTCGTATTATTATAATATTTGTTTAACGTTACACCAATAGGTGGCGCTAGTACAGCTTTGTCGCACGAACAACGTACGGCAGAGAGAAAACAATGGGTACCTTTCTCTCTTGCAATTCTATTTTTTTATGGGATAACCGCGGAAGTGCACTATTTTAAATAAAAACAAAAAATATCGGTCCACTAAACGCCGGAATAATCGCGTAACATACACACATAAAAGAACAAACATTCATGGCGAATTGATAACCTCCTTTCTTTTTAAAGTAGGTTAAAAAATAAGAAATGAACATCAAAAACACCCGATATATTATGTTACTATTTTAAGGATCTTTTAAATAACTCTTTTTTGGTATTAACTATGTTTAGGTTAGATTTTAAATTTTTATTTGTTGTATTGAGGGGGCAACGTAACTTTTCCTTGTAGTAGGCCCACATGGATCTCGGCGGCCCTGGCGTTAAATACATTTAATGCAAATTTTATCCAGTTTTTTTTTAAATTTAGATAGCGACATTTTGGGAGCGTATGTGTTTTCTTAAAGGTATAGAACTGTTGAAATTTTGGTTGATGACCTAAATTTAATGATAGTCAGCGCCTGACACGAAAGGCCTTCGTGATACCGAGTTTAAAACTGATAATTGTGCACAAAATCTTTTTTAACCTAAAAGTTATTATATTTAATTATAATTATGGTTTTAGTTTTCTTTACTTTCAGTATTATTCTTCAAACTTTTTCTATATTTGCTTTATCAAAATACGCTTTAGACAACATAAAACCAATAAGGTACGTTAATCCATGTGTTTTTAATATGCGACGAAAAATCTTAAATTGAAATTCATTTCACTTATAAAAAGCAAAAATATTTAAAAAATTGTACGTTTTTAGACTGTTCTGGTAAAAAATTGTTAGATCCAGCCAATATTACGGTTCAATCGACCGAATTTAAAATCCATCTTTCTGATAAACCGAAACCCGATATAACATACGTGCTGAAATAAAAAAAATGTCATAAGAAGAAATTTATTTTCTTTCCAAGTTAAAAAACACACTGGTTATACACAAACTAAGATGAAAAAGACCCAAGTTTCAACCGCTTTTATATTATAAACGAGTAAGTTTTGCTACAAAGCATAAATTATAAAATAAATACAAGAAAGCGAAATATAAAAATGATTTGTAAAAATGGATATCTACAAAAGCCCGCCACCAATAATAGATTTTTTTCCATTTAATACTCTATTAAGCAAACTTGGTACCTTTCTACAAAAAACGGAAAGACAATCTAAGCGATATTTTTTATAGTGCTAGGAAATCAAAAAACAACAATGTTAAACCTACATCTCACGAATTAGTAACAATACGTGCAGATTAATTAAGGTTTTTGATGCTTTTAGGGTAAAAAAATTAATATAAGTTTTTTTAACTTTTCTAACGCTATAAATTTCTCATCTACCCTAAATATGTAGTTTTATCCTTGATAACAGAAAACCGTTTTTCTATTTTAATAACTTTTGAATAACCCAAATAAAATAAAAACACGTTTCACAATGTTTTTTATTTCTGCTGTTTTAATATTTGGAATATTTCGATATGAACAACGAACAATTTTATTTGTATTAGTTAAAGGACTATTTTGCAAATATTATAAATTATGCTTTTCTTTAATGTCCACCAATGTTATGCTGGTATACATTTAAAAATTATACGCAGCTCTCAGCTTTTCTTTTTAATTTAACTTAAAGCTGTAGCATTTCCAAAAACCTAACTCTAAGTTTACCAACTACACTAAAGTCTCCAAAATTACTGCAAAAACCCTTCTAAACAGTTACGCGATGGATATTACTTCTATACCTTTAAATGAAGCTGAGAGTAACTCTCCTGTGGTAGTCTGTTCTGAAGCTGGCTGTCTAGCAGCCGAAACCGGCTCAGTTGCTAAAAGAATGGTGGAATAAGTAACAAAAATTTTTCCTGATAATTATCAAAATTTTAATTCCATTGATTTAAGTTATAAAAAATAACTCTATAATCCTTTGTCAGTTAATAGAATATTGTGTAACGTGTAGGATAAGTGACTCTTGATGTTTGCGGCTAAAACCTCGCCCAGCAAACTCTACCATCGTCCAGAAATATGCTTTCCTACGAGTAAGTCCTTGGCCCCACGATACAAAGCGAAAGCGTCTGTCTGTCTCTAATATTTATGCAAGAATAAAAAAGCTTGTTTTTTTAAATCAGCCCGCTGTAATGTTCCTGAGCGACAAAACCCTGCCGCTGGCCGCTCGAAACAAACAAATTATTAATTAAAGACGCTGTTTACCACAAAATATTGTAGTCACTACCGGCAACATAAAAAATTATACTTTCCGCTCGACGCTTACGCTTATTATCGTGGCCGAGGCCATACTATTTTTCTCGAGTAAAATATTTTTTTATTTTCGTTTTAGATTGCGTAGAAAAATATTTATTTTTAGGTTAAAAAATGGGCATTTCTCTGTAAGCTCGTACAAATGTTTCCTAGTAAATATTTGTAACATTTGTCAAAAAATCCATGTTCTATTTTATAGAACATTGCATTCGGCAAGAATGTCAACTTCACAACAATAATTGTTTTTGCGTTTTATTTCCCGAAAAAAAAACATTTATAAATATTATACTTTTTTCTATTATGTAGGCAGGGGACTGTTTAAAATTCTGGGGACAAACTTTACAGGTGTTTACTAAATATAATAAAATTCGTAATGGGACCTTGTTTCACGAATATATAATTTAAATATATTTACTGTTTAATGTATGTACTTTTGAAAAAATCGATCGGGACAAGCCGATTACGAGTTTACAGGGAATCGCCCATATATAATCATTTTAAATATTTTATCTCGGTATAATACGTAACTATGCTATCACATTGTCTTCTATTGTTGATTGACTTTGACAAACGTCATCAGTGAATATTAAAAATATAGAAATCATAGAAAAAGGTGAGCGTCCGGAAAAATACTGCCGGTCATGGCCGGAAGAGTAAGTAACGCCTTCTACCTACAAAAATAATGCACTTTTGAGGTAAAAAAAACATACTAAAAATATGTAGTTTTCCGTCCGATCGGACAAAACCCTATTTCTTTAAGCAATCATTTTTCTTTCGAACGTTTCTTTTTATTGAACCGCGGTAATTTTCTAGAAACCTGCGGCAACTCCGATTTTGACGAAATTTGGTATACGGGGGTTTTGGGGGACCTGATCACCAATCTGAAAGAATTTTTTGGCGGACGTTTCGTTCTCGAGATATTCATCATCAGACGCGAAATTTAAGTTAGTCTTATTTTACAATTACTTCCCCTTCTTTTTGCACACAATTCTTAATTTAAAAATAAGAGTGGCACACATTGATTTCCACCTTTTAAAACCCATTCTTTTAACATTATTTGACATTATTTTTGCATTAAATTGCATAGCTATACTTTGAATCATTTCAATCCCAGTGTGCCATAAAGCTCTATGTGTATGTATGGTTGCCGCATTATCAAAGAAAAGCCACGCTATTTAATGCAAAATGATGTAAGCAACAGAAAACAAGGTTTTAAAGGTGAAAATCAAATATTTTGTGACACATTAACAAATTGTGTGCAAAGAGAGATGCAGATGTGAAAATAAACTTGGTTCAAATTTAGACTTTGATATAAACTATCTCGAGAACAAGCATTCCATAAACTCGTATCAGTTGCCGCAAGTTTCTAGAAAATTACAAAACTGCTATTTTTTTCTATTTACATATAAGGTAAATAAATTAATATTGATAAAAGAAAATCCACAAACCACGTATTGTATATATATTTATCCATCAATATTGTTATAACTAATAAAATATTTGAACAAAGGATGTTGGGAAAGCGGGATAGTTACAGGACTAATATATTTTGCGAA
Source organism: Listronotus bonariensis (assembly GCA_014170235.1). Lineage (NCBI taxonomy): Eukaryota > Metazoa > Arthropoda > Insecta > Coleoptera > Curculionidae > Listronotus > Listronotus bonariensis. The sequence continues at coordinate 78,236 of JACEGR010001222.1, read as the reverse complement.
ATTACGTATTATCAAATTAAAACCGCTGGCTTTGCCATTTTAACGCGACCTAATTAAAATTGAAATATAATTTTATTAATAATTTGCAAATTTAATGTCATTAAGGGAATTAAAATTATCTATAAAATTACGAACTATACGGACTGTCTATTTCGTTTAAATAAAAGCTTGTATGTAACTCAATATATCATCCAGTTACAAAAATATTTTAGGCTAAACTTAACAAAAGAAATCGGTTGTCTGCAAAGTCGGTTTACTTGACGATAGCTGAACGTGACATCGTCATAAGAAAATACTGATGGAATGGTTGCATTTTTCAAAAGAAAATTAAACAATTTACACCACATTCACTTTTCACTGCACTTCCTACTTGACGAAAACATGTAAATGTATTATTGTATAGCAGGCGGACCGCTCAAAGTAGGAGAGAAACAGATGTCGAACGCTGCCAAACGCGGAGGCCGATTGTGCCTCTTCCGCGCTACCGCTTGCACTTCAAGCTTTAAATGGAACGCCGCATGAGTCATGTTTTTTGTGCGTGCAGCCGGCTCCATCGAATTATAAGACGTTATCACGTCAAAAAAAAAATAACATTTTTTCTTAATAAGGTTAACCCTTTAAGTTTATTTTAAAAAACTTAATATAAAACGATTTTTGTAAATCCAATCGTAACAACGATTCTTTAAATAATTAAATTTTGCTGGAAAAACAACTAAACTACCATAACTTGGCAACCTGTCTTAGTTTTTTAATCTTTCCAACTACTATTTACGTCTTGAACTTGTCCCAGCACTAGCACAAGCACTCGAGCCCATAAATTTAATAATGTGACACAAATAGGTCCGTAAAAAATTTGCTATTTCTACTTTTTCTTAATTTTTTGCTTCATACACACCATAATTATTATGAGTTCGCTATTTTTACATTATTTCTTCAATTTATTTGCACACAACCGATAAACTTTAAGGGGTAATTCTACAGTAAATAATAGGAAAAAAACTTCATATGAACATTATGTCCTTAACGTCTTAGTTTTTGAACTAAGGGGTGTTAAAAGAATTTAAAAAAATATTATTTTTTTATAATAACTTTTATACCAATTCAGATTTTTATTTGAAACAAATGGAGGGGTATCTTGTATGCAAAAAAAATCACGAGTCGTCCATGAGAGGTTTAAGGTTAATATTTTTAAGAAAATAATGGTACGCCACTTCATTATTCTTAAACATTTTTTTTTAATTTCCATTTAATTTAAAACAAATTTGGTCTCTTGACTTTTTAATTTGACGTACGGTTTTGGCATAAATAAATAAAACCATTTCACGGCATGGCAATTTCGTATCGCTTTTATTAAATACTGCAGTAAAAATCACCTTTATTATTTATTCTTTAATTAGATAGGGATTCGACCATGCCCAGAAATGGTTTTTAATTATGCGTACGCGAAAACCGTACATCAAACAAAAAAAGGCAAGAGATCAAATTTGTATTAAATAACATGGGAATTTAAAAAAATATTTTTGTTTTAAACAACATGTAGTAAAGTACCATTCTTTTCTTAAAAAATATTAACCTTAAACCTTCTCATTAACTACACTAGTGATTTTGATTTGATGCATGGGAGGCGTCCACATTTTTTTAAATATCTGAAATGGTATAGAAGTTTTTATAAAAAAACAATATATTAAAAAAATAATAACACTCCGCAGTTTAAAAACTAAGACGTCTAGGACATATAAGTTCATATAAAGTTTTTGTCCTGATTTTTATCGCAAAATCACCCCTGAAAGTTACTGGACACCTTGAATATTACTACTTTTACAAATCCCCGTATAATATTTTATTCACAGCTTAATTTTAAAAATTATTAAAATAAAATGCTTAATAACACTAAGTTAGGGTTTAATTAACACTGTTGGAAATTTTAGCTGCACGGCCTTTTCTATCACCCGATTCATAAATGATTTATTGTAATGTAAATATTTATAGAAAATAAAATATGTATTCAAAATAACTGATAATAAATGAATAGAAATAATTATTTGAACCGACTAATTGGTTTACTGCTGTGGGTCATTACTGAATTATTAAAAATAAATATAAATTTTTAATAAATTGTACATATAATTTTTATTTTTTTTTTTTACGTAGGGACATTAAAGGGCTAAATAAACGTTATGTTCCAAGCAGGGTTTGCAGATATACATAATATGTATATTAAAGATGTATTTCACGATATATATCGTGATATTTATGCCGATTAAATATCACAATTTATGATATACCAGGTGGTGCGTCACCAAGTGAAACATAGGAAATCCAATGAAAATTTTGAGGGGTTAATTATTGGCTACATTTTACAGAAAGAATGTAAGGTAATATTTTGAATAGACGCAATCTGACAAACCCTTAAGCCAAGTTTCAAAAATCTTGAATAATTGAATTACTATTCAATTAAATGTAGCCAAAACTAAGAATGAATTCAACTCAGGTAACTAACCAAACAGACAGCAGTCACCAGCAAAAAATTTGTTATAAAGCTGGTTTTACACTTGTCAAACTTCTTGTCAAATAAGTTGGACCAAGTTTACTTTGAATAAATTTGAAAACAGAAATTGAATATCAAAGAAATTCAAGGTCGCTTGTCAAATTTCTTTGAAGGACTAGAACACGTCCTGTTTTTCGTCAAATAGTTGATGCAAAACTTTAAAACTACCAACCCAGTGAATTAAAAATTGACAGTTGGCAACTAGGGCAACTACTTAACGTCTATGTTATCCTGATTGGTGCGGTGGTTGGTTATTACCGTGATATTTACGTCAAAGAGTTTGTCAAATTATTTCTTATTTTAGAATTCTGTCTACAAACAAATTGTATTAAAAATTTCATCAAACTTATTTGACAGGAAGTTTGATAAGTGTAAAACCAGCTCAAGGCTGTTACTAATCTATTGACACTTTTCCTTATGTCGTCAGTGACAACATTTATTTTACAGGTGCCTGTTGTGTATAGTTTTTATTTTTTTATCTTTGGACAAACCACGAAGACTAAAAGCCTAAATACTAACGTACCGTGAGTGTCTTAAGCGAGGTAAGAGGGAGTTTATTAACACGGGACTTAAATACTTGAAGATTTGGAGGGAAAGAAAGACCTCCGCGGGCAGCAGGTTCCACATTCTAGAAACTCTAGGGATAAAAGAACGAACAAAGTGAGAAGTTCGGGGCCTATCCAGTTGGACCGTATAGGGATGCATACGCGCGGAACCACGAGTTTCTCTGTTGTGAACCGTAAGTGGAGGAACTATACTGGACAATTCTTCAGAGCAGAAGCCATGGAAGTACCTATAAAAAAGCGATAAATCCCCCACAGCCCGACGATGGGCAAGAGAGGGAAGCCTTTCTGTAAGTGAAGGATCATTAATGAGACGAATAGCTCTTCTTTGAATAGAATCCAGTTACTTCCATTGCCGTTAAGTTTCCACTAATAATACGATTTTTTATCTATCTTGTTCCGATCGGATATAATAGGGTTTATATATATGACATATAAATAAGGAGGCTGGTTAAGATTGTTATATTATAATTTATAAAAAAATTAACCAATAACTTATATATTAAATTTAATACATTCTTTCTTAAGTTTGAACAGTCTGTTATGGATGTAATCATGGTCTAAATAGAGATTTATTTAAATTTAGCGCTGAAAAATACAGCTATTGGAACCTTTATCTCACTGTTGTAGTGTTGTATTAATAAAATGAATGGAGGTTATAGACTTTTAAACCTGTTTAGAAATGTTTTTATCTATGTATAAACATATTTTTTTAAGTTAATATTACTATCCCCTGACTCTTCAATTGAATTGACTGTTTAATTTAAGTGAGTAACAACTAATTGAAAAAATAAGCTATAAATCTACCTTTTTCTGTCAAATATAAACAGATATACTTTGAAGTCACTTTCAATTTTCCGTGTTGGCTCATCCTGTTTGCGTATGCAAAGATTCAAAAGAAAGACGAAATCTCAGGCCCCTTTAATCTAAATTTTCTTTACTCAGTCCTTCGGCAAACTGACGCGTAAAAGTATCAAATCAAAAAGAGCGATAAGAAACCCTTTTTAAAAAACACGACTTGAACGGGCTTAAGGTTGTTTAGGTCTTAAAAGCATCTTTGCTTTTCTACTTTAAAAGCGTGTAAGTCTCTAACGCACCTTCAGATTATATCCGAAAAAAAATGCTTTAATGCTTTTAGAGGCCCCTTTAATATTTTACTACTAACAGAGATTATCCCTTCAAAGGCTCTTGGGTACAGCATTTATTTTTAATCAGGAATTTAGGCTCATCAGCAGCGGGACTCCGTGTACTGTCAGTATTCTACAAATCGACTTCATTCTACCTCACTCGCACTCTGTGTTCAAGAAAACACGCTTGAAGTCGATCAAATTGGTCGCCTATAAGCGAGGTCTCCGAACGTGTAGAATTCTACCAAAATTTTAAAAAGTCGTATATAACCCTAAAGTAAATTTAGGTGTTCGTTAGTTTGCTATGATTTATATATTTATTTGGTTGTTTTTGTGTTATTAGAATGCAAAAATTTATTTTATTGTTTTTTACAATGACAGAAAAATATAATTTTAGTTCTAGCCATGTGTTTACTGTCCAACCAATGTAACCTTGATTTTTGCAAAGATTCACAATTGTTAAAGCTAAATCGGTATTGAATTTTTTAGTTTAAATAAATTGGTCACATATTTTTGCTTTACTGATTTAAGTTATTCACAGCAGGGGACATTAAATACGCTATTTATTTGAAACAAGGGTAAAAGGAGAGGGTATCCGCTAGACGATATATAACTACTAATGCTATAGTGCAAAGTTGACTCCAAGAGTAATAAAAGTCGATTAAAAACCTAACCCTTTTTTTCCGTATTAAGAACAATAATTAAAAACTCAATTGCTCAATAATGATAGTCCGTAAATCTAATTCGCAATAGCTGTATGTGTGTCCTTTTACATCTTGCACAGTTAAACAGAGAAGTGTTAGTACACATATAGACATTTTACGAACATTGCCGATGTTTAGTCTATTGTAACACAGAATACTAAGAAGTGCATTATCGACTTCTCGAGTAGAAATGTACGATAGATAGCGAGGTGTAGAATTCTATAGAGCACGGAGTCCCGCTGCAGGTGACAACCGGGGTTTTTAGCTTTGGGCAAAGTAGTTTTGGACGGTCATGAAGCGTTTTTCATAAAGACCCAGAAGAGGGTTATCAGGTTTAGTTTAAATTATCCCAATTTAAAAAGAATTGTACAATAATGCCTAAATTAATGTATGACCCGGTAACGGCTGTCAAATTATTAGTTTACAGCCCCATTAACTTTGTTTTATATAGTACACAATAAAAAAAGAAAATAAATATCTGTGTGTTAAAGCTGTAGTTTTGCGAAATCGGTAATCATTTATTATTATTACTTAAGGTATACAGCTTACTACAAAACCTGCATTTTTCAATGAAACATTTTTTTGCCACTTTTTCTGTAATTTGGAAGGTCGTTTAACCCTTATTATATTCTCTGAGTTTAAACAAGCTTGCTCTTACAGGTAATTTATTATTATACATTAAAAAAATAGAAATCAAAATTTTGAAAAGCTGTCTTATCAACGGATCATTTTAAACGTGGCAGTTGTAATCAGGGTCAAGAGACCTTCAAAATAAGGTATCACTCGACCCCTCTTTCCATTTAAGATTTCAGGGGTGAGTCTCACCCCTGCTAGAGGGTTGCAGTTCATGGGGCGAAAGTGGCAAAAAAATGTTTCCTCCTAAAATAAAAAATTGACGTGTACGAGCGTTTCGCTAAAAATCATTCATTTAATTTTAATCGAATTTATTCCAGACTTTGGGCCCTCACTGTATAACTTGATACCAGCTATAATATAATATTTTTTAACGTAACTAGAGTTTCAGAAATGAAATAAACGGAATAAATGTAAATGTATATGCAACTTTGCAAAACATATACCGGCCATTAAAACTATGATTTAATAAGCTTAACATGAAAAAAATATATATATTTTTAAATAAAGCACACCTCCTGCTAATAAAACTGCAAATACTATGTTTATGTTTCAATAAGCTAGGCATACGCACGCACTTTGCATAATTTACCATTAAAACCTGTAATATGCATAAATATTAAAAGCCGTAATAGTTATACAAATTCCGCCTGGGTAATTTTCTCTCGAACAAATCGTATCGCGTGACTTTATCGCGCGACAACCTGCTAAGTGCCGTTAAATTCTGTAATCATACATCAACTTATAAAAGTACGAAATCATTATTTTAATTCGAACTGACATAAAAACCGGTATTAGGACCGGTAAAAACTGGCATTAAGACCGTTAATTACAACTATTAAACAGAATTCAGACAAAAACTACGATTATGCATAGTACTTGTGCAACATTAATTTTAAATTCATAAACATGTATGAGGAGGGAAAACAACAATCAATGTCCAGGTTTTTTTGACGTGACAACGTCTTATAATTCGATGGACCCGGCTGCACGCACCAAAAAACATGACTTATGCGGCGTTACCTCCCGCGTTCCAAGGCTTGAAGTGCAAGCGAGAACGCGGAACGAGCGACAAAGAGGCACAATCTCCGCGTCGTTCGACATCTGTTTCTCTCCTACTTGAGTGAGCGTGCAGAGAAAAGTGAATGTGGTTGTCAATTGTTTATAGCAACGATAATTGCGGCGATAAAGGTAATGATTCTTTTGATGCTGTCACGTTCACTATCGTCAGTAAACCGACTGTGCAGCCAACCAATTTTTTTTAAATGAGGTAAAAAGGCATATGGCTTTAACTCTACAATTAATTATTTTATAATGATACAAGTAAAAAATTATAAAAATTAAGTATTAGAAAATGCTCAGGCGTCAAAGCAAAATATACTGAATGTCAAAATGAAGCGGTGAAATGAATAATTGAGCGGGCGAGCGATTTCTTGCAAGGCGAAGGCTGGGTGGGGAAAGGAAATATTGTATGTTTAGAAAGGGTGGTGACCCTCAAAAATTTCATGTCTAGGGGCACCACACAAATGAATTGCTTAGGGTATCAGGAAGTCTTAATCCGGCACTGCTTAAACCAGGTGTCGAGTTTGTATAAATTACCCAGAATAAAATAATATAAATATTATACCACAATTATTGTGCAAACCTACAGGAAACCTGTTTATGCAAAATATTCTCTTGTTTTTCATCTTCTGACTACATGTTCTTCGTTCATTGAGCAATAGTATCCAAGGCGTTATTTAGCATAACCTGAATGCCTAATTGTTTTGTCACCTACATACTATTATATGAATTAAGTTTCAATTGCTTCTATAATGATATGTATGTTACCATTGTATACATTAATGCTCTTGACCTTATGACGTAATAATACACTTTTTAAAGTTATGCAGTACTTGTGTAAAAATTTGTATATGGGATTATTAAACTTTTGATATAATACCTTAATTTAGGTACAGCGTTTGATAATACTCTTTAAGACCAAGACCAAGATTTTTTAAATTCTACAGATAAATAGCTATTTTAGAAATATCTTCTCAATAATTAAATTTTTAAAGCTGACTTTTATTCTTAGATTCCAGCATACCGTGGGTGTTTTGGGTGAGGTAAGAGAAAGTTTTGTTAACACGGAACTTAAATATTTAAAAATTTAGAAGAAACAGGCAAAACGTCTGCGGGCAGTTCCACAGTCCTAAACACGCTAGAGATAAAGGGACAAGCAAAGATCGGGTTGGACCGTCCAGAGTATGACACTACGTGTTTTTCTGTTAAGAGCTGCAAAATGGAAAAATATACTGGCTGGCAGATGCCGTTTACATGTCTATTAATAGAATAAATGAGAATAGAAACCCTTTCTGTAAGCGAAGGTTCATTAATAAAGCGAATAGCTCTTTCTTTAATAGAATCAATTATTCTTGATTTTATTCACATGAGTCGTGACGTGACTTAGACATGGGAACAGTATCCCAGAAGAGGTTGAATTTAAGATACATATAAAGTATACAGAATGGAATAATGTAATCTTTTTAGCGCTGCCGTGGCCACAGATACTGTTTCAACAGGAGATCGCGTAGCCTATACGACTAACGATGTATATATATATTTTTGTTAAATATGTACTTTCACATCTATCCCTGCAAATAAACGTGTTTGCTTTTTAATATACGCGATATTGGCCAAATTATCCTGAATAAAACAAAATATGATTTTAGAATCGCAAAAATGTGATCTGTGATACCACAATAGCTTTTAAATGCCTAGATATAAGGTTTAGATAAAAGCATATCTTGCATGTTTTCAGATTATTTGCAGAAGAATAAATTGGGTGCCATCTAAATTGTCTTGCAGTTATTTGACTAGACACGCGAATTTCGGTGCCGTTTTGGGAAGATTATATACCCACGAAGTATTTTTAACAAAATAATGGCAACAGATGAATAGTAGAAAATCTTTTTTTTCTTTTTACAAATAAGAAATGTATTTTACGGCGATGTTTAGGTAAAACGAAGAATTTTGTGAAAATAACGTGGAAAGACCGTAGTGTCTAAATACATAATAATAAAAATATAAAAACTGGGTATTTTGTGAGATCGTTATTAATTTGAAAATTTTACGCTCTAACATGTAGGGACTAGAGAGTGAATAGCGGCAGTTAAACAAGGTGATGCATCAGTCCCGTTTTGTTGTTGTTTATCTAGTCCATAAACCTTTTAATTTGGCTAAACGTGTATAGTTAATAGAGTCAGCGGTTATTTGGTGAAAATTTTTATTTAAAATATGTAAAAAAAAACAAAACAAAATTTTCAGGTTTTTAATTCTGAACACAAAATATGACAATTGTTTCATAGACACTGCGAATTTTTCAAATATTACAGATAATTTTTTGTGTGGTGATTTAAAATTACGATCAAATTTATAATGATTAGAGAATTATTGCAAGTTGCCTTTTTAAGCTCGGGAATTAGTAATACCGGCCTTATTTAAATAGTGCTTGTACCTATAATTTAGAGTTATTGCAAATCATGTTGACAGTACCATCGACCTAAAAAAGGGGAAACAATCTTTAGTGAATTTTCTTTATTGTTTTGTGTTGTAGGGATTTGTTAAACACAATTACAAAACTACATTTGAAAAAGCAAGGTTTTAAGTACTTTTACTTCTAAAAACTTTTCGATTTTGTGGTCGGCAGCCGTTCGGTTAGACGAACAGTTCCGAAGTTAAAATAAGACCAAAATAAGGCACGACCTAAAACCGACATAAATAAAGCCAGACACGATTAAGGAAGTCCTTATCCTACTTTGCATCTGCGCAAGCTCAGATGTCAAAATAAGGCCGGTATTATTAGTGTCCGGCCTTATTTCACTTTGCAATAATTCTCTATTGTCTAACAGACTCTTAGTATAAGATGTTTATTATTGAAGCATGTCCAGTGTTTCATAATACAAGTTATAAAATACCCAACAATTTATTCTACATATTATTGCATGTTTAACAAATAACCACTTGTTTTTTTGTGTTTTTGGTTTTAGAATTTACTAAATAAAAGTATAACCGAAGTTATTTTAAATAAAATTTAGAAATTAGTTTAAGAATCGCAAATAAAGAACCCCCTTTTAGCACAATGTAGTATAAAGTAAAAGTAGAAATATTTACATATTTTACCATATCAACAGTCTGTCGGCCGCACTTGCCCATATTTAAAAAAATGTAACATTTTTAATGAATTTAAATGAAGCACTTAATTTATTTATTTAATTATGCATCTATTTGGAAAATGTCAAAATTGAAAAGTGCTACCAAGTTAATTTAGATAGTTGTCAGTGTAAATAGAGCAAAATTATAAATGTATGTAAATATTTACACTCACTTTATGTTAAACAATAAATTAATTAACAAAATAACTTCTAAATTGTAACCTTTCTCAAAAGTATTTAAAAATATTTTTGGCTTTTTGTGTTTCAGCAATTTAGGTATTTATTTTCAAATTTTTATTGAAACCCAGTAACCAATGGGCTTGAGCACTTTGCTTGCTGGAATTAGTTAACTGGTAAATTATACGTACAGTGTGTCTAGACAAAATATGATCTGTCGATGAACGCCTGCTTCAATAATATAAGCAAGTGAGCGTTCAGCACTGATCTCGATGGATTGCCAATATTATTACCTGCGCGAAACAAAAGTTACATTTCATGGGCGAAAAAACCGGTTTGTGCGCAAGCAAGTTGAGGGTAAACGCACCTGGCGCCAAAACAAACTATACGCATTATCGGAAAGAATTTATCGACGGCGGCGTCCTGCGTTTTCTGTTCGAAGTACGGTAGCTAATGAGCGTCACGGTCAGACCGCGGACAAAGGGTACGGGGTGCCGGTGTTTGTATTTTGCCACGGCTTTTAAGTGCGCATGTTCGTCCACCCATTCATTTGTTTACTGTGCGAGGTCGTAAAAATTCTAAAAATGCTTCTTGCCACTGCGGATCTAAATGTAGGTTATCTATGGCGTTCAGACTTTACCAATCCCAACATAAAAATTATAATTGCACTTAATTATAAATAATGTAAAATTAAATAACTACCTTTTTTTCTTGGATTTAAAATTTAAAAAATAAATATTTTTTTACTTATATTCTTTCCGATTTTATTTTAAACAACAAGTATTTTTTTACACTCACTACTTAGTAAAAATTACTCTTGAAGTTGTTCCATTAAGCCATCGTAAATGTGAAAATAAAACAAAAACCAATAAGCGCATTTGTTGAGTTTTAATAAAACCAAGCAAAAAACCAAAATTTATTGTGGAACATTCTACAACATCCATTGTGTTTTAAATAATAGCGTTAGAAATCTGCCTTTGTAATACAAAAATGTAATGTTTAGGAAATGAAAAATTTTAGGTAGTATGCTTTATATTAAAAGCACTCCTACAAAAAGAATTATTAAAAAAAATTTGTTGCAATATAAAAGAAAATACAGCAGTACATAGCTGCACCTAAATTAAATGTTTTTATAAACTTTCTTTATTTGTTTTAATGTCGTAGTAAAATAAATACGTTGTTTGTTAAACTTTCACTGTTTTTAAGGGGAGATACCTGTAAAATGTTAATATTTTTTTTTATAATATGTTAGTATAGAACACGACACTTAAATTTTAAAACATAATTTCTAGTATTTTTATATTTGAACTTTAAACGCGTTTTTCTTAAAAATACATTTTTTTAAAATGGTTAGTCCTTTTAAAACACGTCACTAAAATTAGAGTTAGGTCGAATACTGAAAATCGGTATTCGAATACGAATACCGGAAAAAAGTATTCGAATACCAAATATTTGAATACTATTAATAATTACTATACTAAGAATAATTTCGTTCAAAAAATGTTTTTTTTATTTAAATGTTTAAGGCCTCACCAACTACGAAGGGTAATTAGAGGCCCCTATTAGTAAACAACGTGTCCAAGATAAAGAGGGCCAGTATGGGCATCTTGAAAATGGTAAGAGATACGAAGTCGGTTAAATGAGAGTTAAAAGTTAAGGTTTTATGCTTAATTATATGCCGTTTAGAAAGTTTTAAAATTCCGAGTATGTCCGGAGATAGGAAAGACCGAAAAATTAGAAAGGACTCCGCACAAACCTTATGGAGTCGTGCCCTCGGTTAACTTCTCTGAAACTTGGCTTAGAGGTAGCTTAGTAAAAGTTCCCATGGACGCAACCCTCTAAAATCAACCCCAGACTCCCCCTCCCAAATATCAAAATACGCCTTAAAGTAAGTTACGATGTTTAGTCGTATATTCATCTAAATTTTCGCACAAAGGTAGCTCTCAGCATTCTGATCAAAAGTTTTATTGAGTGCAACCCTCTAAAATCAACCCCTAACCCTCCACGACCCCCTCCCAAATCTAAAAAGTGAGTTTCTATGTTTAAAGGATATATTCGTCTGAATTTTCGCACAGAGGTAGCTCTTAGCATGCTGATTAAAAGTCCCAGTTGGCACAACCCCCAAAATCAACCCCAAATCCCCATGTACCCCAAGGTTGTTGAGACAAGATGGTACCTAACCAGCTGATGCTGATAGCTACCTCTGTGCAAAATTCAGATGAATATTTCCCTTAAACATTGTAACTTACTTTACGACGTATTTGGAGAATTTGGGAAGCGTGAGGGGTAGAGGTTGATTTTGGGGGTTGCGCCCATTGAATGTTTTGATGATCATGCTGAGAGGTACCTCTGTAAGACAATTCAGAATAATATATCCCTTAAATATAGTAAATTACGTTAAGGCGTATTTTAAGATTTGGGAGAGCGTGGGGGTCTGGGGTAGTATGCTGAGAGCTACCTCTTTGCTAAGTTTCAGCGAATTTAACCAAGGGCACAACTTCATAAAGTTTGTGCCAAGTCCTTTATTTAATCTTTTGTTGGTCTCATTTAAAATCGGATTCGTATTTTGGGAAATTTAATAAAAATAATTAATTCTACATTTTAAGTTATTAAATTACTTTACAAAAAGCAGAAAAAGTGGCAATGCAAAAGTGAAATTTATTTCGATTTTAAATAAAACCAGGAAAAAAATTAAACAAATTTCTTATTTTTCGGTTTTTTCCGGACATCTCCGAACATATTCGAAATTTAAAAAAAAATTAAACAACATATTACTTGGCACATAAAACCTCAAATTTGTTCTCATTTAACCGACTACGTATTTCTTACCATTTCCAAGATGTTCATACCGGTCCTCCTTATCTCGGACACGTTGTATACAGTTCTTAAGTAACAATATTTAGTTGATATTTTATTTTTATTTATTACCTAATAAGTTTTCGTAAATATGCAAATTATTATAAAAAATTATTGTTCGTTTACGATTTTTGTAAAAAAGGCGGCAAAATTTCTAATTAATAAAACAAATATACATAATTCGCTTTATACCGGCGGGACGTAACTGTTTGCTCGTTTTAAATTTTAACACTAATCCACTATTGATTAAACGTTGCTTTTGTTTTCTATTTTGCTTTTAAAATAAAGCTTTACTCATCCCGTTGTACAGACGCAAAATCCCCGAGCTTTTTGTATTAAAAATAATTGTAGACATTAAACATGTTAAGCTTGCTTAAGTAAAATATTGGAAGCTGATATTATGATGTAAAAACTTTGTTTTAAAATAGTTAAAATAAGTATGTAAGTATGACTAAGAGAAACAAAATTGTCTTTTAAATACACTTCCTACGAATATTATCGAACATGCTTGATTTTTTTCATAAGTTTAAATATAAAAATGCTTTATATTAAATGGCTATATCTCTTTTAATAATTCAAGAAATCAAGAGAATAAAAAAAGAAAATGTTATAGTTAATTTATAGATGCCCCCTAACTTTTAGTATATTGGTGACTAATTATTATAATTTAACGATATATTACAAATAAACACCCTGTATAAGTACTAAACATTAAATTAATAAATAAGATTTTATGGTTTACTTTACAGGGCTTTTTATAACCGCTTCTAGGAAACTACAATTGCCCGGTTTTATTAAGAATTTTACTACTTTCATAATATAACACCGTATGTGGAAGAGCGAGTAAATAACAAAATAAACGATGCTCGGGCTAGTTCAACATAGATATTTTATGGTACGGTAAATAGTATTCCAAGGTTAAAAGTATGTAGGTTTCGAATACATTTGCTCCAAACATCACGATCTAGATTTTTATGAAATTGCGTGGTACATATTCTGTATACAGGGTTGTTTACGGTAAATTTCCTATTAACAGATCTACTTTACCACGACTAAATTGAGGCATTAGGTTTAAGTGATATTGATCTGTACACAAGATTCTTAACGAATTTGTGTGTGTGTATCCTGCCCTGTACATAAATCAGAGCCTTTTTAACATGTGTACTTAAATTTATTTGTAACAAATGACTGTTGCACAAAAAAATATTTATTGATTTTTCCTATAAAACGTTTTTTATTTACAGGGTGTCTTTAAAGGGTCTGGACAAAATTCTACCGTAGATTCCTTTGTGCCAAAATCCAACGATTTAACGCAATTTACCTTAGTCAAAAAGTTTATCGTTTGCGAGATACAGGGTGTAAAAGTTTCTCTTTTATTTTGGTTATGTTTAAATATTTCATTTATAATTTGACTTTTTTACAAAATTTGGCATAAGGCAGTGTTTTAAGGTAAAAAATTAAAAGCTAGTCATATTTTTGATGTTAAATACAAAGGGAGCCACCTGCAGTACTTTGCTTATGTTGAAAGTGTCATTAATTTTTGTTGCCTCGGTATATCATGATTCTAGTAGTAGATTTTCGTTCTTCCACTTTGTTTGCACAAAAAAGGTATACTTGAAAAATATCACCACGAGCAACCGTTTCTGAGATATTTTATATTAAACGTTTTATGTCACATAAAAACTTCCATCGCATGCCTTTACGCTTTATTTAGGCCTCCTGGGTTGCGTATTTAAATTCTATACCATTATACAGATGAGTGCTATTCTATAACGTAGTATAATATGTATATTTAAAACGCGCATATGGTTTCTCCAAATCATACCGCGATACAGATAAGCGTCAATCTATAACGTAGTAGGATTTGAACCCACAATATGCTCCTATTTCTACTCCAAATTATACCGCGGTTCAGGATTTTCACAATAGTAGTAAATAGTTCTGTTGTGTTAATATAAAAACATTGTTGAAATTTAATTTTGCGATGGAAGCAAACCTAGATGTCTTAAAAGATATTATTTATAAGGAGGATATAATTGAAAGTTATAATTACGTTAGTTGTAACGACTACAGTGTTATTATAAGAAGCAAAAATCGCCATAGCGATATTAAAACAAAAAGTGAGTGGTGTGACGACTGGATCCGCAATTTTAGTATTGGCACCACAACAAACTGGATAGTTAGATATACTTACCCATCACTAAAAAAATTAAATACAAAAAGTGTTTAAGTGTCATCAAATTGAATTCAACAAAGTTGCAGAATTTAAAAATGTCCCACTCGAATAAGAAATTAAGAATGCGGTGCCAAAATCGTATTTCTTTTCAAGAAAGTGAATCCAAATAGTATAAAAAATGACCCGCATTTAAAAGGCGGACACAACATCGTCATTACGGTAAAAGATAATAATTAATTAATTAATTAAGTATAAGAACCCTCATCTGTTAACGATCTAAGTAGTGTTACTGATACTGCACTGAACCGCCTCTCTCAAAATTTTGCAAAAGTTGTCGAAATTCTAAAGGGAAATGATTCCATAGAAACAGCTAATGCTATAAATAAAGTAAACATGGCTATAAATAAATTAAAAACAACTGGTGATGTTTTGAATTTTTACATCAAATCAAAAAAGTTAAACGTGGTAGAATTATAGGTGTACAACCAACATCAACTAGTCGCAGAAAACAAAGAACAGGACTAACTGCAGGTACAAAAAGCATTCAGGCTGGTAGGCCAACAAAATTCGAAGGCAGTTTCGTTAAAAACGGAGTGTTTGAGAAATCTGGAAGTGAATATTAGTTTGAATCAAACTAACCAGAAATCGCATTAATTTTTATATTACGTGTAAGTTCTGTTTTCTGAAATATGTTTACTTTGTTAGCTTAGAAATAGGCCATAAAAAATAAAGGTAACTTTAAAAAATAAATTTTGTTTTTTTTGTACCGCGGTATAATTTGGAGTAGAAATAGGAGCGTAAGTTCATACCCTACTATGTTGTTGATTGACGCTTATCTTTATCGCGGTATGATTTGGAGAAAGCATATGCGCGTTTTAAATATACATATTATACTACGGTATAGAATGGCACTCATCTGTATAATGGTATAGAATGTAAATACGCTTCCGGGTTTCTCTAAAATGTCTGTATAAATTTAGTATCCTTAAGCGAAAATACAACGATTTAACACAATTTGCCTTAGTTGAAAAGTTAATCCTTTGCGAGATACAAGGTGTCCAAGTAAAAAAATATATGGAAAATCTTACACCCTGTATCTAAATCATTGTATTTTGGCCCAAAGAATTTGTGGTAGCATTTCATACAAACCTTTTAAACATTACCAGGTGGCCTAGAAAAAGCGTGAATGAATGCAACGACAAACTTTTGTATGGAATAAAATGTTTAATATGCAATATCTTAAAATTGGTTGCTCGCAGCGATTTTTATCAAGTATACCTGTTTTACGCAAAAATAGAGGATAATAAAAATTTTCCATTAAAATTAAAATATACCGAGGTAAATAAAGTTACAAAACTTTGAATCTAAGCAAAGGACTGCAGGGGCTCCCTCTACATTTTACGAAACAACAGTAGCATATTTTGATTCCCTACTCTAAAAACTTTTTAATACTGAATTTTGTAAAAAAATCTTTTAATTAAAAAAATATTTAAAAATAATTAAAATACAATAAAAACTTGGACACCCTTTATCTGGAAAACGATCAACTTTTTGACTAAGGTAAATTGCGTTAGATCGTTTTATTCTGGTCCAAGGAATTTGTCGTTGCATTTTGTACAGACCTTTTAAAGACATAATTTCCGATAAATTCTAAACGTGACAGGACCCTAAAGTGGGATTGAGAAAACTAGCAATGATAAATTTTTTTATGGAAATTTGTTATCTTTTAGCATATAAAAATAAGAGCCAATTTGTAAAAAGTTGTCCATATCTAAAAGATAAAGGTTTTTGTTTTCGAGATATTTCCAATTACACTACTCAAAAGAATTATCGCATATGCTCGATTTCTTCCATAAGCTTCAATACAAAAATGCTTTCATTAAAATGGCCATATCTCTTTTAATTATTAAGATATCAAGACAATTAAAAAAATAAAATGTTAAGAAAACGTGAAGCTATAACTTTATATTAACCGTTGTTATTTACTGTTAGCAATACATCCTACGGGGTGATACATTTTTTTGAAAAATTGATAATTTTTAATCGCCCTATACAATGTGCTGTTAAAAGGGAGAAATCTCATTTGTGAATAATTTATACCCTTACCTATTTCTGACATTTTATAATCACAAATTTGACTACTCCTTTCAACAGCACATTATACAAGGCGATTAAAAATTAATCGAGCATATGCGATAATTCTTTTGAGTAGTGTAGTTATTTTTATATGGCTAATAAGCTACAGATAAAGACTTAAGTTATGATGTATTCTTAGTTGGATATGGTAGTAATCAAAAATTTAATCAAATGCTAAAAAATGCATGTTATTCCGCCACCACCTCCTTACCACAAAACTTTTGTAAGTCAGTGGTAATTTTTTCACGTCCTGTGTCTAATAATAACCCACATCCAACGTGGTAAATTCACAAAAGTATGATAAATTTAATGTGTATTATACATTACCAGTTACATTGTATGTTGAAACCGTTCTGCATCTACACAAACTTACCTGAAAAGAAAAAGCAATATTTTAAAATAATATAAAACTTATTTTTATTAAAAGTTTTCAAATATTACACAAAACCCATTTCGCCAAGCAATCAAACTTCGGCAATAAAAAAAGTTTATAATTCACTTGTTGATTTTTATCTTTAACGGAAAACAAAAGCACTTTATGTCCGGGAAAAAGCAGGAAACTTATATAACGTATATGTCGATGGGACAGAAGTGGTTGAAACCAACATCGGGAGACATGGGAAATTTAAACCGAACTCGCAGCCTCTTGAGATAAGTTTTTTTGTTTAAAGTTTCCAGTTCGCGTGTTTTTCCATGAAACTTTCTAATTTAACGCGTAGTATCTATAATAACACAAGTAATGAGTTAATAGTACCGCTGAAATTGGTTATTAATTTTACGTAAGATATACAAAGTTAAATTGAGTTCGCGATCTACATGAAAGTTCATTATCAAAAATGGTTTTGTAATATTAGTCCAAGAGCTGATGACGAATTTTGAGAAGGTTCTTTAGGCAAGCTGAAATTGCGAAAAATTACAACTTTGTCAATTGGCGAATCCGGTTCTGAAAGTCATTTAGCGAATTAGCGGTTATTTTGCTACTGCGCAGCATATAACATTTGCAAAAAAAAATTCAAAAAATATATTTTTGGCAACTTGAATTTTTTTGTCTTTTAAATTACTATTTCTAGAATTGAAAAAAAATCCCAGACGTTTTTGTCGGTTATAAAGTATTGCCAGACGACCTTAAAGTTATTTTTTTAATTACCAAAAAATATTCTTTAGGCAATCTGAAATTTATATCACGTATTTATTAAGTAATTTCAATAATACCTGCAAATAGCCAGACGATTTTGCGGGTTATAAACAATTACCAGACGTTAATAAAGTTTGTCAATAAGCGCAATAAAAAGTCTTACGCGCTCCCGTAAGTGCGACAAAGATAGCTAATCGAGGCATGCTGGCAGCTGCCGGGGCCCGAGCTCCTCGCGCTGTGATTGGCTATTGAGAAACCACGTGTTTTCAGCTCTGCATTCAAAACAAAAATATTTAATTTCGTATATTTTTTTTTGCTAAAATTTAATAATTGATTAAAAATTTTTAAATTGTTAATTTCGTTTGCTGCATAAATTATTTAATTAAAAGTTCAAGTATTTTAATGTCTAAAAAAGAAAATTAAAAGAAAAATGTATGTAAGATTGATTATTTATACTTAATACAATTTTGTATTTTTGGAAAAAAAACATGCTTTAGTTTAATATACGGAGCCTAGTTTCCGACTTTTTTGTTTCTTCACTAAAAACAATTATTTTATCAGTCCGCTTTTTACAAATAAAACATTTTAAATTTGTTTTATTCATCGTGATTTATCTGCACATAACCTTAAATTTAAATTTTTATATCAAATAACTACAACACTAATCTAAAACAGTTCAAACTATATACCTACACAGATATTTACAAGATCATATATGCACATACATATATGCTAAATCTTAAAAAAGAAATTATATTTTAATAAAATCTTCAAAAAAGATATAAAAACACTGGATAATTTTCCACGAGGCTCTGATTGCTTTAACACAAAATAATCTGTTGTGAACTAGAGGTGTGACTGCGATCGCAGTCGCTGCTACCAATCACCGGTTATTAACAAATCATTTTGGTAGCTGCTACTTGCGCCTGGCGATAGCAGTGAAAAAATCACTCTTTAATATCCGCAGTTCGCAGAGGTGGCGCTGCCCGTAACCACAATATTAAACGGCGACTGCGATCGCTGGACGGTGATTGTGTATTGTGATTGCGATTCAGTGATTCTAACCTCTTTTGTTTATGTTTATGGGGATTCATGTTTACGTTAGTAAAACAGGATGCGAATTAGCTTGCTTACTGGATGAAAACTATTTTTTTATCAATTTAATTTATTAATAAATCTATTGCAAATTAAACGACAGAATGTATTTAAAAATGATATATTTTTTCTTCATTTAATTTTAACAAGGTTAACTATGACTTTATTTATGAAAATTTAGCATGTTTTCGTAAAGAGTGATAATATCACAGTTTTCAGTAGCAGCTACTTTTAGATAGCAGTAGCAGCGATCACCGATATCAAAAAATCACTGTTAAGCCCACCGCTATTGTGAACGCAGTGTCGAATGTAAGCTGAAAACACGTGGTTTCTCAATAGCCAATCACAGCGCGAGGAGCTCGGGCCCCGGCAGCTGCCAGCATGCCTCGATTAGCTATCTTTGTCGCACTTACGGGAGCGCGTAAGACTTTTTATTGCGCTTATTTACAAACTTTATTAACGTCTGGTAATTATTTATAACCCGCGAAATCGTCTGGCTATTTGCAGGTATTATTGAAATTACTTAATAAATACGTGATATAAATTTCAGATTGCCTAAAGAATATTTTTTGGTAATTAAAAAAATAACTTTAAGGTCGTCTGGCAATACTTTATAACCGACAAAAACGTCTGGGATTTTTTTTTCAATTCTAGAAATAGTAATTTAAAAGACAAAAAAAATTCAAGTTGCCAAAAATATATTTTTTGAATTTTTTTTTGCAAATGTTATATGCTGCGCAGTAGCAAAATAACCGCTAATTCTCTAAATGACTTTCAGGACCGGATTCGCCAATTGGCAAAGTTGTAATTTTTCGCAATTTCAGCTTGCCTAAAGAACCTTCTCAAAATTCGTCATCAGCTCTCCGACTATATAAAAAGAAATTCTACCTAATTTTTACTATGTTGGGATAAATATGAAATGAATTCTGTATCTTTCTTAAAGGGTTAATTAATTATTCCTATTCATATGGGGTGTGTCAGAATTAAATGCCGATCCTTAATAATGTAAATCCTCAGATGATTTTAAAAAGACAAGTGCACCAAAAACCATTTTCTATAGATCATAACTTTTAATATACAGGGTGGTAAAGTTTAGAAAACATTACCTTATTTTAGAATCTCTGTGATACCAGAGTTTTAATAAAATTTAGTACACAGCTACTATCCATTAAGCAAAACATTTTTTTCTAGAAGTACCTATTTAAGCAGGATTTGAACTCAAATTTTTAAAGAAATAAGGTAAGCGTAATAAAAATAAGGACGACAATCTACTATTGCTGTCTGAACGCGTCGTTTAAATAATGTGCGAGCAACAAAAAGGAAATGATTGAAATTGAGACAGATCTGATGGCGCCGCGCCATGGTTCTTTACTATTTAACGTTTAATCTACGCTATATCTTTTATTTGAAACAAAAATTTATAATAATAATTTAGTATATATATATTAATTACTATTTACTTCTAAGCTTTAATCTCTTGATCAGGTTGGATATTCATGAACACGTAAGACCAAAAAAGACCTTACCTCGAAGAAAAAACCCCACAAAATTTGTCTTATATTAAGTACTCGTATTTTTGGGAGCCAAAAAGGTCATTACTTTATTTTTTTCTTGTTAAAAAACTGTATTTGAATCCTGATATTGGGATTCCCATATTCGACTACTTTTAGTCCCGGTATTCAAATATTGGAAATCCCGGTATCCGAATACTTTAAATCCCGGTATTCGAATACTCAAAATCTGTACTCAAAACTATAATTTTAAAGCCAAATGTAGTCTGAATGGGATTGAAAATACGCAGTATTCGAATACTACCCAATTCTGTAATAGCTTATCGTGACAATAAACAACCAAAAACACAAAATGGTTTTAAACCATCTAAAGTTCTTTAGGATAAAATGCTTCAAGTTAAGGAAATACTGTTTTTGACACCGTAAAAGCATTCGTTTTATTATCACTTACATTAAAACTTTAGCTTTTAGAATACATTTTATGTTCTCCAACTTTCAACTCTGTTAACACTATGCAGAGAGCTGTATTACATAAAACCAGCATCACAGATCTTTAGTTTGCAAAATGTGTTAATACTTCGCGGGTTAAGGAATTCAGAATAATTTAATAAATTGGTGACCTACCCAAATTTATTTCCGCAAAAATAAAATTGTATTGTTTTTACGTAGCACGCTCAGCTAATTAATAAATGAAACAGTTTTACAAAATTGATCACTCTTTATAACTTTCAATCAATGGTGATACTGGTAGTAATATACAGGGTAGAAGAAAAAGTACATATTTTTTATTTAAGAACCCTGTATATTATTTTACCATTAAAAGATCTTTAAATGAGCTTTAAGAAAATACCACATTAGGTACATCTAACTTTATTAGTTTCGAAATATGGCCATCCAAATCAGGTATTTAGGTAATTTTAAAGTACCGCCATTTTGTAATAGGTGAAGATATTGACTTCATATTCTAGGGTTATAAAGTACTCGTCAGGAGGTTTAAAATGATGTATCACTGACCTGCCTTCTCATTTAAGAATTTTGGGGTGGTGGCCCTGGTGGTTAAGGGTTAAAGGGGCACCGTCCAATTTTTGTAAAAACGTTCCCCTCAATAAATATCTTGACGTGTTTCGGCGATTTTCTCAAATCTGTCTCGTTTCGAAGATAACTTGAGTGGAAAGTTTTAAATGAACACCCTGTATATCCCGGAAATTTCATTTATTTTCCCGAATACCCTGTATTCAGCTATTGGTTTTGTGTGTTTATATTTTAAATTGAGTATTTTTTGATTTTGTATGGAAAGTTGCTTTTATAAAAAGAAAACCTTTTAAGAAATAACAAATAAAAAGGTTCGTAATTTGATGTATACACTTCACAATCACATTTTCTCCTAAACCTTTTTTCTCGACACTTTTACAAACAAAGCCAAATTCCCAGACTTGGGGTAATGAATTAATCAAATATTACCATTACGCAACCTTTAAATTTAGTAATTAGATTATCCAAAGACAAATTTTAAGTTTCAGCTTCGGAAGTTAGTTGTTACACCAAGAACGGGGGCGCTGTCCTCCCTCAGGGGCGATTCCAGAGTTTCAACCGGTTTTCGTTAATGGAGCACCAATGCAAACAACAGGAACAGTCCGTTAAAGTTTAAACTGAGATATTGTTTGAATTTAAAGTTCGCTTCGCCACACACTGGTTGGTTTTGCAGACATAGAGGAACAAAAACACAACTCTAATTATTTTTCTTCTCAATAAATGCTTTAAATACTTAAAACGTTAGCGTTTGAGGAAGCAAAACTAATGTTTATTTTAATATTTAAAATATTTGTTGTAATTTTATCGTGAGTTTTGATTACTGACGTAAAATACAAGAATTACAATTTTCTTTTTCAGACCATTTATACAGGACTAGTAGAAAAACCGGAACGGTGGATTATTTTGGCACCCGTTAAATATGAAGAATTTTAATTTTTTTTTCAAAGTTGGCAAGTTTATAGCTTTCTCTCTAAGTTGAGAAATTTTAAATGAATATAGTATTTTTTAATATCGTAATCAATTGCTTGTATCAGCTTCATTATAACCTGATATTATCGTTCTTTTTACTCCTGTCAATTTCGAAGACATCAAGCTTAAATACAGAAACGACCAGATATGGGCCATTATCTCATAAATTATACAGCCAAAATTCGTCAAAATTAGTACAGAGGAGTAACTGGACATTTTAAAGTCAGAAATTGCATTTGCGATGTTTCATAATTAAATTTCCTTATTCCCTTTAATTGACCTTTTTTAAAGAATCCTGAAAAGTTGCAAAACATGCTTATTCATGAATTTAGAGGTCTACAGTTTCATCCCTGTACTAATTTTGACGAATATTGGTTGGGTCGTTTTATAGATAATTGACCATGCCTAGCCGTTTTTGTATTAATTTAAAAAACGTGATTCCATATCTCCAAAATTGACTGAAGTAAAAAAGCGATAAAATTAGATCATAATAAAGTTATTACAAGCTATTGATTACAATAATAAAAAATTCTCCTCTTAGCACAAAATATGGTTAATTTATATTTGACGGTTGCAAGATAATCCACAGTTCCGGTTTTTTCTACTAACCCTGTATATGATGACACAAAAAAACAAATTATGATGTTAAACGGTTTTATTGTACTATTAGCAAAAACATATTTCGGTAAGTCCTAGCATACCGGATCGCACCAATCTTCTTATCAATATGGGGTATTGATCAGACAAATAATAAAATCGTTGGGCGTAGCATATCGAGAATAAATATAATGATACAAATTTTATGTGCCCAACGATTTTATTATTTGTCTGATCAATAACCCAGATTCATGAGAAGATTGGTGCGATCTGGTAGCTAGGACTTACTGAATTAGTTTTTGCTTTTAGTACAATAAAGCCGTTTAACATAAAACATCGTTTTTACATGATTTATTTTCAAGTCTTTAGTTTCGTTGTTAGTTCTGGTTACTTCTCATTCTATTATAGGTCATATAGTGCCTCATTTTAACTATCCAAAATGAACCACTGATTTTACATTGAGGTAGTTGTGGAAAATATATAATCCGCCATTTTGTGGCGGCAGCAATCTTGGATTTTTTTTCATAGTGAGCTCTATTTTAACAATTATGCTTTTTCATTTGATACCCATATTGAGGTAGTTGTCGAAAAAATATGTAATCAGCCATTTTGTGACGGTGGCCATCTTGGATTTTAATTTTTTTCATAGTGAGCTCTATCTTAACAATCAAACCTTTTCATTTGATACCCATATGAAGTTAGTTGTGGAAAAAATATGTAATTCGCCATTTTGTGACGGCGGCCATCTTGGATTTACAATCATAAAAAGTATATTATATTGTATTGTCATCCAGATGAAAAGTGTGTACTAAATTTCAGATCGATCGGTCGTCAAGAAGAGGGTGAAACTTTAATTACTAGAAATGACCCAAACAAATAAATACATAAATAACAAACAGGTAAAGTTAAGTAAAACCGTAAATACAGAGAATTTCATTTCCTCGTTGCATATGAAAAACAATGTGGGTGATGATTTCTTAAAGATAAACTTTGCTTTTAAAATCTGCAGCCGCCAAGCTGTGGGGCTCAAAAAGCTGCTTTGAGAAAATAGTTTCTTTTTTTCATTTGTAGTTTAAATGACATCAGAGAAAATGAAAACCAAATCAATTCTTATGTTTCTTCCAGATTTTCTAAGAGTTTCCTTTTTTTTTTATTTTCAAACGGTACATTTAGGAGGTCCTTACTACGCAAAATGTTATTTTACTATAACCAATATAGGAGTATTTTTCAAATACATCAGCCGTATGATTTTTTTTAAGATATGGTAATTTTGACTGTTTTTCTTAGAATCTAGTCCACTGCGCGGTGGTTCAGAAATCGGGTTAGATATTGTGCTGAACTGTCGGCAGTTTTCGAAACAGAAAAAAGTTTTTATTCGGAAAAGTTTCTAATTAGGACTGCGGGGTTATTTAAACCCAAACTTTGGCAACTAAATTATGAAATGAAATCTTAAGAGTAACTCAATTAAATCGTTAAGTTTATGGGCTGAATTTTCGCTCGAGTTTTGGTAGACATAAATATTGTCGGACAAATAGTTTAAAGAACTTTCGCCTTTTCGAAAAATAAAGTCAATGTGTAATTTATTTCATAAATATCTATAAATAAAGTACAATGATTTGACAATAAATTAAGCTTAAAAATGCACAAACTTAGTGTTTGATAAATGGGTGATTTAGGTTGACTACCGTTGCCACAGCTCGGCTTATAAAGACAGAAAAATAAAGATATAGAAGTGGGGCTAACCCAATGATCTAAAAATTAAAAGGATTGCTAATAGAAAATTATCCCCATATATTTTCAATAGACCTGCGCACATAATTTTTACCTCACACTGGGAGAACTGCTGTACACCTTTGCACATGCGCAGTTCTTATAAAAGTTAGCATTTTTCATTTAAAACCCAATATAGTGTTGGCAACATTGACAAAATTTGCAGTATTTTAATAAATATAGTGGTCGCAACACTGAAAACGTTTACCTATACAGTGACAGGACCACACTCATCCTAATTTAATTTATAATTTGGGATTTCCCGATCGTAAAATCCAGGTAAAATTGACACCGCCGGCCGCCCAAATCCAATCTCCCATCTACGGTCGACCGTTATCAGGTATAGTTATTTGGTATTTGGTGTTTCATTTGTGCGTTGTGAGTAATTCTTGGTGTTTTTTTTAACCTTTGTTTAATTTAAGTTTTGCATAACCAAAACTAAATAATGAGTAAGTAGCAAATTTTCTGTTTTAAATAATACTCTTTATTGCCATGCAGTCAATTTTTAGAGATCAATAAATCCATTATTTTTTGTCATGGTTTGGGTTAATTTTTTTAAACGGGAAAAATTGTATTTAAGGATTATAGAAAAATATACATGGCGTTCCATTTAAAATAACAAACTTGCCCTATATACGAAAATTGGCCGTTTTCGTAAGGAATAAATGTCACAACCGAATGGCAAGGTTATAAAAAGAAACATTAAAAAAATCTAAGACTTTCTGTGAACACCGCATTTTGATAATTTTATTTGTTCTAAAATTATTCGCGGTCAAAATGGGTTAAAATATAGTCGGACACCCTGTATTAGCATTTGACTGATGCATTTATAATCACACAAAATAAAATATGGCAGTTTAATCAAAATAATTTGACATACTTTCAAGTTATAACACGTAGCCATAAGCAATTTCGTCGACAATATCACGAAGTGGCGTATCTCAAAAAGTAGAAAAATTGACTAGAGCTGATGTAATTGCTTAAAAAAGTTGCTTCTTAATATTACAAATTGGCATACGTTAGATTTTGATATCTTTAAAAGTTATAGAAATATAATACTAAGCCATTATGGGTCCATTACCAATTTTAATATTTGTATTTCGCGTTTTTTTTGTGGTTTCAATTACAAATATGAGGTCAGTTTAGCCCTAACCCCAAAAATAAACAATGTCAATGGCATTACACGCCAAATTTAACTGAACGACAACTGCTACGGCAACGGGAGCGAAATATCAGTTTATGAATTGAGATTTATTCCTTAAACAAGTTACACCAAAACTAATTGCTTTTATGATAAAATACCAACCATTCAGTTTTGTTGTGTTAAGGTAGTGGTCAGAAGGAAGCTAATAATGCGGAAAAAAATTTCGTGCAGGTTTGAGGTTGAGTCAGAGTGGGTCCTCATGAATCAAAAATAAGGTGTTTTAGCAAAAAAACGGAATTTAAATTGAGATCAGTGCTTCTAAGCACTCCTGTTTGCTAAATTTCAATAAAATCAGCGATACGACTGAAAAATAAAAAATTATACAACAAAAAATAGTCCCCAATATAAAACCGGTTTACTTTTTAGGGACTGCTATGAAATACGAATACAGACTTAAAATAAAATATTTAAATATGTATACCTAGAAACAAAATTACTTGGTATATTTTCTTTATAAATGAATCATATACAAAATGTTAAACCCGGTCCTGTTGTTTGTTTTTCGCTAGTCAGAAATTTTTTACTGCGCATGCCCACAAGGGAACTGCGCAGTGCCCAGGTAGGGGTTATTATGATTTTCGCTGCAATCATCCATATTTATTTTTCAGATCATTGGGCTAACCAAAGGTTACACTCGTTACCACGTGCTATTTTCACAGCTATTAACAATGAATACTGATTTTATTTTACAACTTCTTAAAAAAACACCTCTTTAACAATTTAATTTATTTACCAGAGTGTGCAAATCTTATATACCATCATAAAAATTCTTTGTCACAATTTTTTTTTGTAAACTTAACACTTACGCTATAAAGATATCACATCAAATTTTTAAATTAAAAACTTTTTCCCTTTCCGGTAATATTTACTTTTTCTCGGTGGTGATAAAACTTTATTCTTTGAAACTTTTCGGAATTATTACATTATAAACTAGTATGAAAATAGGTCGTTTGTAGACTTTTGAAAGTGAATAAAGAGATAAACGGTGCCGGAAAAGACGGTTAAGTAAATGTTGGAAAAATTGAAAAGTTTTTATATCAAGAATATACGTAAGTACCAGTTCTATTTTACAAAATATAAACAAATAATCTGCTTCAATTAAAAACGTTAGTAATGCTAGATCTGTGACATATTGCTTCACTTTAAAGTAGAAGATTATATAGACTTCATCAGAATATTATTAAGCTAGCATATTCTAAAAGTAATTCTGTATTCTGGATTTAAACTGAATTAAATTATCTAAACAAAAACAAAAGGGTCTTAAATAAACACAACCAAGCTCGGTATAAGCCATGATACAACAGATACAAGGTAGTATCAACAGAGATTCCAAATCGGTTTGCTTTGCGCAATGACGTAGCAATTTTAGTTTTTTCTCGAAATATTTAAATTAAAGTTTCAAAAAAGCCTGCAATCTTTGTAATTTTTTTATTATTCGGGATTTTTAAAGAACTACACTTTTTAGAAAAATATTACAGTTAATATAAGGATATAGTATTTGATTTTAATTTGTTTAAAATGGCATTTATTAGCTTAAACGAAACCATTGTTTAAAGCGACCCATAGACGATCAATACTATTACGCAATATTTCATATTGTACAATAATATTGACCGTTTGTGGTTTATATTGAAATATTGTACAATCTACTGTGCCGTAGGTAGATAATATTGCACAATTATCTCAGTTTTTAAGTACAAAAGGGTATTGGTTTTACAAAACTAATTGATCAAATATGGATTCAAAAGCATGAGAAGAAGAAATAAAGGCTTTCTCCTTTTTCAAACATGTTTCAAGCAGCTACTTATTTCTTATTCATGTTTTAACCAGTAGTTACAAAACAAAACTAGTTATTGTACAATATATTAAATAATAGTCATTGCCCAAATATATTTGCACTGTCTGGGGACGACTAGCAATATTATTGAACAATATTTTGCGCATAGTATTGATCGTCTGTGGGCCTAAGCACTTAAAAACAATTTATGTTATACTTTAACTAGCTTCAAAGCCACACAACTGCCGGTGAGTAAAGTAAAACGCTAAACAAACTGTTAAAAATTTTGCATTAGCTTCTAGCTGTCCAAAAGTTATCGAGAATTTTACAATCAGGTATTTATTTAAAATGGACAAGGTGCTCCGGGGTGTAAAAATAGCAATTTTCTGTGCTTTTTTCAGATTTTTCGTGAATTTGGAGCAAAAACTTTAAACCTAAATTTTATGTTAAAGATGCTGTACATATGTTTCTATGA
The DNA here is from genome assembly GCA_014170235.1 of Listronotus bonariensis. Taxonomy (NCBI): domain Eukaryota; kingdom Metazoa; phylum Arthropoda; class Insecta; order Coleoptera; family Curculionidae; genus Listronotus; species Listronotus bonariensis. Next base: position 49,558 of record JACEGR010001222.1, on the reverse strand, counting down.
AAATTAGGTTAAATCACTAAACATGTAAAATCCTTGAAAAATTATCCAGATAGTTTACTGACTATATCTAGTGAATATTTTTGAGTGCCAGTTAGTTTATTAATTATAGAGGTCGGTCAAGCGATTTATCTGGATGCGGCAGACCAGTTTAATAAACACGGTGTCGTCCGCGTGCGAGGATATGCAACATTTGACCGACGGAATGCCATAAATAAAGTTAATTGGTCCAAGTTTGTCCTGTGGACAGTTTTAATTTTAGTTGTTAATTAATCTTAAAACTGCATCAAAAATTTACTTACGTTAAAAATATTATTAATCAAAATGATAGCCTAGACGGGATTTTATATGAAGTGAAGAAATAAAAAAACATTACCGAAACAACTGAAAAAATATTAGTGAAAAAATAAAACGGTTTTTCTTTTGAAGTATCAGGAACTTAAGTAATTAAGTAATAAACTTGCATATTATTACCTAATCTGTATCTATTTTCTCCGTTTCTGTAATGTAAATCAGTCTGTATCTCTACTTATATTTAAAAATCATCAATAGAAAACTGGTCTTAGTTTCCTGATTTACAAGTAAAATTTCTAATTTAAGACTAAAAATAAAACAATTATTAAATATGAACTAATTATTATAGATATACCAACTATATATATATATATATATATATATATATATATATATATATATATATATATATATATATATATATATATATATATATAGGGTTAAAGGGAGAAATGCAATAATTTTTGCGCCATTAAATAGATTTAATTCCATTTTATTTAATATTGTGCATATTCTTTTTTTTACAAAACGGCCGCTGAAGGCAAAAACACTCGTGTTTTTGTTGTTTTAATCGAATTTTTACGTTTATTTTTCTGATTCACACGTTAAAGCGAAACTTTGCTGAGGTCAAAGCACTTTAAGAAGGGCTTAGATCTATCTAATAAATTTGTTACATGCTGCAAAACTATGTTTCTACAAAATAGATATTTGTAATTTTAAAAAGCGGTTCGTGTAGGAGAAAATCCTGTCGAAATATTATCATTAGTTAATTAAGTGTATAAAATTTTAAGTGTTGCATTGATGTACCACCTCACAGTATTCTAATACGAACTGCAATTATTCTTATGTAACAGATATATATCCGCAGGGAATTTCAATTTCCAATTATTGCTCAATTGCGCCGGCAAGATATGAGCCCTCGCACCAAATAGAACAATCGGCATTAGTTTGAAATTAATACGTCTACAGGTATTTCAATAAATGTTCTCTCGAAACGCACCGGTGATCTTAGAAGAACAGTCGGCAGAGTTATAATAAGAAGTTTCGTCTTTGTAATGGATCTATCTTACTGTAAATTAGAGAAGTGTTTCCTAGTTCTTTATTAAAGTTATATTGCCTAAGTATGAATTAGATATTAATCTACCAGATGCGTGCTGATATGTTGTCTCATTTCATAAAATAATCTTATTAACAGGCAGTAAGGGAATTACCAAAATAAAAATGTATGACAAAGATTTTAATTTTGACATTGACAAAAATTCTACCATAAATTGTTTATAAAGTGAAAAGTAATTAAAGGTAGGAAAACAGTGATTAATGTCCAAAACATACGCATAAAGCTTGTGTTACGATTAAAGACTAATCGACTAAGCTGTTTGATTTTCATAAAATTTTGCCTATTAACTTTAAAACCACAATTTTAAGAAAAGTAAGTTTAAATCTTTAAAATCATATTGCATATACATCGTGCCAGCTCGATGATTTCAATTGAGTCTTGGTATGTCCAACACAAGCAGGTAGAGATTAAACGCATGACTCAAAACCTTGCACGATAAACTGGCCTGGGGGCCTCGCTTTGTCGTTGCTTTAGGCCTCCGAGGCCGCCTCCTTTCCACGTATTGACAAAAATTGTCCATAAATGTTTTGGAGTGGCACGGAGTGTGTAATAAATAAATGTAGACAAGGTATGATAAAAATTAATGTTTTAAATGGAACACCCTGTATATTGTATTACAAAACAACATACGGGGGAGACAAAAATACATATTAAAAAAAATATCTTTTAAATTTTACCCCTTATAAATTTATTATTTGGTTATATGAGAAAAAGATGTTTAAAGGTAGTTGTTGTGGTACAATATTGCTAGAAAAAATAAATTATACTTAAGGTAAAATTACACGAGCTTGTAGCTAAGTGGGCCATAATTTTTATGCAAAATTGTACCCGTTGAGACAGTATTCATCACGAATACTATCACATATTTTGTAAGTCTGTGATCGGGCAACGTCGCTTATGCACCACCAATAGATTTATTGAAGACTGAATCATTGTACAATGTACAGTAAAGATCGATCCGTACTGACTGTTAGTTTTTGAAAATATTTAACATTTAGTTTTTTTTCAACTTAGAAACGGATACAGAACTACAAAGAGCTTACACCATCCATGTCAAATATCCAATTTTAAATAAATTTATCTTTGATTTTAAGTGGTCAATCGACTTCATATTTTAAGGGTACTTTGTATTATAAAGTCTTCAATACATACACAAAAATATATAATTTTCTGACCATACTTCTTCCTATACCCCAAGTCTAAATTGATTTTGACATATATTACTTCAGAACAGAATTTGCGGAAAATTTGTATAAACTTAAATGAAAGTAAGGTTAGGTCGCAAAATATCGATAAAACTAAAAAAGTAACACTTGTTTAGAATTTAATTCTAATACCAAATGCATTAATTAAATTATATATCCATTACCTAAAAGCGTGGGATAAAGTTAATTATGTTAGGCGGTTAAACAGACGGAATAATTTCCATCAGCAGTAATTAGAAGTGATAAATTTAAAGGCATCGCCAAATCCACATGACACATCGAACTTGAGCAAAATCCATAATAATTTACAGTTTTCAATACTGACGCAAACTAGTGCCGCACCGAATGATGAAAACTCGCGTCGAACTTTGTAAATCACGAACTTAACAGGAACCAATCAGCGTTTAAATTTCAGTTCGTTTTTACAAGCATTATTCGTTTGGGATAAATTTTGCAAACTTTTCCGTGATTTGCTTTGCATCAGTGTGAAGAACTAAAGCCTTGGGGGCAAAAGATGAATGTCCATTTTTTTTTTTGACAATGAAGTAAGGAATTTAAATTATACGAGATCCGAATAGGAAGCGACTTTTACCCATCTACTTAACGGATAAAAACTATTTTATATCAAATATGGTACGTAAATAAACGTATTGAATATCATATAATATAGACATAGGAGCAAATTTGGCCTATTGAACGCCGGCTGGCTTGCGTAAAGCTTAGTTCATATACGTACGAAATTCGATTTGCGAATTGTGCAACTTCGAATGTGTCTTTTGAAATTGACCAATTTGTATTTGTTTAAAAATCCTCAATAAACGTACAGTAGGTGTCATAAGCGAGGTAAGAGGAAGTTTTTTGACAGGAGACTTAAATACTTAAAGATTTGGAGGAAATGGATATTCGGAAATGTTGATTTGTGTTGCATTGCGTTTTTAATATTTACTGTATTGAATGAGAAAGAAAAAAATATTGTCAAACTGTAAGTAAGTAGAGGGATAATGTTATTTGATATTGTAAAAGGTTTGTACGAAGTTGACCAATCAGAACACGTTCCCAAGTTTTATCTGATCGGTTAAATCAGATTTAGTATAACCATGTACACGTACTCTAAGTATACAGACAGGTCCAATGTAGTAGAAACATAGTGTATACTTAGGCGAATTCTCTTACATATGATTGACTCTAGGGACGTAAACAAAACTCGCAAAAACCATGCAATAAATGTGGAATGTTTTTAAAGATTTAATTTTGAATTAAAATAATATTTGTTTTTTTGCAGTCGCAGCCATTGCGAATACGTGTTAAGTATCGAAGCGGACAGTAGTAAATTCATCAGTTCCCTGCCTATGTTTCTAGTACCGTGGACCTGTCTGTATGTTTTAGCTGAAAATGAAGATTGCTTTAAAGGGAACAAAATAAATAGTATCGAAATATGGTTGAACCGTATAGGCTTCATTAAAAAATAACCAGAAAGTATACAATTGTTAACAACAAACCACAATGCATAAACGGCCTTCAACAACAATTTTAATTGCAAACAAAAATGTGTGTCGCCTCGTTTTTTTCGCCGATGTGAAAATGATGTTGCCCGACGGGACGTTAATTGTTTTCTCTTGTACGAACGTTTTAGCGATATTGTCACGTATTTCTGTTTTTATTTATTTACTTTTCACGCAGGGAAATTGAAACATAAAACCGGATAACTGCAACCCCACGGCTGTTATACTTTAAATAAACCTTGCTTTCACAAATAAAAAAATACGTTATGGCTTTTATATCTGATAAATTTTATTTTAAGGGTCGTATATCAGTCTAATATAAAGTGGCAGTCAAAGAGCACCGGACAGATGCGAAATCTTGTGTTTGGGTGATGTATAAAATCACCCAATTTTTTGCCTATAGCGACAGAGATCGATAAAGAAGTGGTGTTATATTTTACACAATATGTACCGTAAAGTGAGGTGTCTTCGGACAGCGGGTGCGACTTCGGACATTTGGTTTTACTCGCATATCATCGGCCATAATCGACTACCCGCTTCATAAAATTAATCTCAGCCTACTATATCAGCGTATAATAAGCGTAACATTTTTACGAAGCGGGCAGTCCATTATGGCCGATGATATGCAACCAAATGTCCGAGGTCGCCCCCGCTGGTCGAAGACCTACACTGCATGTGTTACGCTAATTTGTGTAATTGCCGATTTCAGGTATTCGGCAAAATTGTGCTTAATTCGTGAAGTAAGCAGGAAGCAGGAAATAAAACTGTCCCATTGGGGTGGACAAGGTTAGATTTCGGTTAGATAAAACTTTCTTTTCTAATTTGGTTTATTAAAAAAATATTGTACTAACCAGAACCAAAGAATATAATAGCTACCGCAATAGAAGTCCAGTTGAAATGGCTGAATCTACACGGGCTTATATGGACCGCTTCGGAGTCTATATAAGCGGGCTTATTAGAGGGCTTCGATTTTCGGCGCCGATTTCATTACATGTGTGCGTAATTCCACTGCGGTAGCTATAATATTCTTTGCCAGAACTACCTATGACCCCCCGACAATTTGACAGAACAACTTGTTTCACGAATGAGGCAAAATTTTTATTTTACCAAATACATGAAATCGGCAATTACACAATTTCGGCGTAACATATGCATCCCAAATTTCAAAATAATATTTTTTATAGCAAAAGAAAAAGTTATTTGCAAAATATTTTTGTCAACACCAAGCATAATATACATTTTTACAAATTTAAAAAAAAATCATTCCACCCTAATATGTATGTTGTATGTCTATCTTTGTTAGTTTTGGATATATTAATTTTGCCCAACAGTCCCATAAGCTCGCTGCACTGTGCAACTAAATTATTATAATACAAAAAAACCTGCTGCCTCTAGCACTAAAAGTTGAATGTTTAAAGCTGTATATACTGGAGCCTAGAGCAGCAGTTTTGTTATTACTTGAAAGTATGTTAATTAGTAATAAAGACGGCTTGCAAGGTATGTATTTCAATTACCCTTCAATGTTTTAATTCACGAGGCGTTTTGAAAAAATTTATAAATTTTTATAAAATAAACAGTTACAAAAAGAGGAAAAAATGTGCGTTGGAAACAACTCATCTTCGGACCTTAGTTTATGTAAACCTTTTATAAAATTAGCTTGTAAATAAGCCCTTATTTTTTAAAATATTAATTTGGAAACACATTGTATAGTTGCGATGTAACGTTAGTTGGACTTACCCCTTTAAAAAACTTTTAGACAAAGCATTTGGAACTTACCTGAAAAAAAATAGAAAAATATATATATATTTTTTGATTACATACATAAAACTTTTAGCAAATAATGAATATTTTTTAACAATATAAATTAGTGCAAACAATGTAAACAAAATTTCAAGAAAATTAAATTAATTTTGTTTTTGCTAAAAATGTATACGAAAGCCTCTTAATAAAAGTTGTTAAAAAAAATGAAAGGGTCTCTCATAAAGAAAGTATAAATTTCATGTCGTATCTGTTGTTTATTTAAATCATTTTCTTAGATTTTTCTTTAGGATGTTAAATTAGCTAATTAATATATTTATTTTATTAATAAATAAAAAGAAAACTAGTATTTGATTAACATAACACTAAATGAGAATGTACTATTTGCAATATGACATTTTAATAAGCAAATATTATACATCATATTAAGTATGTAGTCATTGCAAAACTACAGAAAAAACATACATGCTGATTAATAAAATAGCTTTACGGCAATACACGCAAGATATTTACATTGATATTAACAGACTTGCAGACTAATTAATAAAACTTATAGGAAATTGCTTGTTCAATAATTTATACTTAACTGCTAACTATGTACTTATTTAAAGGTTATTGCTCTTGCATTATTTTTATTTCCCACTTATGTGTTAATAGTATATTTTATTTGACCACTATCTTTGGAAACCTATTTTCATTTTAATTTTATTGGCTACTATGTATGCTTTACAATGTACAGGGTGCCTCTAAAAGATACGAAAACAACGCTTGATTGATAAAGTTTTAAAGATTTTACAAATAGATACCGTAATTCGCAAATCGGCTATCTCCACTTTTTCTTTTAAATAAGTTCTTGGTATTATCCGATACTTTGTCTAATTTCTCATGACTTACAAATAAAACATCTCCAAAATGTGTACTTATTTGCTTACAATTGACCATCGGAAATTCGGCCAACTCCAGGTACATCGCAATTGACCGACTAACTCCGCTAGTTAGCTTATTTTATATAGGTGTGATTATGCTTTTTGCAACGGTCTTAAATGTATATTATATATATATATATATATATATATATATATATATATATATATATATATATATATATATATATATATATATTTATTATATACTAGGAGTCTGGAAAGGCAATGTCGTAAATAATGATCAGGAGCGATGGAGTGAGCCAACATAAAATAATTTTCTTAAAAGTTGCGGCAACTCCGATTCTGACGAAATTTGGTATAAGTACGAGGAATTTTTTAGAGTGCTGATTACGAATCTAAAAGTTTTTTTTGTTTTGTTTCGAGGTATCCATCATCAATGTTGAAATATAATATATTACTTCTTTTTGAACACAATTCTGGATTTAAAGCTAAAGTGGCACACAGTATCTGATTTTCAGATTTTAAAACCCCGTTTTTCTACGTATTTTACATTATTTTTGCATTAAATGGCATAGCTTTACTTTCAATCGTTTTTAATAGCAGTAGGCTGTAATGGCACAGTGTATACATGGTTGCAGCGTGTTTAAAGTAAACTTTCGCAATTTATTTAATAAAAGGTCTAAAATACAAAGAACAATGAAATTTTAAAAAGGTGAAAATCAAATATTGTATGCCACTTTAGCTATAAATCGAGAATTGTGTGCAAAAAGAAGGGGGAATATAGTGAAAAAAGGAATAGTTTAAATTTAAACTTTGATGACGGACTTGTCGAGAACAAAACGTCTGCAAAAATAAAATATTTTATATATATTTTTAACTGTAAAACCAGAATTTCAGAATGACCAAATCTCTATACCAAAAAAAAGAAAATTTTTAAGTAAAAATACCAACTAACTAAAGAAGTCCCTACCGGTGGATTTTCAGAAATTATAATCGACCCATGATTAAAACCTTTTTTTTTACTACAATAAAAACTTACGCAAATTTTGTATTTTTGTTAATAAAGTAAAAAATGGCCAACTCCAAATCAGTGTTTATTTTAAATAAGCAAACCAGTCAACTCACAAAAATTATCATAAAATATAAACTATACAGAATTTCTGCGATATTTTTATTTAAAATTTCTCCAAATACATACATACGTGAGATAAATATTTAAAAACCTTGTTAAATTATTTCAATACAATTTCAAAAACATTTTTGTCTCTCCTGTAAATTTTGTAATTATGGAGTTAGCCGCTATGCCAATTACGGTATCGAAATGGTTTTTCTTAAAAAATATTCGATTGGCTTTTCGAAAAACGAAATTTAGTGTGTGAGCTTATCTGATTAATGTCTTCAAAATAGTCTAATACAATTATGTTGTAAAATTAATAGAGGAGCCAATATTTAAAGGTATTAAAATATACATGGGATTTCTTATGGCAGCCAGGCGATGCACCACCCGGTATAAAATATTTTTTTGCGATTTTAAAATGTAAACAAAAAGCTTAATGAAAATCTATTTCGCATTATTATTTTATAAAAATTTTCCTTTTGCTAATATGCCCAAGTTACCTCTACTAAAATTTTATTGTAGCAAAACTAACCAAAACAAACTTCAGGTAATAAGTTATAACTTAAAATTAGCACAATTTCTGCGTTTACGGGTTTTAGCTGGCTTTGACTAAACTCAAATCAAATTAAACCAAAACATACGTTGGTTATATACCCACCAAGTAAAATCGATCCAAAGGCTCATTGTGTTAAATTTAATCTATGTTTTATCAAAACCCGGGTGCGTGTTTACTAAATGAATAAACCACCATTTCAGGCATTGCAATCTGTTCCATTAGGGTTTCAATTAATAAAACCGTGATACACAATCTAAATCCATTATTACTCTCTCGGCAAAAAATTGGTCTATATTCGACTGCAGTAAAATTAATTAAGATTAAAATGTGTAAAGTGTGTTATAATTGTTTTTAAGTAAAATGTGAAAATTGAAATACCTTACTAATTAACTACAGAACAAAAATTTTAAAGTTGATTTCTTAGGTTGTTGTATGAAAAAAAAACAAATAATTTTTAAGATATAAAGTATTAATTTTAAAATAAAACCTATGTTTTAAAACTTTATTAATTTTTTTTTTTAAACTTGGACTGTATCTAAGAAATTACGCTATACTGGGGACTTATCTTAATGAGAACTTTTTTTTCATACCAACATAAAGAATCACCCTTTGAAGTTTTTTATATTTTTCCTGAACTGGGTCAAATCTAGTAATTGGAAATGTGATGTATTGTTGCTTTTAGATGGAGGACTTTTTTTTTTGCTCTTCATAAATTTTTGGACGACAAAATTAATTTGGGTTCAAGAAATTGAGACTTTTGTATTCCCATCATAAATCTCACGTGAGATTAGATAGGTGGGAGGGCTGGAGGGTTAAAGAAAATCTCACCTAATCTCATTAAGGGAGGAGGGGGTCCAAAATATGGAAAAACCACCTCACGTAATTTATAGACGCCCCCGTAGTGCCGGTTACTTATAGTAAGGCATTAAATGAACTAAATAAAATAATCAGTATCAACTAACAACAAAACTAAAATCCTAAAAATAAATTATGTATTTTTTTTAAGTAAAACGGGCTTATTGCAAGAAAAAGGTAAAAAATAATTCGGTAAGTCCTAGCTACCAAATCGCACTAATCTTTTCATCAATTCGGGGTATTGATCAGACAAATATTGAGGTATTAGGAGTATAGCCTTTTACCTAATCCGTTTAAAATATACAGGGTGTTTCCTAATTGCGGTAAGAAAATTTAAGGTCACATTTCTGAGTCACTTTCCTAAAAAAAGTTTATATAAACGTGGGCCCTCAAGTTTTTCGTTCTTGTGATACAGGGTGTCTTTTCAAAAAACCTAAAAATTTCTAAAACACTTATTTGGGAAAATTTGTTAGACTATTTTTATAGAAATTTTGTTATAATACAACCCATGTTTGGGATTCCACAACACAGGGTATTGCTCATAAGTGTCAATTAATTTTAAACACTTTTCCCTGCCCCACTCCATTTCAAGTTATATTGTACCTAACCTTAATTTACCTCCACACAACACAAAACAAAAGACTCGAATGGTGCGAGCAACTCGAACTTTCTATTATCCCGTCAACTGAATAATTCGGCGAACAATAAATCCTTTTGAGCAATTTTGAATTACCGACAAGCTACGGAAAACGTTTGGCGCGTTCAATTCGGCTCAGACGGCAGGTCCAGACTCTGAAAATTCTGCTCTGCGCGCTTAGTTCGTTCTGTTCATTCGGGCTAAAATGTTCAAGTCTGGACCCACCTTTAGAAGTGTAGATCAAGCCATATCAGATAAGGAAGGAGAAGGTCTAACGCGAATGCCGGTAAGTAAACATTTTGGATAGAATGACCAATTGTGCTTTTTTGTTATCGCTTTACTGGCCGATAAACTATTAAATATTGCTTATACAAACAGATTATGTCAGAAGATAAGGGTTGTTGGATGTACGAGGTTGTAGACATGTTTTTGCTGAAAACTCTTCATAACAATTTCCCTTTTGAGAAATGTATAAAGTATTTTGATCTTATGCCACTTTACCGCAATAGCAAACCCTTAAAATATTTATTGCGACTACCACATCTTTCACTTTATCCTCCATTCGCTTTAATTTAACCAAAAACCACAACAATGGCTCAAAACACAAAGGAAACCAAAAACCTCGAACAACAATGAAATTATTAGCAAAATGTAGGTGAGTGTCTTAAAATTGTTCAGCACAAGCCAACTTTTTTACGGTAAAAAGTCTAAAAATTCAATAATTTTAGATACCGGAAACTATTAGCTTTGAATATTCTATACATTTAAACTGCACGTGTAAAATAATAGTACCTAATTAGCAAGAAAAAAGTTACAAAAGATATACAAAGGCAATATGTAAGTCTTATGTAAGTCTTTCAGAAAAATTTGGATAACTGTCTAAATGTTTCAGTGATAAAATCCGTATGCTTTAAAAAATAATAATCCAAAAAGGCTTTTTAATTTCGTTCTGCAGTTTAATAGTTAGACATAAAAATAATAGCGGTAAAAATACCGACCTTAAAAAAACAAAAACTTGTTTTTTTATATTTTTAACAATTTTATTTTCAACAAAATAATATTAATTTTCCAATAATTCTTTTATAATATTTTTATTATAAAAAATTAAGCGCAACCCAAATAAATTTAACAATATAACAAAAAACATATGGATAAAATAGAAATTTATTGGTATAAAACTAATTAAAATGCATTTTATTTAAAGCAATTTTACGTTTTTACATCAAACTACAAACCAATGGGCATTAATAACACTTTTGTTTATTTTAAAACGTATGACCAATTTAATTTTTATATAAATGAAAAAATATTTTAAATAAATATGGTTTAAATTATTTGTTACAAAAATATTTTATCCAATTTAACGTCCTATATTTCTCAAAAAGTTACAATAAAAAGGTATGTATTTATTTTAGATATCAAAGAAATAAATTTAATTTACATAAGAAATTTAATAATAAAACAACTGCTTGAACGCCAATACACAAAAAGTCAATATTCCGTCTAGCGTAAACGCGGTGTGCCACTTCAAAATTACCATCGACAATATTAAAATTTGCCAATGCGTGGAGAAAAGACGACATGACGTATATACTACTTTTAATTCATAGTCCTTATACTTATTGCCTAATAACACATACGTATTAATATTTGCTTTTAATACACGTTGACAGTGTCAGACTTGATTTTTGACAGTTTTTGGCAAAATGGTGAATTTAAAAACTTTTAGTCCCTCGGCCAGTAATGAAATGAACTTCATGATAACACTATACCCCATGTTTTACATGCAATGCAACATTGTGCCAAAAATCATAAGTGTTACAAAACCATAAGGCCCATTGACATGTTTTGGGTATCGGATTGGACGGGTTTCCTAACTGTAAACCTTACGATTTTTGGCACAACATTTAAAAATTGCATGTAAAACATTGTGGTAAACTTGTCTGACAAAAAGTGACGCGACCCAGTCTGACACCCGAAACCTATGCCGTAAACTAGGCTATTGATACTTTGTACCTTACTTGTACATGTACATGTTGCATTCATCTCAAGTTCATACCATAAAAAAATTAAACAATGTTGATAAAATCCAACAAGACAAGATAAAGCAAAATAGGCAAACACTGAAATACTCTTGCAATGCTACGTGTTTCTCTTAACAATAAATCAATTTAAATAAGTGTATTCAACGAAATTCGTTATGGTAGCAATCGATTTTATGCATGCCATTTACCTTTACAAACACACGGCTGTATATAATTTTCTTGTTAACGCTAAAAACCGTGTTTAACAACTTATTTCGTGTCAAATTAAAATAATTTTAACAGTTTTTGTAGGGCAGAAACCAATATGAACTATTGTTGCTTAAAATATTTAATTAATTGTTTGTAATTGACCTATTTAATTTCTGACTCCTGATAATTATAAAGTAAATTAACACTTCAAGTTTTAAAGAGATCAATCAATTATTCTTTGATCTCTATAGAAAGCTTACATTTATTGAAAATACTCTACTATACATATGTATAATAAACAACAAAACAAACACATAAACCTGCACTTACACATCTACGATACATTAAGCATTTTTAATTTGTTTATAAAATAAAAAATTTTAAAATAAAAATTGAATAGTACATTAAACTGCTCCATAAAGTTTTTTAAATTTTGAAAAATTCCAACTTCGAAATCCAGTTTGTATGACCCAAGCGGTGGGAAAAAAGCTGATAAAATTGCAGTGTCTGTTCGGCTCTAAGTGTTGTATTCTTTATTTGATTATGTTATATTTGGGCTACTGGTGGTAAAATTAACTTTTTGTAATCAGTTGTAAATAAAATTACAACAGCAGTGTAAAAAAGTAAAACGTGTCGGTTTTAACCGATGTCATTATGTCATTGGAAAAAGTGATTCGTTTTATTTAAGCATTATCAAAATTAAAACCTTTTAAAAATATGCAGTAAAAAGAAAAATGTATAATGGAGTTAATAGAAATTTGCTGCTTAACCTACAAAGTTAGATACAAAACACGGAAAAGCAGAAACGTGCAAAGAACTTTTTATTAAGGTTGGTAACATTTCAAAAGGGTAAACGTACACAACACTAAAAGGAATGGCAAAGTATCGTTAAGTAGTTTTACAACTATCCAAAACAAAATTGGTGGCAAGTAATAGTGTTTTACGATTTTTAAAGTTGAAATCTAAAAAAAACATGAAAGATTCATTTATATACTGTATCATATTAAATGCTTACGTAGCGCAAAGCTAAATTGACTATTTTGACTATTTTTTTTAGGTATACAGGGTAAACAGTTCTGGTTACTTACTTACACATAATCTTGTTTTATTGCTTATTCGTTATTCCTACCCGAGGGGTAAATCACTGAAAAATTGTGGTGTACAAGCAGATGGAATTGGTTAAAATTATGTGGAATAGTGTAAAATTGGGAAAGGTAAAGTAAAATTATGATGAAATTGTGGTGGATTTATGTGGAATTGTGGTAAAAGTATGTGGAATTAATGTGAAAATATGTGGAATTTACTTGGTGTAGTCAGCAATGCCAGCTGTTTTCTTCTTCTTGTAAAGACTTTTTTTCAATTTTTTTGGTATTTATTTAGATATAAGTATTTAATTTTCCTAACAATAACAAAATAATTCTTGGTTCCTGCTTGAAACAAGATGCAATTGAACAATGATTACACATCAACTCTTTGCTTCAGTAAAAAACGGGCTTCGATCGGCCACTCTCTATAATGAATTTCTAAAATTAAAATGGACTTGTGATGAAATTGTAGTGATATTTGAATGGATGGTTTTGTTTGGAATTAAAAGGAAGTAAGGTGAAACTATGTAAAACTGTGTGGAATTGTATGGATTTTAAGTGAAATCTCGGATAAAAGTGTAATTGCGTGGAATTATATGAAAAAAGGGTAATGTACACATTTTCGTCAGTGGTTTACCCATCGTTTGTAACTATTCGAAGGCGGTCAAGTACCGTAAACATGTTGGAAATCAATTCACATATAAGTCGCCAGGGCAACCAAAAAAGGTTGGAAACCAATTTTCCTACTATTTTTTCTTCAGGAACCAATTAACATGTGCCTTATCAAACTGACCAAATTTCTTTGCGCGTCAGTGTAGTTTACGAATGCGAGAGTAAATTTAATTATTTTTCTACAGCAGCATGATGTCCAGAATACATTTATCGACCTAACTGCCTAATATAATGATAACAGATCGTGTTTAAATCCCCAATGTCCATATTATTCGGCTTTATTACCTGCTATCTCTTCGCATTAATTCCGATAGAATTTACCCGGTCTACCAATCCTGCTAATTACGCTTTCGAACTCGATAATCGAGCAATCTGATTATATCTCGCAGCAGGAAAAGAGGCTCCTGCTATGGCTTAATACGTGAGCAATTCCACTTCGGCAATATTAAATTACTGTTCGAATGGGTCAAAGGAGCCATTCCTGCTTGTAACAAGATGATATTATACTAAGTCGACTTAATTAGGAATTTCTGGCTCTGGACCAGTTAACTTTGACAGATTTGAACGTTAACTAAATTTGACTGAGCCAATTCTATAAAAAGGTTTAAAGCTTTAACCCTAGTTTTGGTTAGTAATGTATTTGGAGTAACAGGATCGTTTTTGGCATAATTATCTACCTAATTTGTTGTTGGATATGTTGGTCTGTATTTTTGAGTCGTAGGAAAAGATGTCTTATCACGTTTCGAAGAAGTGTGTCTATTCTATTAAAATCACAAGAAATCCGTCAAATATGGAAAAGTTTGTGACTTTTCTGGACTTAATTATCATTACTCACTACAATTTCTTTTTATAGTTTATAACTTTAGCTAGTAGTTTAGTGCAATCTAATTAAAACTAGATAATTTTGTTATTTGTATAAGGTGGATTCGGAAAAAACGTGTTTTTTTTAACTACACTCACAAGTATAAACTGTCCATGTGCCATTTTTAAAACAACGAAAAAATAAACAAATGCAGTTTTTAAACAAAAACACGTATTTCTTCAGCACATTCTGGTTAATTTTTAAAGCTCGTGTGGTATTTAGTGGAAAATTTCAGAAACGAATTAAAAAAAACTATTTATAAAAATAAATATTAGTGTTTTTGAAAAGAATTTTTCAGTTTGGTTATTAATGTCTCGTTTCTCAAATAAAGAAAATCGTCTTATTTTTAAAAAATCTGAGTTAAAACTTTTAAACTATTTACTTCAAGTAGAATTTATTGTTTTGATACAGTGGCATTTGCTATTTCATACGTACATAGGATTGTCACACCCATCAATACGGAGGTAATTTAATTTTTTTATGGACATTGTTAGACATGAACGAAATTTTTAAATAATTATTTATTAAAACTTTAAAATAAAATTTAGTACCTAGATAAATCATGCTAATTTGCATTGTTTCGCTCATTTTGTCGTTTTCTATCACTACCCCTTTAGCCGAAAACGATCTGGAATATCTCATTTAAAATGAAACAACCGGTATATTTTTAAAAATTTAATATACAAGTAAAATACACATTATAAATACGGTTTTAAAGATACTGAACACACAATAATTTTTTAAACAAAAAAGGCACGAGGTTATAAATACTTCGCATACTCGACCCGATTATTAATACTTCAAGAATTTCAAACGCTTTCATATTGCTTTTCGTTCATATTCCAATGGAGAATTTAGAAATTGTAAAGGGAAAATGCCCACTGGACAGAAATAACGTATTTTGTCTTTTCTGCGGTACACAGTGAACGACAAAAATATAATAAAAGGAATAATGGGATCCTTTGTTGGGAATATTCCGTGAAAAGATAAAAGCTAGCTGCAGTGTTTGGTTGCCGTGATATTAGTATCAGATAAATTGTGTCAAAAAGAAAATAAGGTTTGGTTTGGTAAGTTTTATTTTACACTGTTCGGACTGTATTAAAAAAATAATTGACAAAAAAAGGTAGACATAAACAATTCATAAAAATAGTACTATACACACAGGTCCACTGTAGTAGAAACATAGAAAAACTTAAGCGAATTGACTTACATTCGCCTGACACGAGCGAGCGTAAACAAAACTCACAAAAACGATGGGATGCATAAGGCATGTTTTTGGAGATTTAATTTTCAATTAAAATATTATTTGCTTTCTTGCAGCCGCCATTGCAAATTCGTGATAAGTATCGAAGCGGACAGTAGTAACTTCATCACTTACACTGCCTATGTTTCTAGTAGCTTGGACCAGTCTGTATGTAACAAAGGCATAAAATAATGACTTTTTTTCGAATGAAAAATTTGCCAGCACGATCAAGGCAATTTTCGATAACTTCTTATATAATTTTATGGGCAAACTGATAAATTTTAAATTTCGTGGCGCTTAAAATAAAAGAAGTAATTGCGCAGCTTAATTTTTTGGTTTACTCTGGTAAGCATTGATACAAAACACTAATTTAAAGTGTAAAAGAACGTCGAAATGTTAAAACAAAAGTTACTTTTGTTACACTTTATCTAGGGTACTATAAGTGGAAAACTTTATATTCATGATAATAAAAAAAATTTTAAGGCTCATAAGAAAAATAAATATTACAGAACGGGTTTTCCATATGTATCCTACTATGGGAGAAGCAATATATACCATTGGCGACACTAGAGTGAGGGTGTGGACAAGAGGTGGCCTGGGCTACCTCTTAAAATATGTTGTATCCATAAATAAAAAATAGACGCGTTTAAAAAAACATGAGCATAAGTAAAGTATTTTAACAAAATGCACTTTATGTTGTTATATTGCCCTTTGTTATGCATGTTATTTTTATATTGCCCTCTTTATTTTTGCTCTTACGTAAACAAACAACATGACAAATGTTGTGTTGTCTTTCTAAAAATTACTTGCACCCCCTATAGGAAAAAGCGGAAATCGCGTAATAAAGACTAAGAGCAGATTAACAAATAATTAAAAAAAACTGCAATTTTAAACAAATTAAAACATATTATACGTTTACAAAAATGTTCACTAAAATGTAGGATTTAGATATCTGCGTATCTTTTCTGTTAGCGTGACCCTGGGCCATTAGAACCGTGTAAGACAGAAGTATCGAGCCATCGCGTTTGATGAGTTGCAATTCGAAATCTGCCGAGGGTCGTAAAATGGGGCTTTGCAACGATTGCCTCGGAGAAACGGCTCGATTTATTGGCTATAAATAAGTCATAAAAAGCCGGCCAGCTATGGGCAACTCTTACTGTTAACACCATTGTCTTAAATCAGTGAAGAACGAAATGGACATATTTCCGTGAGTAGGTCATATACGGGATATAATAATAATAATAATAATAATAATATACAGAGGATTTTTAAAATCTCCCCCTCCGCCCCGTTACCTTTTAAATGGGACAAGAAATCTAGATTAAGTAAAATAAAGATAATCAAAGGGTCCTAAAAATGAGGTGCTACATGAACTCCTTTCCTTTTAAAAAATCTGTTAGTGCTCCCTTGGACTTATGCCGAGTGACTACCAAAATGTTTACAACAAAAAATAATTTTAGTGACACCATCATTAACAATTTATCCCATCTGGATATCTTTATACCATCTGGATGTCTTTTTTCAATCAAACGGACTAAAATCCTCACTCAATACCAATTCTGACAATAAAATCGATTAAAAAAACAACTCTACAGAAAATGTCTGTTTCTTAATGTATATTTATTATTTGATGTTCAATTGTTTCTTAATTGATAACATTAAAACTTTGCATAGTAAACTACACAATTTTTGTAATAACATTTTTTCCCGCAAAATCAATATTGCCAGATATGCACGTTCAGCTAAATCAAAAGGTTTATAGGCAAGGCAAAAGTATCAAAAAGCGGGACTAATGCGTCATCGTGTTTACATGCAGGCATTCTTTGTTTAATCCCTTCCTGTTAGTGTTGTACACAGGTTAGACCCTCTTCTTTTCACACGTTACCTATGAGCCATTTAAAGTAGCTGCACGTGTATAAGATTTGTTGATGATGCAGAAAAAATATATAACTCAAGTAAAAGTCTGTGTGTGTGCTCTGATCATAGAAGAACACTTTTAAAAATACATAAATGTCATTTTCAATAACAAATCACCCTTTTTTATTATATTAAGGCTCAAAATATAAACAGTGCCTCTTATAAATGCTGAAAGGTTAAAGGACAAACCTCAAGCGAAGTTGTTTTTTGACCTTCAAGTCTGTACAGTTGAAAAATGAATATTTTTCCAGACTAGAACGTAAACATGTGGATACGTTAAACGAGAAAACAAAAGAGAGTCGTGGAAATTCTGCTGAACTGAATGAAATTATTTAAATAAGTCACATAATTGTTCGTTTTTTTTCCCACTGGAACTTTAAATTTTATTGGGATATTTTATTTCAGCGGGTAATTATATAGAGTAAACACTCACGGATAGCCTTTTAAAATGCCTAATTCGAAGTGGTTATATTTTTTTATACGGCTTAAACGTTTACACTTTTTAGCCAATCAGTTTTAAAGTTAAAGATCTAAAGGGACCAAGCTGACAAGTGCCTCAATAAAAAACACCATTATAGCTTTATTTTACCTTAGGGACCTTTTCTAACGATACCACAGTCAATATGATACGCTAAAAAATCGGTGAAGAGAAAATTCCTTTTTATCCTCATATTTCTGTAAAAATTTCGTCGTAATGGATGGAAAAATGTGAGCCCGAGTCATAAGGGAGTTTCAAAACCCTAATAAACATAATTTGTTGTGCATCAGATGGTTTAAAAAGAAGGGACTTTATAAAATTGGTTTTAAAGTCAACCTGGGACTTCCGAATCCCGGAATACGTGAATAATTATTTGTGGTCGCCATCTTAAAAATTTACATTATGTAGTGGTAGATCACTGGAGAAGGATTTTAGTTTAGAATTTAATATATAAAGTAAAACTGAAAATGTTTTATTTTAATTTTTTGTTGTCAATTTTATTACAAATTAAAATTACGAAATATATGTGATTTATTGAAGAAAATAGGACTTATTACTGCCTCCAAAAGTAAAACTGTTTTTCAAGGCAGTAAAAATACACGTACATGGTTTTCTTCGAGTGGTAGGTAAACTACTAAGGAAATGTGGTGTACAGTGTGGGCCAAATTAAACTTGCACTCTTTTTAACTAATGATTACTTTTTATCTGTTGCGCCTATCTTTTTTATTTTTACAGGGTTAATAGGTAGATATGTTTTCTCTAGGTTTGTTAATTTTGGTCAAGCAGATTTAGTCAGGACCGGACTTACGGGACTTTTTCCAAAATGATGCATTCGAAATCGAATTTATCTACAATTAGGCTAATACGTTTACTTTTAAATAATTTACTGTTAGGTTGTGTCAGGAAATGGCAAAGAAATCATGGTAACCTCACTCAAGAGAACATATCCACCCATTAGACCTTTAAAAATTTACAAGGTAGGCGCAACGAAAAAAAGTTGTTGTTACCTAAAAAGTGAGCAAGTTTAATTTGACCCACCCTGTATGTATGCAAATACGACGAAATATGTGGAATTGCGTGAAATTGGGGAAAGTAAAGTGGAATTGTGATGGAATTATGTGGAATTGTTGGGGATGTGAAGAATTGTTGAGGAATTGTGGTGAGAATTAAATGTAATTGTAATGTTAATTTCACCTAATATTTAGTGAAATATTTTATTGCTCTTCAAATTTTTTTATGACAAAAAATAACAAAAAAGGCAAAAAGAGGCTTTGATGTGCCGCTTCATATCATCAATTTCTAAAATTGTGAAAGTTTCATGGAATTGTGATGAAATTGTGTGGATTTGTGATGGAATTTTGTGAAATAGTGGTGGAATTATATGAAAAGGTAAACCACTCACGAAAATGTGTACATTACAATCCCGGTGTACACATTTTTGTCAGTTTATCCCTCGGTTTTCTTTAAAAGTAATCTTTGACCGCCATTCTGAAAATAAACACTATATTGTTATACAGAGTGCCCGAAAAGTGATGTCCTAAATGATGGGGCTGATAAAGCGAGCCAAAATATTGTTAGTACTTTATATAAAAACAAATTCTAACGCGTTTTGTTTGGGAGTTATTAACCTTAAAAGTTAACAATTAAAAAAAAACATTTTATTTAGAACTTTTAAACGGTTGCCACAGTATGAATGACAATTGGGCAGCAAAATTAACTCATATATAATTAGTGATTTCGACGATGTGATAATATAAAAACCAAAAAAACAAATAAGGATAACAACAATATTCTGTGTCACCCGGTATAAAAGTACAGAACCGTAGGCAGTTTAACGTTAATGATATAGCCTTTAATTTACTAAACGCATATCAAATGTGATATGCCTATTTAAGACCTGTACTTGGAGCCAAAACCTCTTTTATATCCTTCCAATGATTACCGATTACGTTACATTAATCGCTTTACATTATCTTTAATTCAAACGTAATCAAACTATAAATCGAAACCATCTATAAATTATTACATTTACGGCCGCAAGTATCGCTTACAGACATAAAACCATTGTTATATATTAATAAAGGACGTATTACAATACAAAACCGATTCGTACATATAACTTCCTCGAAGATACCATAACTTTGCTTATTTGACACCTAATTGTAATAAAAGTTAAGAGGAAATATAACAATCGTAAAGCCATTTAAAATAAAGTAAACTACCGGCAGCTTATATTGTTAATGGAGTTAATGGAATAGTGAGACATACAAAGCAATAAAAGGTAAATGGGGTCCAAGATAAGAATTTATTAGCTCTTAAGTAGTCTAGAGTTTGGTGTAGGGTAGGGCGGGGCTAGTTGAGCATAGAGGTAAGTTGGGCAATCAAAATATCTCAAAAACTACCGACCGCACGCGAAAGCATCAAATAACATAAAGAAGGGGTTGCGCGAGGGAAACTTATTGTGCGACCACTAGTGGTGATGCGGCAATCGAGAAAAGTATCCGTGCGCATTGTTTATTTTGTGATTAAAAAGTAAAATAATTGCAAGCCGAAAAATTTTATCTGTGGTAGTTAAATGGATTCCGTTCTCAATCAGGTAAGTGTTAATCTTAAGTAAATTTATTGCAGTTTAATTATGTATAAAGATTTTGGATATAATTCTAACCGGTTTTCTAATAAATTTACTTTTCCTTTAAAATTTCAGGTTGGGGTTAGTTGAGCTACAGTTGCCCAACTAACCCACGGTTTAAGTATGAAATGTTTTTTTATTATTTTTTAGGATACGGACTTATAACAGTAAGACTACTAGAGTCTCCTCAGGATTTAAAGAGGCTGTAACCCGAACTTTCTACAAGCAACAAAGAAAACGACCTGACCTATCTAACTTATAAATTTTCTCTGGAAATAGTTTGACCATACCCAAGAAAAGGAGCCAAATCAAACAGAAGATAGAGAAAAGCTGCAATTTTAACAGATACAGAAGGCATTACAAGAGATGCAAAATAAAACTGCCTAAAAAGTTTAAAAAACGAATATGAATTGATAGGTATTAAATTCAATAGTTCAAGCTAGGCACGTTGCTGTTTTATTAATGACATTTGTTGTTTTGTCACTATAAGATTATAAATATAAAAAGCACATTGTCAGAATGTATTTTTCGAGGTATTTTTATTGTAAACGTATCTAACATTTAAGCCATGATTTGACTATACTTTCTAAGTGCTCCACTAGACCCATACCCATGCTCAACTTACCTCACCTATGGGGTACGTTGGGCGTTCTTGACTATCTACATTAAAATAGATGTAGCTCCTAAATTTGACTTGATTAGAAAGAAATTACTATGGACACTATTAATAAGGGATAAATTGCTAATCCATCAGTATGCATTATAAGCCATTAAGACTTATTTTTGAGGAGCTACAACCGATCAAGTGAAAAATTGCTCAACTAGCCACCGCCCTACCCTACCTAACTTTAATATTTGCCAAACTAAACAACGAACGATAGGCAGTACCGCATTTACCAGCAGGCTGAGTAGGCTGGAGCCTAGGGCGGCGTTTTTAGGGGGCGGCAGATTTTGTACTTCATAAATTGTTTAGTTGATTTCGATTTTCATTTTGTACGTAGAAATGAAAGAGAGGACCTTTTTTTGCTCTTTAAAATTGTTTCTCAATGAAAAAGGAAAAAAATTAGGGGCGGCTAAAATTAATAGTCTACGGGCGGCAAATATGTAAATGCGGCACTGACGATAGGGAAGATAGTTCTTATTCGGACCTTGAAAACCAAAGGATTTATTTACACAAAGATTTAGTTTTTTTGTTTATTAAAAACTAGAGTACATCATCCAATGATTACTGACCAGAGCCATTTTGTGGCTTTTGTAGATTTTAAACTAAAATGTGAAAAATCCAACTTGTATTGAGTTAAAATTTGTAAAGCGGGCCACTAAAAATCGACTATTCGATTTTAATGTATCTATTTAACATATTTTGATAGCTTCACAGGTTAAACGTAATACCCCGAAACGGTTTTTAAATTTTTTAAATTTTTTCAAAAATTTATGAGTGATTAAAAATGTTGAGTACTTTCTTTGTAAAATACAATATATTAGATTAATTAATACAATAATTACTGGATTTCAATGTAAATTAATTTTTGTGTTAAGGAATAGTAGAGAGACAGAAAAAAACATAATTTACGCAAAAAGCAAATAATTGCTTATAAATAATTAGTTTAATAATAAACCAATGGAAATTTGGCGAACTTCTCGGGGATGTAGGAGTTGTTTTTTTATATAAAAATATTTCCTTATCTATTAAGTAAATAATGGCACAAGAAATTGTTGGTACTCTTTTACCAGAAAAAAAAGACATACATTTTTAATGTGCCAGAGACCGGTTTTATTTAGCTGATTTAGAGATTGAATGAACTTAACAGCTGCTAAGGTGGACGCGCTACTCAGAGCGCTGTGTCTTACGCCGAGTCTCTGAACATATTTCTACCTTCTGTGTTCTTTCAGGCCAAATATAAACCGTGTTCTGGTACATCAAAGTGTTTACATATTTTTACTGGTAAGAGCCATTATGTAGTTAATAGATTAATGAATATTTCTATATAAACAAAATTGTTCTACAACATCGAGAAGTAAGCTAAATTTCTATTTGTTTATTATAAAACCAATTACTTATCAGATTTTTTCATTTTTTTTTCTGTTCCTCTACTAATTCTTAGAACGCAAACCAATTTTTATCGAAATTCAGTAATTATTCGCGTATATATTGTAATTCACAAAAATACTACTCGACATTTTTAAAAGCTAAAATTTTCAAAAAACCGTTTCAGGGTATTACGTTTAACCTATAAAGCTACCAAAATATGTTGGTGGCCCGCTTGAAAAATTTTGACTCATATTTTCTTTCGGAAGAATCAGTCAGTGTACTTGTGTAAGTAGTTATTCGAAGCACAAAATGCATATATATTCTTTTATATATATATAATATTAATTTCATTATCAAAAGCTTATAGGAACAAAAATATTAAAAATAATGTTGAAATCGGATTAATTTATAAAATTAATAAAATAATTTAATTGTCAATACATAAATGATAGATAATATTAAATGGGAGCCAAACACTTGTTTTATCCTGTGCAGACACTTTTATTAGAAACAAAAACAAAACGGTAAAAGTTCGATTAAAAGTTTACACATGACAGCAGGAGACAAAGTTCAGCACCACAAATACTTTTAAAAGTTAAATGTCCGTGCTGCTGCGTTATCTTCCTGAAAACTCTTATTTACATTGGAATGAGACAGGGGAAATTAAGGAAAAGTTGAAAAGTGCCTTTGGATAAAATTGTTTGTCAGTTTTCTTTCCATAGAAGATATTTATCTTCGAGTTAGAGCAATTAGAAAGTTTTGTTCAAGAGTTATTTGGTTAACTTAGATATTTTTTTACATATACGATACTAAATCTAAGCTTTCCAAAAACTCCACTTAATCTTTATAAATAATTGTTATTTTTTTATTGCCCTTTCAAGCAATCCATAAAAGGTACTATATAATAACTTTAATCACAGTTCTACGGTAATCCAATTAGTTTTTCAATACATTTTTAATTGTTTTCGATATCATATAATTATAATCTCTTTGTTATTGTAACTTTTTAATTATTATATCCACCTACAGCAATATATGTAGTTCCGGCATTACATTTTACTGCGTCTGAAGGGAAGTTAAAACAAGAAATAAAAGGATCTTTTACGACTATAGTTTATAAAAGTTAAACGGATATATCCTTAGATACGGAACCAATTATCTAAGTCAGAAAATATACATACACATAATATATTTCTTCTATGTGAATATAAGCTAGTGGACACACTACACAAAACGGTGTATCTTGTCAATGTTTTTACTATACCAAGTTTAACTCCGATGAAAAACCCCGCTTTAATATCCACTTAAGAAAAAATCCCACTTGTAATTTTCATTTACACCCTGTGCCTTAAAAATGGGCCAGTTTTAAAGCCATGTTTTTACATTTTCCTTTTTTTCTAACTAAGAATCTTTCGTAAAGCGTTGTTTCATTGCTAGAATTTGAACCTTGCAAAACACAAATCGTTTATATTTTCTTATTAATCATTAATAAAGATGTTAACATTCAATGAAAATCTTTTATTGGCATATTCTTTGAAGACCATTAAAAACTGAGGTGTAGAGAGCCAAAGCGGACCATCCCACATTTTAAAAAATGTACGTTAACGCATATTTTCAACAGTATAAAACTTATTTATCAGAGCTAAAGTGGACTTAGTTAGCTACCACTATCCTATATTAATTCTTACCCTAATTTTGTTCTGATAAATAAGTTTAATGCCATTGAAAATACTTATAAAAGTACATTTTTTGAATTGTGGAATGGTCTGCTCTGACTCCCAATGCCTCAATTGAAGACAACGACTTTTGGATTTTACGATACGGCAGAGGTTTAATTTAGGAAGCGAACTACGTATATTGGTTCGCGGTATTAAACTGGGCAAAAAAACCTTTTTTTTAATATATCAAAAATATTGTTCAAGGTAATAAAAATATATCGTAAAGGTTTGAGCCCTTAATATTAGAGAGATATGGGTGGTGCTGTAACGTCATGCGGTATTAACGTAAGCACTATTATGACAGTTAAGTTATGCGCGATTCGATTTTTACCGTCGCTGGTAGTAATAACGTTACCGCATGGATTAATTTGCGGGTTCATAACGCCGCGTGCTATTTAAAATAGCGAATAGAATTGCCATGCGCACAATATTTTTCTTTGATTATTTTTTAAGGTTATAGTATTTATTTCGACGATTTCTACAAATATTTTTGTAATAGAGCCACAGAGTAAAGTTAAACTACTAATCTTTCATAAAGTCTTGCTTTTTATTTTTGGATAAATATTGCAGGTGGAAAAGAAACGAAAAGGTTAAGATTGTCGGCTGACAAAGACCTGGCTTTCTGAAAGAATGTCTTAGTCAAAATTCATCTGCAAAAGTGGGTAAATTTACAGTAAAATGTGTTTGAAATAACAGGAAAAACTTTAGTATTCGCACATTAAAGGATCATTTGCTTTTTAATTTTGTAAATTCGTAGACAGGTGTAATTAAACACTAAATACCGTATGCGGTATTTAAATAGCGCCTTACGTAAATAACGAACGTAGGCGGTAACCTAAGTACCCATATCTCTCTATTAATATTAGAAGTTCTATCATTGCGCCTAACAGTTTTTTAATAACGATGTTTTTTTTTATGCAATACTCGCAAATTGTTGATCTAAAAATTTTACCAACACACATTCATAAAGAAAATTAAATTTGTAACAAAAAAACTCCCTTCGTAAATTGTCGCCAAATAAGCCGTTTACATGTAATCGGGCTTTTAACATTGAACTATTTTTCAATTTGTTACTTGTGTTTGGATTTTTGTTACTACTAAAAATATCAATATTTAAATAAATACAATAGATATTTTTAAAGAAAATTTCATGCGGTACAAAAAGATCTTTTAACATTTTTCAATAAATTAACTTATTCAAAAGTTATTTGATTCTGAAGTTAAATTCAAAAGTATGAATAGCGTGAATTATTAAAAAATTTGTAAGAAAGAAAATAGACCTTTTTTGTAGAACATCAAATTTTCTTTAAAAATATGTATTGGATTTATTTGGATATTAATATTTTTAGTAGTAACACAAATTTAAAACAAGAAACAAAATTGAAAAATTAGTTCAATGTTAAAAGCCCGATTACATGGAAACGGTTTATTTTACGACAATTTAAGGGGAGAGTTTTTTTTATCAGGAATTTAATTTTCTTTAGAAATGTGTGCTGGTACTATTTTTAAGATCAGCAATTTGCAAGTTTGGCATGTCAAGAAAAGTGTTAGTCGCGATGATAGACCTCTTAATGATTAACGTTTTTGAAAAATATCGATTTTTTTCAAGCATATTTCAAGTACATATGTATTCAAGTATATTAACTAAAACTTAAAATTAACCTTAAACAGTTTCGAAGAATCGCGTATTTAAAAACATTTCAATTATGTGTACAGGGTTTCTTAAAGCTTTAAACGCGTGTGATTTCGAAAACGGTGACCACGATTTCTCGAAAACTACTGAACCAATCGCTCTCAAATCTTGACACAAGCTTCTTAGATATACTTTTTAGCAATTAGTAAAACATTTTTTTGCGATAAATACTAGTTTTTTCATAAATAATTTAAGATCTTACTTTGGGGTCCGAAATCGATTTTTCTGTTTGAGAAACCGCCAGTTTGTCAAAAAATGTTTTTTTGTTTATTCCTTTAATTCATTTTATAGATTATACATTTCGGAAGCTATATAAATACGTTTGGCTTTTTATTTTGGATGATCCAATCGAGAGATATAGTGGTCACCGCAAAACGTCTTCTTTAGAGGAGCACCCGGACATCGGGTATAGAGGCTCTCAAAATAATTTTTCTAACAAATTAAGTATGTTAAATTATTGTTAAAAGTATACAGAATATATGTACAAAATTTCAAAATTAATAAATCAAAGGAGCTTTTCAGAAAAATCTTGAAAAATCGGCACTTCGGACTTCTGTGGTTATAGCTCCTTAATATGAAGGGCTCAAACCTTCACGATATTTTTTGTCGCCTTGAACAATATTTTCGATACAACTGGTACTTAAAAATAAATGTTCTCTTATAATAGAATGTATATTCAAAAAAACATCTAAAATTCTCTGCTTTCCTCGAATCCTATTACGTTTCATATAAACATTTTTAGGGGATTTTCAATTATTAAAGCTACTTTTCGTTTACAACTGACGGCAGTTTTTAAAGCACGCCCTTTTGACAGGCCCTTTAAGTGTTCCCCTTAACTTTTATCAGAAAATCCCCAGGAAATAAGACGAGCGAGATGACACAGTCCCGAGTTAAGCCCAAATTGAATCTATTGCCGCGGGTACAGGTTAAATGGAAACGAATAGTCTCCGGGAGATCCACGTAGCTATAGATAAGATATCTTGATATACGCCAGTACTAAAGAAAATCTTTTGTAAAGCTCGCTGCCAATATTATTATTCTATTTAATAAGTTAAAAATTTACTTTTTAATAATCACAGTTTTAACAAATCTTTTTAATTTAAATAATTAATTTTAAATTAAAATTTTGTGTACTGTTTCTTAAGCAAAACTTAACAAAAAAATCTAATTAGAAAGCAGTAGTTTTATTTTCAGTGGCGGCCGGTACACAGGGGAACGTGCCCAGTCTTCAAATAAACAAAAAACAATGATTTTGTTAAATACAATTTAATTTTAGATATTCCCTATAATCCTATTAAAACACTCTGCTTAAAACTTACTTCTAAATACATAACTCACGCGGCAACGCTTAAATATTAAAAGTTTCTTCCGGGGGACGCGATAATTCTGCCCGCTTTGTCCATGTATTTTGCTCAAGTAACATACGTCTCCTTTACGCGAAATTAGTACAGAAAGTGAGCACAAACTTACGTGCCTCCAGGCAGAAGTTCCAGGTCAAACGGTAGTTTCGTGTAGAGTTTTAGTAGCAATATTTATTGTTGATTATGAATATACGTTTAATTTTAACAAATATACTTAATTACTTTGTATGTTTAGACTTATGTGATGTGTAACACCATGTATAGTTTTCTGGGATAAAAACATTTAGTTGGCGTGTTGTGCTTAAGTGTATTCTTTCGAGACATGATCAGTTTCACTTTCATCAGTTCCCTCACTTGGAAGTGATCTAGATCATTGGATCACGTGACATATGCTATTTATAAGCATTCAGAATGAAGTTAGCCACATATGTAAATTTCAAAAGAATGTTATCAGCTACACTTCCCTCAGTTTGTTCACTGATCATGTCTTGAAAGAAGACCACTTTAGTTGCTCCAATAATAACGATGTTTCCAACTTCCAGAAATAAAAGTCACTAAATAACACGGGTAAATAAACTGCCGTTTTTAGTATCTAGTAGTTATTCTAGCCACTTTATGAGGGCTGTGGATTAACCGCATTTCTATATCTATCTCTTGTTTCCTTCGTAACATCAGAGCTTGGGAATAAGTTTTATATGTGCGAACAAATAAAATACAATGTATATATTGCGAAAAAAGAGCCCACAGCTGTAAAAATATTTATGTTTACCAATAAACAGTTATTTTAAATGTCTTAATAAACACCTCGCTATGTAACAAACAATGCGAAATAGCCTCTTAAGGCTATATTTTAAAAGAAACAATAACTTAAGGGATAGTGAGCCGAGTAACAGGTTTACGAGAGATAAAAGTTTGCTGAAGTGTCAGTATTTTATTTAACCCGCCATATCTTATCAGGAAAAAAAGGTAAAAGAAAAGTTGTAAAAGGACTAAAAGCGTATATCAATTAATTGAGGAGTGGTGATTTATCAAAGAAAAAATATATATCAAAACCAGTTTATTGCCGATAATAAGAAAAAAGGCAACCTGACAGACAAAAGGAGAGATAGAAGAAAAAATATTACGTCTAAATCAACTTGTTTATGTCGAAAACATGTTTTTTTTAATTTATTTCTGAGTTCTAGAGTAAAAATTTTATCTTAAATATCTAAATCATATTGCAATAATAATATATAAATTAAGAAAGTTTACACTTGACAGTAGCACTGACAGGGTTGTGTCATGGAGGCCGGGCAAGTTTAGATAAAAAAATGACATATAAAAAAGCCAAAGGGCACAATTACAAAAATCCTTATATATATATATATTTATATATTTATTTATTTTTTTCTTTTTAGACGTAGTAACAATTTTGCATCTCCAAAAAATGCTAAACCAATAGAATAAATAACTATGCCTTATTCATTTTTTGTAATTATTATAATAGGTATCTTGGGTGGGGAGATTAACCCCAAAACACCATCGTGGCTGCACCACTTTATTATGCGTTTAAGATAATGAAACACAAGAAGCCGAGCACGTAACGAAAGAAAGGGATGAAGGTAATTTTGCAATTATTTTAACTTCAAATCGTCAGAAATTATTAGGGCGAGACAAAATTTTAAAGTGGAATTTTTAGGTTATAAAGAGTCAAGTCAATAATTAAAAATTGTTTTAAAAAGTCTTCTTTTATGTTGGCTTTTTATTTTTACTTACCAGTTTACGATTATTGTTAAAGACTAAAATGGAAACTTACCTAAAACAAAAAAAAAAACTGTTAATACCACAAAAAAAAAAAGAAAAATGTTCATTAATTAGAAAAATAGTAATTTTTATAAAAAGGAAACGAATACCAGGCTAATTTTAAATAACCAAAAAGATTTGTTAGTGAAAATATGGAACACTTTAAAAACATTTAAAAAAAATTAAACATTGCTGCATTAGACTTATTATTGAGTCTCCAAAACATTGTGTCATAACCAGACAGAACAGTTCAAAAACCTTTCATACGTTGTTTGGTATTAGGTAACGTCAGAAATGCCCAAAAAGATAATTTTCATAACAAACTGGTTTTACAAGATGCAGTATTTCTTGCATTTCAGGATTATCGTGTCGTTTTTCTTCTGATAAATATTTGAACAGGCATTCGTAGTCGGTACCATGTAATTTATTTCACAGTGTTGGAGAGTTATTTCCCAACATTGACTCTTTATAAACATGTTTATATTATGTATGTGTAGAATCGTCTTTTTAATGGCCTTTGTACATCTTTTTGACACAAGTGGTGGAAAAATAAAAATTGTGTATTTTGCTTCAACTTTATTATTCGTTTTTACCCCAAGCAACGTAATGCCTGGTAACAATTTTTACAAAACATTGCAAATATTTCTTAAGGTTTTATTTATGGTAGGGAAGCCCAAGAGTGGATTTCGGGATTTAGTACCGCGCGGCAGATTAATATACCGGAGTAGTAAGGTACCTCCACCAAATATGAGCCCTACGATACGATAATAAAAAACAAAAATATATCCATCAGAGCTTGTCGAGCGCGTCAGATGGAGATATGGCAAGTTAATTACATGCTAAACAGTGCATATTTTACTAATCTGACAATTTGAAAGTGACGTAAAGGAAACAGAGGGCTACAAAAAAAGTAATTTTGACAGTTTCGAGCGTTTTTATTTTATAGAAAATAATTTTAGGATAAAAATATATATATAATCCGATAGGATCTGAACGATTTCTACAAACCTTGAACCCCGTCCGTGGACAGTCTGTATAAATATTTAAATTGGGAGAAATAATTCTTAGGTTAAAATCTTAAATTAAAAAAAAAACTTCAACCAAAATATCAAATAACTCGATGTATTCGTTTCTGCGTATTTTTAATAACCCTTACATCAATTTACTTATACCTCCCCCAAGTAAACTCACCAAGTCCTCAATGTGAAATTAAGCCCCTAACAACGTAATCCGACAATCTGAAACATAATTTATATCAAGTTTCTCCCGAAAACTCTCAGGCATACGAAAAGGAATTTAGTCTCGAAAGGATGGTGAGAAATTCGAGAAGGCATTCGAGGGGAGGGGGTGTTTAATCTACGTTTCTGTCGATGCGTGTCTGTTAAAACGCGTGAGGGATTCGTCAAAGTTTGGTATTGTTTCAAGTACGACGTATTTTAGGACCCGTTACATTATTGGATGGATCGTGGCTGGTAAGTTTGTAATTGATTTTGTGGGTGGAATTAGATTTACACTAAAATAAAATGGGGTTCTGAAGGGATTAACTTTACCGAGATATGCGAGTTATCTCCGTGGAATATATTGGAAATTAATTTTAATGGACTGCTACCGTTTTGCATACATTTTAATAAAATTAAGTGTATTATAAAAACAGTTTAAACGCGCTCTTTAATAATAACATGGTTTTTACCAAAATTAATAAAACCCATTAGGTTGAGTTTTTGGGAAAAACAATATGCAAATATTTCCATTTCCATTCTAAAAATAGCTTAAGGAAACAGCATTTGCCTAGGGAATTAGAATTTTAAAATACACTATTTGCCCAGGCAGAAAGCATTTTCTAGACAGAAGCCATTTGCATGCGACATCTACACTGTCACGTGCGTCTCTAAAAATAAGAACCATCAATCAATCAATCAGCGGCACCGACATTTTCGTAAAGTACCTTTTTTTCGAAGCGTAGAGAAAAAGACAGAAAAATCTCAAACAATTAATCATTTGCCAAAGTAAAGAAATGCTCATTTGTCCCAGAGTTTGTAAACATGTCAGCGAATGCACAAATAAAACAAATAACGGTATTTCGTTTGAACTTTATTTAGTGCCTTTTCTTGTTCCTTAACCAATGCCGGGTTGTTTCTGTCTGCTTTTGCAGCGTTTTGCTGGTGCCATTTCTCACGTTCAAATTCGAACATTACCTAAATATCCTAATGACATATATTGAATATTTTACACCAAATGCGAAGTAAAGCGGTTTTGAAATATATGCTCGCGCGGGCGTGTGATTTATGTGTTTCTACTGAAAGCCGTAAATAAATGTGCTTATTTGTAAGTGTTAAGTGTAAAACAGAGTTCCCCCCTCCCCCTATATTTTTTCTCGTGTATTATTATACAGCGTGTCTACTTAAGCTCGCACCATATAGTCATTCTTTATAAAAAGTTCTGCATGGCCTAAAACCTAAAACACAATCATCAGATATTAATTTTATGCAGTGGTATACGAGACATGTAAAAAACATGAATTTTGCTCAAAAGGAAAGTATCTCTAATTTTCATAATATCGAAATATTTTAATTAAGAAAATATGTTTGTATTAAAAATTACATTCAAATATGCAAACTTTTTCAAGTTTTTTTTTAAATTATTAACATCACTCAAAATTTTCGATAAAATAAAAAACAAAAGTACTTGAGCAAAATTTATATTTTTTAATACATATATCGATGGGTTTGTGACAAAACAACGTAAGAGATATTTATCAACAACTTTGTATTAAAAATTACTCAATAAAAAAAGCGTTTTCCCTAAAATTGATGAAATTCGCTTACGATGTTTTGTCAAAGGTTTTTGACATCGATATCTTGTATACCACTGCACAAAAAATTATTATTATTTAATGATTTCATTTAAGGTTCTAAATCATGCAGAACTTTTTATAAAGAATACTTTTTTTCGTAAAATTAATAATAAAGAGTTTTCCATACGATGTAAACATAAGTAGACACGCTGTATAGTCGGTAAGAATAAATTACCATTCTGTCGTATAATCAGAACCTCAAAATATTTTCTGACCTAACCGGAACTATCTTTACCCATTTCAAAAGTAATAAGAAAATTTTTTAAAACGTTTTAAATAAATACAGCCCTTTACAAAATTATATTTTAATTCCAACTAAATTCATATAACCTTAAGTAGAATTTAGCCGAGAAAAAGCCATAGGCGTCATACAAATAAAGACGGCAATCAACTATTTCTTTCTCATCGCGTCGTTTAAATAATGTGCAATCAACAAATAATTTGAAAGTAAGACTAACCAGAACTAACCAGATCTGATGACCGCGGGGCTTTTTCTTAGCTGAATCGGAGTTTACCTCAACATATAGGTAATTTTTAAGATGGCGACCACAGGTTACTTCAACATGACATTTGGATCACAAAATTCGAAAGACTATGGTTGCTATGTTAAAAAAATATTAATACGTTATGCTATATTGTTGAGGGATATTAGTGTAGAATTTAAATATAAAAATATATGTTTCTGTTTAAAATTTTCGAAAAACTAACCAACCGTCGAATTTTTTATCTTGAGTTTCATTTAAAGAAATGTATTTAATTTATTAGAAAATAATTAAAAAATTACTGACTAAAACGAAACGGACACACGCCACAGATTATTTCAATATGACATTCGAATCACAAAATTCGAAAGACTATGATTGCTATGTTAAAAAATATTAATACGTTATGCTATATTGTTGAGGGTGACATTAGTGTAGAATTTAAATATCAAAATATATGTTTCTGTTTAAAATTTTCGAAAAACTAACCAACCGTCGAATTTTTTATCTTGAGTTTCATTTAAAGAAATGAAGAATTTATTAGAAAATAATAAAAAAATTACTGACTAAAACGAAATGGACGGCGCTTACTGGCGAAAATGATAATTAATTTGAAAACCACAGAATTAACCCAATAAACTGATAAAAATTTTAATTTTGTAAAATTAAAGAGGAAAAAGTGAAGGGGGTGTAAATTTATAATTGGACAGGTTGTATTTGCATTTATCCTTACTATATAGAAAAACTTATAATAATTAACGGTTTGTACTAATTACATCTGAATTATCGGGATCTTAGATTTTAAAAGAATTTATAATTAGCTCTATTAAACCCGCTTCCCACAGGGCACGCATGCGTAGGGATAGCAACGATATATCGATTATTTTCAAATATCAATATAAAATATTTTCGATATTTGTGGTAAATCGGACAAAATTAAAAAGCTATTTTTTTAACTTCTTAAAAAGCGCCTTAAATGTTGTACGGTAAAATAAAATAGAAGTAAAACCAAGGTAATTTTTACTATTATGTCGTATCTATTTCCCTACTACCTGGTAAGAAAAAAATATTTATTATAAGGTAATTTATCGATATTTTTTCTCTCTCAATTTGACATTTCTACGCATGTGTATATTGTATTATTTCTGTCAGCTAGTAAAATCTTTATTGCAGGTCATTTAACAATAATTGAGACCGGTTCTAACTTTCTTGCATTGTAAGTCAAATTTTTGATGGATTTTCCATTACTAACCAAAGAAAAAGTTACTTTATTATTGACTTTGTTAATAAAAGTTGATGTTTTTTGATAGTATTTTAATTTTTTTAAATTTATTATAAGAAAATGAGCTGTAGATTAAAAAATTAGTAAGTTAAAGCATCAGCTGTGTAGGTAGTGGAAATATTTTTCCTTTTGTTGGTGAACTGGTCACTTAATTTTTATCAGCTCATTCAATAAAATGTTTGTTGCCTCGTGTAATCACTAATGCAATTCAATATTTGTTGCGTAATTTTAATTTCGTTGTATTTCGCGGTCTTGCCCCGTGGGAAACGGGCCTTACAGCTTTTTTTGCCTTATTGCCGAAACCCAAGGTTCAAAGCAGTTATCGTAGATAATTCTTGCAAAGTAAGAACGATCTGTGTGCAAGTGCAGTGATGCAAATAATTGCAATTCTAAGTACGATAGCCTTAATCTTCATTAAATTTGCTACAAAATAGCAAAAAATTTCAAATATACTTTTTTATACATTTTTCCTTATAGCTTAGTGAATTTGCAAAAAACAAAACAATAAATGGAAATCTGCGCCATTTTCTTTTAATAAGAAAAACAAATTGATGGACATCAAATAATTACATCCTTAAGATGTATTTATTAACAAACTTACAAGTATTTGTCGCCTTCATCATATAAGAGTCATAAAACACAGTTTTTTTTTGTAAAAATCTTGCAAGTTATGCTAAATCGTAACTGATATAACTGTTAATATACTACCAGCAATTTCTCTATACTTTAATGCGACAAATTTCAGTAATGCGTGGACATACAAATCTATGATTTTAGGATATGATTATTTGGTTAATTTTATATAATTTTTACCAAAAATAGGACCTATGCTAAAAAAATAAATTAGGTTTTTTTCCACAGATCGCTGCACTGGCGGACTTAATTTATTTACATTAAAACAGACTGAATTTATTCCCTCAATATTTTCTTCCGGTTTAGCAATCTATTTAAACGGACGCGTAATATATTATAGACTTTGCCTATATTAGAGAAGAGATGGCTTTATACTGAGATAAAACTAGACGAAGCATCACACAATTTAATCTCTGTTTAAATAGAGTATTCTAGCTGTGTTATTTAAGCAGTATATGTAAATCAAGCCCTTTGCCCTTTTACCATTGAAGCGTTTAACTGGTAATTTGTCATCATCTCAATTCGAGAGTCATTTTGGGCTTGCTTAAGAGAAGTCAAAGGGACAAACGGTTGGGAAACCTAAGTAGGGTAAGTCATTTAACATGTCAAAGCAAATATGGGTGTTGGGTGTTAAAACTGTTTAGGAAATTAAACTATAAAATGTTTAATGTACCGAAATTTGATAAATTCAGATTTTGTCATTTTTTAATTTCCGGGTATCAAGTTATTAATTTATACCCCTTTTTACTTTTTTATTTTTTACCGTATAAATTAAATAAAAGCAACAGAGTTTACAAGGTAAAAATTCCAGATTGGTCTATGCTGTTTTGGGAATTTCTTGTTTGGGCACCTAATAAAATTTTACCCTATCTGAACCTTTTTTTCTTGTTTGGTCACCTCAACAAAAATGCATGCCTAATTATTTCTTCTTGTTTGATACCCTAAAGGTGGGCATAGAATTCTTAAGTGGATTTATAATGTGTGTATTAGTCTTGGGTTTAATTAAGAAATTAAAAAAGATTTAACTAACCATGACCCCCACCTACACTCTGTAATAATAACAGAACTGCAATAGGACTGATACTGATTTAGGTCGTTACACATGCGTTTTATTTAAATTCGAATTTGGGTAATTCGCATTACAGCGCTCGTGTAAACTTTAGAATGAATATGTCTATCTATATTATTAAATTATATGTACACTTTTAGGGTACCAAACAAGAAGAAATAATTATGCATATTGTCCAGGTGACCAAACCAGAAAAAACGGGTCAGGTCAGGTAAAATTTTATAAGGTGCAAAACAAGAAGTTCCCAGACTAACATAAACCGTATATTATTTTATTAAATTTTAAGGATGCACACCTGACTGGAAACATTTTTGCACACACACTATTGGCAAATTAATAGGGAAAAAAACATCGGGATACTTTTATATTAATTAAAATTCTAAAAGTAAAACAACCTAAACATACAGTGTGTCCCAGGATAGGTATTACAAGAGGACAAATAACCCAAAAATTTTCTAATTTTTAAACGTCGTTTTGGGAAAACTAGTCGCATGGTCCAAAACTGATAAATACTAAATGTTACTCCGATTGGTAATATACAGGGCGAGTAATAACTAAACATATGAAAAATGACCGAGGGTAAAGTACCTATATTTTTAAAACTAAAACAAAATTGTTAAGTTAATGTAGAGAATTAATTATTGAATTAAAATAAAAAAATATATTTTTACAATTTTTTACATTAGGCCTTAAGTTTTTAAATTACTTGGCTTTTGCCAATTTTTTAAGTTGACAATTACATTTTTTGTACTCATGCTTCAACTTTAAATTTTGACATAAAATTCAATTCTCTACAACATTTACTTATACAATTTTGTTATATTCTTAAAAATAAAAGTAGTAAGCTCCTGGGCATTTTTCATATTTTTATTTATAACTCGCCCTGTATAATATAGAGTAATATTTGGTATTGGACCATGCGTCCAGTTTCCCAAAATTTCGCTTTAAAATTTTAAAATTTTTGGTCCATTTGTTCTCTTATAACACCTATTATGGGACACACTGTATACCTAGTATAATTACTTTTATGGCCCCAAATCATTTAGATCCATTCGGTCGAAATTTTACAAATCGCCAACTCTCATCCGACTTACAAAACCACAGCAGGAATCTGGAGCGGTGAAATTAAATTGACGGCGATGGTTTTCATATTTTAATCTCTCCCTTTGTGTCAAATTCACACAAAAAGCGGTCGTTGATCAATGGAAATACGTCCTGACAGCAGCTCGAAAACAGCTGCGTTAAGCAGAATTAGGGAAAAATCGAGAAAAACGAAAAATGACCCAATTTATGAAAAAACTTACCAAAGAAAAAAAATTTAGATTATGTATACACCACAATGAGTGTTTTTTTTGACTACTGGTACCATACTGATGTAGAGAAAGTCCGAATATGGGCCTCTTTTTGTTTTTTAAATAAATCTTATTTTTGACTACAAGCATAATTATTTAATAACAAATGATTAGTTACATATGTATATTTTTGAAGTAGGAAAAAATCTACTTTAAATGTTTCATTGGCGATTTCTAAGTTCAATGATACCTCTGGTGGTTAACGACGCAACATAAGAAAACAGGTGATCGGACATGTTTAACCATTGAAATGGATATAAATATAATATTGTTTATTTACTTCGTTATGTTTAACACGCGTTTTTGAGCCTTGTGCTTGTATATAGCTGTGTGTTTTGCTATCATTTTTATTAAAAAGTCTTTCCTTTCACCTATATTAAAACGTTTATTATGGCATCAGAAGAGCCATAACATCTAAAATAAAAATACGTGTGTATAATCAAAATAATATGGTTAGAATTCAAGATTTATTCTCCTTCCAATGTGCACCTACTATCGGGAGTGCAATCGAGGTATGAAAATACTGAGCTTAGTGTCAAAAACAGTTCTTTACTTATTCCGAAAAAAGTTTTACATGGCGCTTTCTTCACTAATTATCACTAACAAAAAGTCTGTTAAACCATTAAGGGCACTACTCAAACTCATAAATCGAGTTTTAACACACTTAATACGTATAAATCTATACAAACTCACGGCTGTATTGAAACTTGAACAGTATTTTAAACCGATTTAATACTCGAAATCAGGAACAGGATTAAAGCTAGCTACCTACATATTACCTACATCTTTCGACTTTGTTCACGTTTAGCAGCGCCCCCATTGGTAGTTAAAATCGCCAATTATAAATTTGTAAATTTAAAAAGGAATTAAAATCCATATTTACACTTGTAATAAGAATGCTTGAAATATGGGCCAAATTATTAAAATGCAAAAAGTGGACCGTAAAACATTTTTATAAGTAAAGATTTGTTTTTAACAATAATTGAAAATATATGCCGCGCTCAGTGTCCGCACAGGCTTCGTGCACCCGACTCTCGCACATGACGTATGAACCCATATCTTGTCTTTGACATTGTCAGAAAACAGCCCATATATTTTTTGGATGTTCGAGGCATTTTTATCTACAAAACAAATAAAAAGTTACCATGGTCCGAATACGTTCATATTTTAATTCAGCCCATATTTCAAACATAACCAAGAAATTTTAAAATATTTCTACACAATTATTTTATAAGGTTTAAAAAAAAAAATAAATGGATTATTATATAGAGTAACCAATGTGCAGGAGCCTTACCAACTTTGACTTCAAAGTGATGCGTAGTTACGGAACAAACTGACAATTATTAGTTTCCACTCGAAAAAATGGCGTAAACTTTTATCAAAGAATACCAATCCATAGAACCCCACAAGTGAGATTTCAGCGTACCCTAAAAATTTTTATCACCTACCCTGACCAACAGATGGCGAAAGTAGTACGTGTTATTTAAAAAAAAACCGATATCTGAATGTTTTTATTTTAGATTTCTTCTTAATTTGAATTACCAAACAAACATATTTAATGTCAAAATTTTCAGAATCTCCTAAAAAAGCTAAAAATTTTAAAATTCTAAACCCAAATAAAAGTTAATTATACCAGTTTTTATTTTTTATTCAATTTATCTTGACAACGGTGGCAGACTTGCCACCAAAACGTCGATTTTTAGTTCTCTATTTACTTGCTTTATTCTTTTTTTGGTTTTTGGTACTTTTAATTAATTTTTTGGCGTGTACCCAAATAACTACCATTAATTAAATGAACCGCCGAACCAATATAGAACATATCTTCATCTGAAATAAAGGCGTGCACTAATGTATGTACAAAAAAACTACCAACTTTGTTTTCAAAATAACTAAATTTAAAAAAAAACGTTTCCCGTAAAACTGACGAATGTCGCTTACGATGTTTTGTCAAAAACCCATCGATATATCCTATTCTGAAATCATAAATTTAATAATCTTATGGATACTACCATTTATCGGGGATTTTATTTTTATTAAATTTTGCGTATACCCTCACTTTAACTGATCGGGCCGACTGCTTGTCAGCGACTGCTATCAATTTCTGATGGTAATCGTATCAGCAAAGCGACATCGTACTACTTTCGCCATCTGTTGGTCAGGGTAGGTACTAAAAATTTTTAGGGTACGCTGAAATCTCACTTGTAGGGTTCTATGGATTGGTATTCTTTGCTTTTATTTAACAAGTGGTTTTTTCTAAACCCCTCCTGGTTTTCAGACGGCAAAGAAAAAAGCGTGACTTAAGGAGGCCATAAGTAAGCGTAGCTTTTCATTAAGAGGTGGCGCCACGTATTGTGCGACATTTTTCATGGGACCATAAACCACACATGGCCCATATTCGGACCTTCTTCTTAATCACTTGTTGACGACCAGCTTTAAATATTCATGTTATGCATTTTATTTTAGAAAAAATCAGTAAAAAATAGCATTAGAAGGTCTTAATAATCACAGAATTATTAAAAAAAAGTTTAGGCAAATTGGTGCTGTAGAACTCTCTCAAATATACGAAAATATAAAAAAATTTGTTTATAATAAACATGAACACCTAAACAAAACAACAATACAATATCTTTAATAAATTATTTTTGTTTATGAGTTGCTTAAAAACAAATGTATTTAAACAAAAGGAATTATATGAAGTTTATTGGTTTTTAGAACGACAAGGGTTGACAGAGGTCCGCCTTTTTGTCGGTATCAGGTGTGGGGTTCTTTGAGATTTCCTTTAAATTAAGAACGATAATCGAGTTTAGAGAGACTTTCTGAAGTAGCCTAAGATAACAAACTTACGAAAATGGGGGATAAGTAATTACTAGGATATAAAAAAACGTAATTTTCCAAATATGTCCTAATTTCTTAGGTTTAGGGTAACTTTCTATTCCTTTTGAAAAATTAGCAATAATTAGGAAAAGCTAAATAATTCACCTAAACTGTCTTTTTATACTGTAGCCAAACCAGGATATGGTAGAACATTCGTGTTAATCATTGTCATAGGTTTGTAAATAATTAACAACTTTTTTATTGTAAGCCCATTGGTAAATTAATTTTTATTGATCATTTCCATTTCATTTATTAGAAAAATAGTTATAAATAGTGTATGGAAATATTTTCTTTGCTTTACTGAAACAATGTACTCCATCAACAAAAACTAAGTAAGAACATAATTTAGTCATCTATCGATCGAGCCGTTAAAATAATTTATCTCATTAGCTAATGGGGTGGCTTTATAAAAATATTCAGCCATTTTTTCCATAGCTGAAAACTTATTAAGGACGGTCACGAAACTCGGAAGTTTAACTTCATGATTATCATTCTTGTATTAGTATGGGAAAGCTTTCATTGTAATAATTATAAAAACTAATTTACAGATTTTCAATAAGAACAAGGTTTTAAAACTTAAAAAATGTCAGTATTTTACGTAACTTGCGTGAGCTTACGTCCCAGATAAGGGCAAGAATATTTTTTTCTATACACATCGTGTCAGCTCGATGCATTTAATTCAGTTACGGTGTGTTGGACACTAGCAAGTAGAAATTAGACAAATATCAAAGGTTGCCAGATGTCCGGTTTTTACCCGACAATTCGGTTTTTCCAATGGCTGTCCGGTCCAAAAATCATAGCAAACCGGACAACAGCGTTTTTGTGAGACTTGGATAAAAAATGCCATTTTTTTTTTTGTGCAACACCACACGGACTATGATCAAAGTTTCAAGTGTAAATATTCATCGCCAATCAAAGAAACACAACTTTGTAAACATGTAAAACAATTACAGTATACAAATCAAGACTTAAAGTCGTTCGATATTAAATTGAAATTGGAAAATTTTTGGACATCATCTGTCTTTACAGAATGTTTTAAAGAAAATATAAAGACAGATTCTCCATCAAAAAATATAAAGAAAAGTCAATTTAAACATAAGTTTGGCAATGCTTTGTTTCCCAGATATGGGGTTCTAAGTAACCTTAAAAAATCGCTTTTACTTTAAATAACGCTAATTTGATAAAATTGGTCACTTTTATTTGTAGATTTAAAAAGCTTATTTAGAATATTTAGAGATTTAGAAGTTAAATAAAGTTACCCAAAGTAGCCTTGAGCGGTCCCTCAACGAATATTTCTAGCAAAAATATATTTAGGTTAGGATGCATTAATTGTATTTATTATTAAGTGTTTGTAGTTAATTTTATATAATGAGTACTTTCACTATACAGTCAAGGGGATGCAGTTAAGTAAATTTTAGTATTTTCAAAAAGTTATCAGGATAGAAAAAAAAATAAGAGGTAAAAAACTGTATTTTTACTTGCTTAATTTAAATAATATAACAACCTTGCTTAAAAGTCAGTGGCGTAAATTTTTTGTCGGAAATCTTCTTTTAGGTAACCTTGGAAAAGCCACTGGGCTAAAGTGAACTTTTTTATATATAAATTGCTCTTTTAGCGGATTTAAAAATAAATTAATGTTTTTTCATGTCCGGTTTTTTCTACAGCATATCTGGCAACCCTACAAAGATCGCTTGCACCGAAACATATCCTGATAGAAACACGCATCAATTTTTCCTTTAGACAGTTTCCTTTTCAGGGGTTAGTAAAATTGCCCATGGAAGTTTTTAAAAAATAACTATTTAAATGCTTTACAAAATATTTTTCATTAAAATAGCTGTATGGAACTATATTTTAACAATGTATTATATTAAAATATAAATTGGTGGTCAGTGAAATGGTGCTAAAATTTAACCAAGGCATCAATATCAAATATTATCGAATATTCCGCAATCAATAAAATAAAGACATTTTCTTGTATTTATCCACAATTGTTTATTTATAAGAAGATATGAAACTTTTCTCAGAATTGAAAAGCGATTTATTTTCAATGAAGCGTTTTTAAATTAATTTTTCTTTAATAATATGAACCTCTTGATGCCTCAGGGCTTGTAGAATAATAAATATTAAAACATATGAACTTTTTTTAATATTGATCCATTTATTAAGTATTCTTTTAAAGTTATTAATTGCTCATAACCCCAGAGAGGACAATGGTCTTACTGCTTAAACTCTCTCAAATTGTGCATCAAAAGGTCCTGTATTTCTGTGATAGAATCAGTTGGTACGCAACACAAATGTGTGCAAGAGGGTGCCTACGCTTTATAAAGTATGTCACTGAAAGAGAAACTGGTAGTTTCAGTAAAATAAAATTTTGCGGTTTAATATTTATAACCTAATTTGTCTGAAAAGGCACCATTTCACAATTTCATATTTAGTCATGTTTTTTCTTGTAGCTAGCGCTACTTACACTCAAAAATTTTTGCGTGCTGAATTAATGTTTGGGTTCACTTTACTTGTTGACTGACATAAAAAAAAAAAATTGTTATAGCTATTTTGACCTTAGAGGGCAACTTTGTTTTCACAACGTTTTGTGATTTATCGCTGGTTGAGATTTTGTTGTCAGATTCTGAAGAGACCTAAACAGGTTATATATAAATAATTAATAGTTTAAAAAAACTAAAAAACACGCTTTTATATGCAACCGAACTAAAAATTAGAAAATAATTTTTCATTAAAAAAAATATTGTCATTTCATAGTAAAAAGCGTGGGGTGCATTTTACTATTTTTTCATAACTTTTCCATCATAGATATTTGCAAATATAATAATTATAACATTTAATATATTTATCACCCCACGCTTTTTACTATGAAATGACAATATTTTTTAATGAAAAATTATTTTCTAATTTTTAGTTCGGTTGCATATAAAAGCGTGTTTTTTAGTTTTTAAACTATTAATTATTTTTCATTTTTAGTTTCTGCTACTCTTGACAAAATGGCGAAAAAATTTTTTAATGAACAAGAGTGGCAAATTTTAAAATTTTTCCAACAGATTGCAACTCACTAAAAAATTTCTTCTTCATTAAGTAGCAAAGTTTGAAATTTTGCCAACAGATGGCAATCCAGGCAATGTTTGGACCGTTGCCAATATATTGCAACCCACTAAAAAATTTCTTCTTCATTTAATAGCAAAGTTTGAAATGTTGCCAACAGGTGGCAACCTAGGTGTTGT
Source organism: Listronotus bonariensis (assembly GCA_014170235.1). NCBI lineage: Eukaryota > Metazoa > Arthropoda > Insecta > Coleoptera > Curculionidae > Listronotus > Listronotus bonariensis. Next base: position 6,148 of record JACEGR010001222.1, on the reverse strand, counting down.
TTTTATATTTTATAATATAAAGGAAAATTTTTTTCCTGGCGATCCAAAAAAGAATGTTAATTTTTATTAATTGCACATTATGTATTATGTATACATTACACATAATGTAATTTTTATTATGGAATCCTTGAACTAATGGTGCAACTAACCCTATATTTTTATTGTTCATAAAAATTGAACACCCATGGTGCAACTAACCAAATTGTGTAAAAACTAAAAAATTTCTTCTTCATTTAATAGCAAAGTTTGAAATGTTGCCAACAGATGGCATCCTAGGTGTTGTTTTTATAATATAATGGAATTTTTTTCCTGGCGATTCAAAAAAGATAACGGGATACTGTTTTTAAATTATTGCATCTTCATCGGTCCTTGACACGTGTGCAAAGTTTCAAAGAAATCGAATAGCTGGAAGTTGGTTAAAATTAGGCTCAAAGATTCCGTTACATAGATAGATAGATAGATAGATAGTTACAACCCAAGTTAATAAAAGCGTGTTAAAAAAATAAACATTTCTTGATTGCATTTAGATGCCACGGTTGTAGATAAAATATTGTGTAAAAGTTGTACCACCTCGATGCTATCAATTAAGTTTAAAAACAAAACAACTTGATTTGCAAAAAGTTGTTGGTTTAAGGTAACTTTTTGTTTTCATACCTACATATTTCCCAGAAAAACCATTTTAATCAAATGCAAGTCCGTCAGGCCAAATAATCAAATAAAAATCCTAATTCCGTGTTTTTCATAAAATAGAGTTACATTAAGTAAATTACTGTAAGTAAGCGCTTCAATAAACGTTTTTATAGCTTAGCCGTTTTTTAAAGCCACTTTATGAGTTATCTTTAAAAACAGTCTTTGTTTGGCTTCTGCCCTACTTTAAGTAACTAAAAATTTAAAACTTCTAGTTCGTTCTTTAACTGCTAAATACTCTCTTTTAATTAGACTCTACAAATTAAACCACTTTCCCGCAAAAAGAAAAGCTTGTTTAACAAGAGACCATTTTAATTTCATTAAAATGTAGATGGAAGTCAGAAGTGACAATGAAGTCATTAAAACTTGGTCTTATATACCTTTTATTATTCTCATAATTGTAAAAAAGTTAAAATGTAAAGGGTAACGTTTTTGCAAATACTGCAGAAGTCTATATTGATGTAAATCAGCATTTGTTACAAAATGTTTATTAAAAATAATATACAATTTCATACTACACAGGCCCGTCCGCACCAAGTGATTATTGGGGGTCGGAGAGGGGAGGGGCAAACAGACGACAAAAAAAGGACTACAGGTGCGCAGACAAAGCGGATTAGGCGCTTCCCTGTATATTTTACATGTAAGACAACTTTTTAAAGAGACCAATCTGACAAACCCTAGTGCCAAGTTTTAAAAAAATTTAATAATTAAATCTTTGATTATTTACCAAATTGTTCAGGTACAACCAAACAGACAGCAGCCACCAGCAAACAATTTGTTATAAGGATGTCACTGATTTAATGACACTGTTCCTCATGTCAGCGACAACAATAATTTTACAGGTGCCTGTTTGGTTTTACCTGAACCGAAAATTTAAATTTAAGATTCGTTTATTAAAACTTTTTGAAATTTGGCACGAGGCTTTGTCATATTGGTCTCTTTAAAAACTTATCTATTTGTAAAATTAACAGGGAGCCAATAATATAATAAACCTTCTTAAAATTTACATGGGATTTCTTATTTACGCTCGGCGACGCATGCCCGGTTTACTTAGTTTTTGTAAAATTCTCAACAATTTCAGTTAACGATCAGTAACGTTAATCCATAAAGAAAATTGCAATTCGGTTCATCCCATCGATATTATGAACCAAATGTATATTTTTACGTAAACATTGTTTAGGCACCACGTTTCAAAAAAATATTATTAAAAAGTTACCGGTAAAAATAGGGTATTTTTACCTGTAACCCCTCTAGTAAAATACGCTTTTAACTACAATTTTTCCATTTTAACCTTTGAATTTGATGAAGCGTTAAAAAGTAAGGCAGATTGCAAAATTTTATAATTTTGGTAAAAACGAAAATGTATAAAGGTAGGTATAAAAATTTATCGAAAAATAAAAATTAAAAAATATAATTTTCGAGATATATTTAAACTTGTCACCAAGCATTCCTATTAACGATCATGCTCCGCTTAAAGCATTTTCAATGTTTAACTTATATTGTTAGCAAGTCAGCAAAGATATCTTTATGCTTACAATCAGAAATTATTATTAATTCTCATTTGGAATTCGTATATTAAATCATAACAAGTAACAAGATACGACAACTAATAAATTTATATCAGAACTAACTTGATTAGCATAATACCTGATAAAACTATCGATCGAAAATAGTTTTGTTCACAAACTGTAACCAATTAAAAAAGAAAAGTAGGTCACCCTTATCTTTAACTAGATGAAACGCTGCACGCTGCTGTTACCAAGAGCTTTCCTATTTAAATTTTTACTTTGGGTATATAAACCGCCCATTACATGTGCGGGTGTTAAATTAACCAGATTAGATATTTCCGTAAATACCATTTAACTAACGTTTGTATTATTTTAATATATTATGCAATATTTGTAAAATAGTCTTTCCAAGCAGGTTTCCTGAAAAAATAGTTCTAATTCTAGAGTTGGGTAGTATTCGAATAAACTTTATACTGCTTGCAATTTCCTGTCACTGCAAGGTCGCATCTCTCGGGACATTGTCCAACCTGGAGATGCAGATTTTTACACTAGCCAAAGATATTTCTTTCAAAGCGACCAATGACCAAAAATGACTATAAAGACTGAAATCACTTAAATGACGTCAACTTGCTCCTTGGGCATTTATTTTTGCAAACAAAAATATATCTAAATTAATTATCTTAACTTCTTTGGGGTTTTGCTGTTTAAAAAAGCAAGTAACTTGGTACAACATATAAAAAGTGACATTGCAAACTATGTTTTCTATCTATTAGGTTAGACTAATATGTATTTATCTCCATTTTACACAAAAGGGATGTGTATAATAAATTTTACTATGTCAGTTTAAATCATGACTATCTGGTAAATCGTACATAGTATGTACATGTATCCCCATCCAAAAGTAAAGTCAATAGTTTAAAAAATAGAAAAGTTATTTTTGGAAAATTTGGGAGACGTCTTGTATGCTTGAAATGATGAGTTTTTAGGCAAGAACAAGGTACGCCACTGCATTTTTGTTATGGAAAAACGTAGAAAAATAAGAATGAGTTGCTTTTTCAAGAGAAAGAAGGTTTTTGTGCTCTTCAGTATTCATGAATACCCAATCGTGGTATTCATGAATACCGAGTATTCGATTACTATTTTTTGTAGATATTCGAAAATATTCGGTATTCGAATACTTTTTTTACGGTATTCGTATTCGTATTCGAATACCAAATTTCAGTATTCGACCCAACTCTGCTTGTAATCGAAAAAATATGGTGGAACCTTTGTTCGACCTCCGAACAGTACGGACGTTGCGTAGAAAGCTCCACAGACTTTTCGCGGTGTGGCTGTTAGAGGTGCTAGTACGGGCGTTTTTACCTCCAAGGATCGAGTAAAGATTCACGCTAAATTGACGGCATCTTTCTCCTGGAGCTCAGCTCTGAGAGCGAACATTCCTATATCTAAGTTTTGATGGTGTGCACGTGTTTTCGTAACGGCCGGGAATGCTGGTGCCCTCCGCTTGAAGCGTCAGTTTTGACAGTCACCGGTTATATACGTAATACCAGTAGCAGATTTTGCTATGACACCTGTCAATTTATGCATTGCATCGATATTTTATTATTTTACATGTTTTTGAAATTTCTGAGAGCTACGAGCTCGACTATCCAGATTTTTCCACCAACGAAGCCCTGGAAAGCACAGTCCGGAATGGGGAGAGCTGGTGAATTGGACCAGAGCCAAGAACAAAAAAAAATGGTTGTTGATATTTTGGATTTAGAGAAAAATTATGAAAAATGTTTTTTTTTTATAATGCCGCACTTGAAAATTGCAAGTGTTATAAGTTAATAAAGCTATATGAAATTTAAACAAAGATCCTAAAATAGAAGAAAATTTTAGTAAGACATGCTCCAACTCTCTTTGTTTATAAATTTTTTATTAATAAATGTACTAGACATTTAGCGAGAGAGAGACAGAGATAGAGATAGGGCTGCTTGCTTGTCACTGCTTGTTGACTAAAATTTTGAGTTTATTAGTTTTGGAGTATGCCACCAGTTTTACCAAAATGCCAATTTAAAATTTCTTGGTCCATTTGTCCTCCTGTAACCCCTATCCTGGGACATACTGTATACAGTACCTTTTTTTAAGTATTTTTGTTCAACCGACTAAAAATCATGGCAAGCAGAGTGAGCTGACGGTAAAACTTAATATGTACTTTTGGTGTTTCCTAATAAAACGACCGTATGACGTTAATAGTAAAGTCCATAAAAATACTTACACCTCGCAGGTCAGCAAAATTAAAATACTAAAACTCAACGTACACAAATTAATGACTTTTTATTGGCACTAACTCCAGAACTACTCGTTCGCCCATAGCGCTTATATAAAACTAATTAAGGCTTTTCATAGACGCGTCAATTTTCCAGCATTAACGGGCCAGTAAAGGCAACATTCATCAACCCAGTTTAGTATTACTTTTGCCTTACGACAGATCCGGATTCGGCGGATGTTTTTTGTCCGGAAGCAAAGCCTAATGGGACTTGCTACTCAAATAACTGGTCAAACGTGTGCGTAAAGAAAAAAATAATTTGTATTTCCGTAGCAAAAGCTCTTACAAATGGGACAAACTTATATTTTTATAGGAATATTGAACGCGAGCACTAATTACTTCTCTAGTTTTTATTTTGACCAAGTAACTAACAAGAAGTGCAGCTGTCGAAACAAGTTCACGATCATATGTCGATTGAAACTGTATTGTTGTTGGTTTTTCAATTTACTGACGTCGATAAGGCAATAACTATTCCATATTTTTACAATATTAAATGCCAACATCATCAGAAAGTAACATTTTAAGATTGTTAAAGAAAATGCATAGAAGAACAGAAAAACTTGTTTTTTAAGCAAAATTTTATTCTATTTGTTCTCTTGTAAACCCCAACCTTGCGACAGTCTATAAGTATATATAGGTTTTCTTGAATTTGAACAGGCAAATACTTCTTAAATATCAAAGAAAATTTAGGGATTAAAAAAACGTAACACCTGTACTGGCTTTAAAACACTTTAATTTTAAATAACGAAATGGAACACTATAATAAATGAAAATATAAAAAGCTTCTGAACCGCTTTTAGCAGTCAAGAAATTATTATCATTAAAAATGCAATATGCAACTAAAATCAATAATTTAAAAGCCCTAAAGGTTGGAGTCAACGATACAAGTTTTTATTAAATTTATGCGTCGCGAGTCATAAATTTTAAATTTTCCTGTAAAAACAAAATAAATAGTTTTTACAAGGAAATTTACATTTTTAAACTTAAGTGAAATTTTATTAAAAAAAAACTTTTATCGTGGTCCAAATTTTCTAATTGGAAAATTGTCGGCGAAATTAAAGTGATAATAAAAAAAACTATCAAACTGTACCGCAGCTCTCAGTTATTCTAGCTGCAACCTAGTATCATTTTTACGAGAGTATTAAAAACGAAAACTTACATTTTATTATTCTAAACCAAATTTAATTAAAATTTTGGGAAGTAATCTTGAAACAAAGTATTATGCATTACATTTTAAGAGGATTAGGTCAGTTAAATTTTAAGGCATATAATAATTTAATGACTTTCAGTAGTAATGAACAAAAACTAATTATTAGGTGGCTTTTTTTTGAAAAAGGTAAAAACTAAAAAAAACACTTGTATATTTTATTTTTAGTCCTTTTAGGGATAAATTGAGAAACCCAGAAATAATCTAAAAACAAAATCTGGGTTTTATTTGGCAGCCAGTAATCGGGTAAAATTTGGTTTCTTTGAATGTCCCTATCGTCGAAATACAACATTTATCTTTAGATTTGCTAATCGTATTATTCTCCTTTCCGTTTTGTTATGACAAATTTATTTAACTTCACTTAAAAAGTTATTTGAATAATTATCCCTTTTAATTAAATATTTTGGGGAACAATAGGATTAGTAAAAATTATTT
>JACEGR010001221.1:0-182020 GCA_014170235.1 Listronotus bonariensis | reverse complement strand
TTTTAATAAGAAAATAGTTTCCCCTCCCCTCAATTGTATGATCATATGTGATTCATGGACGTATAGGAAAGTAAATTTAGGTTATACGTCTTTAAATCACAATTGATTCAAGTTATTAGGGGTGGCAATCATGCACTTTAAACAGCAGTGGTTCATAATATAGGAAAAATAACAAGGAAGGCGTTGCCATAAATGTTATAAAAATCATCAGTTTTTTCTGTGCCTGTATATAAATTTGATTCGTTTTCTAGTTTTTAAATCCTTACAAATTTAAATAAAGTGTTGGATTAATTATTTGAATCTTTTTTTTTTTAAAGGCATTTGTTAAATGTTCAGCAATTTTTTTTGTATCCTCTCAATACGTCCATTTAATATAAACGTGCTTCTAGCGTGCGTTCGTTTTTAAAACTTAGCACCACTGATCCTTATCCAATGAATCATATGTGCTTCAGGGGCGTGCGAATTGCTATGACCATTGCATCACATTTTCTTGGTTTTGGTCCCTTCAGGTCCAATCCACCACTCTCCCCCTTCCGGACTATGCTTTCCAGGGCTTCGTCGGCGGAAAATCTGGATAATCGAGCTCGTAGCTCCCAGAAATTCCAAAAGAAAACAAAAATAATTCTACAATCGATGCAATCAATGCCTAAATTGTCGGCTGTCAAACCAAGACCTGCTACTGGTGTTACGTATAACCTTCACTTTCACTACTGACAGTTCCCATGGCACGCCCATCTATTTCCCGCCATTTGAGAAATACCTCGTGTTCACCACCACCTCTAACCGCCACTCCGGGAAGAACTTTGTAGTCCTCTACGCACGTCCGCACTTTCCGGAGGTTAAACAAAGAGTTCCACATTACGATTCATGGACAGTGAACGTGTAAAGTAAATTTTATAGTATCAATTTTTTATATTCTTATCTTAAGAATCATTAAAATAGTTACCAGAATTGCAAGATTGTTGGATGAAAATTAGTGCCAAACACAAAAAAATTATGTCTTGAATTTTATGGTACTCAGTAACACCAGTAAGGTACATTATTTCAATACTAAGTGACTTTTACTACTATGTACTTTTATTTTGTCATTGTGTCAAAGTTAGATCTCCATCTCGCAATGCCTTACTTAACTGAAAAGCACAAAACTCGCTAAAAATTTCAAGTTTAAAGGTCTACGAGGGCGGTCCGATAAGTACTTAGTCTTAACGCCGGATGGCGCTACTATCGCAAGAGAAATTTACTATCTTATAGAACATTCTCGTAGACGGCTATTGTCAAAATTTCAGTCGAATCGGACTTGTTTTTTGTTTTGACAGCGTGTGAAAGCAGACGTGTGCGCGGATTTTAGAAAAATGGAAAAAGAACAATATCGGTCGGTGATTCGATTCTTGTTTTTGGAAGGGAAATCGCGCAGTGAAATCAAAGAACGCTTAGATGCTGTGTACGGTGACTCTTCTCCGTCGATAGCGACCGTCAAAAATTGGTTTAACGAGTTTTAACGTGGCCGCATGTCGCTTTTTGATGAGCCACGCCCAATTGCTCCGAAAACGGCTACCACGGAGGATATTGTGACGAAAATCCACGATCTCGTATTGGCAGACCGTCGATTGAAGGCATCTCAAAAGACCGCGTGGGTCATATCCTGCATGAAATTTTGGGCATGAGAAAGCTGTCGGCGCCATGGGTGCCGCGTTTGCTCACTCCGGATAACAAGCGCAACCGTGAGACAACTTCAGAGCAATCCGAAGATGTTTCTGCGTGGTTTCGTGACCGTCGACGAAACGTGGATTCACTGGTACACACCAGAGACCAAGGAACAGTCGACACAGTAGACTTCACCCGGCGAACGTGCTCTGAAGAAGGCGAAAACTGTCCCATCGGCCGGAAAGGTGATGGCCACGGTTTTCTGGGATTTACAAGGTGTGATCTACATCGACTACCTGAAGAAGGGCAAAACGGTCACAGGGCTCTACTACGGCGATTCGACGCCGAATTGAAGAAAAACGGCCTCATTTGGCAAAGAAAAAAGTGCTTTTCCACCATGATAACGCACCGGCTCACACCTCCGCCATCGCCACGGCCAAATTGGTCGAATTGGGCTACGAACTCCTGCCTCATCCACCGTATTCTTCCGATTTGGCCCCGTGCGACTTCTTTTTATTTACAAACTTGAAAAAGTTACTCTCCGGGCAGAAATTTGAGTCGAATGAGGAGGTCATGGCTGCCACGAAAGCCTACTTTGCAGACCTCGAGAAAACTTATTTTGCAGACGGGTTAAAAAAGTTGAAGCATCGGTGGGTCAAGTGTATCGAGGTAAAGGGAGACTATGCTGAGAAATAAATCGCCACTTCTCCAAAATTTTCGGTTTTCCACTGTAGCCTATTATCGGACCGCCCTCGTATAACTCGCTAAAGAAGCCGGATAGAACATTTTTTTTAATATATAAAATACAAACATTATTTTTGCTCACGCCATCAGCCCTATCAATTACAAAATGAAATTTCCGGACACACTGCGCATTTAGCTATACATGTTCTGACTAGATGTATATAAACACCCTGTACATAACACTGTTCAATGCGCTAATGTCCTCTTGTTTTTATTTTATATACTTATACATACTTCATAAAAACCCCCGGATTTTTTATCATTACTGATTTTTGCTAATTTGGCCAGGATTATTTAAGACATCCTGTATAATATATTTTATCTATTTAACAATATATAATTTTTAAAAATCCTGTATCTAATTTTACCAATTACTGTATTTATTTTATTTTAATAACATTTTGTATAATGTATAAAATAGCATGTTTAAATGGTTTTTAAACACTGTTTTAATTTAATTAATTTTACTTAAATTTGTCAGATAATTTCTTAATAATGGAATAATAGTGGTTAGATTGTACACTCATACTCAGTATAAACATGTAAATTGTTATTACTCTCTTAATGTAATTTAAATGATTTATTTATTTATTTAAATAATAAATAAATAGATTTTCTAACATTGTGTTTGTTGCTTATTCTTGTTATTTTTATTTTTAGGCAAACACCTGGTTTCAAATATATGAAAAAATACCAATTGGAACATCTTAAGGAGGACGACGAGGACGTAATATTTCATCAAAAACACTTGCAAATTTCAGGGCAAAATCAAGCTCTCGACGAATTGTTAGTTAAAGCAAGACATAGGGCTGCTTACAAAGATGAGCCAAAACCACAGGGATGGCTCGCAAAACTTATCGCAGGTGGCCCCGACACTTAAAAAACTAGGTTTGAACTACTTATCTTATTTTTCTAAAGGTAGTTCTATGTGTAGATTTTTACTTGCTATCAGGAATATTCTGTTATTAGATTTTTTAGGTGAATAAAAAATATTTAGTTTATAATGATATTTCTTTTACCAAAGATTGAATAGGATGGCAACTATTTACTTGAAAATTACTAAAAAAATTGGTGGTTACTTGTTGGTTTTTTACATTTGATTTTTAAATTGGGTTTTTAAAATTAAATAGGACTTAAACATTGAACAAAATACCTCTGCTTACGGTAGAGAATTGTTAATATTTAAGATCATAGGGCAACTTCGGATAATTTTATTCATTTTTTTTTACCATTATTCAGTCGCATTTTTTACAGGGTGTTTCAAAATTGATGCACCAAATTTGAATGGCATATTCTACGTCAAAAATAAGCCCAAGTTTCCTATATGTATAAACATACATATGTCTGAAAACGCTTCCTTTCAGCAATACTTAAAGCGTGTTCACATTTTAAGAAAAAACATATCGTGACTTTTCACCGAACGATGCACCATTTTCAAAGAAAATAATAAAAACCACTTTGATGCCTGACGAATTCGACAAAAAATTATGACAAAAACAATTAAAAACTTTAAAAAACCATTAAAAACCTAAAATTTCTAATTATTTTTGGGAAGTTTTTATTAGGAAATTCGTCATGCATCATTTTTTTCTTTAAAAACGGTGCATATTTTGGGAAATAATCAGGAGATCAAATTTGTTGCAAATTTTAATGAGGATTTTAAAAATTATTTTTATTTTAGAAAAAAGCAGTGGCGCATCATAAATAATATGGGCTCTTTGAATTATTTCAATAAATTTTACGGCTTTTGAGATCCAATTTTAAACTTGCATAGTACAAAAAGAGTAATATTTATAATAAATAACAACTAGATTGAACCTCGTCGAATTCAGCGGGTTTTAGACAGTTATAAGCGAATTAATTTAAGCTCCTCTATCAGATGCTCTTTATCTATTCTATACCTTGGGAACTATAAATTGAGAAAAACAACTGTACAAAAAATGTATAACATTGGTTTAAAAAGTCAGTAAGCCCAGTTACCACAATAAAAATGTATTTTATCGGTTTAAAAATTCAGTAACCGTAATTATTAGAGAAAAATGACCAAATATGGAATACCATTTTGTTTTTTACACATAATTTGCATAAAAACTACAAATACAAAACTTTTTGTAGTTATTATTAACAATTATATATTTGTTCTTTATTTTGTAAACATTTTTAGTTACATTGATTAATTTTAATTAAGATTTAAAAAAACTAAACAATGATGAAGACGGCTAAATATGGAATAGGCACCCAAAATATGGAATACTATAACAGTAGACTGGGACAAAATAAAACTACTTTTTTTTGAAAAATATATCGAAAATATTGTTTAGGATAACAAAATGAAAATATCGTGAAAATTTGAGCCCTTAATATTAATATTTAAAGGCCCCTCTCCATCAATTTAGTATAGTAGTATTTTTAAAAACCCTTAAAAGTTATGAAAAAGCGATAAAACAAAATGTTGCTACAGCGACAAAAGGGCTTGCTCTACTGGTATGTTACCACTTCTACTCGCGAATGGGCATTAAAAAAAAAGTGACAAAGCCTAATTGCGTGTGTGAGTTTCCGTTTAAGAGAAATACCGATATTCCATATTAGGGATACTATTCCATATTTAGTTACTTTGCTTTAGGTATTTCATATCAATTTAAAGTGCCCAACGTAAAGTACATTATGACGTTCGTCATATTTTGCTTGATGTTGCAGTTAGTCCAGACAACATAAAAATCAGATAAATTTCTGTAAATAGAGTAAATATTTTTTTGCGTCATTTTATTAAGATCTATTAAACCCGTCTAATTTCAACGGATTTGATTTAGTTATATATAATTAGAAGAAAATAAGACACGCAACAACAAAATAATGAAATAAAACGCATCAAATCAACAGGTGAGGCAAATGCCCTTGGCAGCGGTATTAATAACCTATAAAATTATTTCTGTTACTTCAAGCGGTCGTCTACCAATGATACATAAAACACGCAACATGCATCGTGTCACTTAAGGTAAATACGGCGCATTTACCACATAAAACTTTCATATTAGCAAACTCCCGCATAAGTTGCGTGACATCAGCTGCATGCATTATTTGGAGCACGTCTTGCCACAAAATGTATGGCTTGTTGGGGAAATAAGTAAATGTTTTTATTTATTTTTTGATGCTACATAAGCGTTCGGTTACAAAGTCTTAAGAATTGCCAAGCTAACACCAACTTTCTTTTTCTAGAATGCCTCAAATTTGGACGACCTTGGTAGATTTAAGCGCATTTCATGTAAAGAAAATTACATTGGTCATAAAAAACATTTTATTTTTTTATGTAGAAATAATAGGCCACACTCTCTCATGTAGGTATTTTCTGAAAAATTTATATATTTATATTTAGTATATATATATATATATATATATATATATATATATATATATATATATATATATATATATATATATATATACTAAACAAAAAAACAACGGCACACGATGTTACCATGCGGTCACCCATCTAAATACATACTAATCTTGTCCGATTACGCTGGATTTATGCCTAGTCCTCGTGATCAAAAATTGCGTAAATCCGGAACTGCGAAATGGCGCAATTTTTAAAAAGTCGTCTGTTTATGGAGGCAATAAACATAAATTTAGTGTATAAATTTGAACAGGACTATCTTTTAAACTAATATTATTAATGCAAATACCCGACAAGCATAAAAGTAAATAAAAAAGTCGATGGATTCCGTCAAAGTTAAAAATTTCCAACTTTTTTCCGGAACTGTCACTTTTTCTAATGGCTGACGACAGCCCAATAAAATTTTTATAGTGTAGTCACGTGATTCTGGACCTCCGAGGTTCCGCAATATTTTTCGTGCATGAGGATTAGGCATTATTGATCGAAGGAAAACTGGTATCAGGGCCGGATTAACTCGGGGTCCCTTTGTAATAAAATTAATAGGCCCTCCCTTTTTGAGATAACAATAATGGAGACAAATAAGTATTTAACCAATTTCCCGTCTACTTAAAGACCAAAAAAAAAAAAGTTTTCCCCGTTAAAATTGCAAAAAATCTGTTGTCTGCAAAGTCGGTTTACTGACGATAGTTGGACGTGACAACGTCATAAAAAATACTGATGGAATGGTTCGCAATTATCGTTGCTATGAACAATTGATACCACATTTACTATTCACTGTACTTCATACTTGACGAAAACATGTAAATGTATTATTGTATAGTAGCTGTCCACGCGGACCGCTCACTCAAGAAGGAGAGAAACAGATGTCGAACTCTGCCGAATGCGGAGGCCGAAAGCGCTCTTACTTGCAATTCAAGCCTTAAATGGAACGCCTCAGAGCGGGGTAACCGGTAACACCGCATGAGTCATGTTTTTTGATGCGTGCAGCCGGCTCCATCGAATTATAAGACGTTGTCACATCAAAAAAAAAGGTAATTTCGTACCTTCCTTTATTAACGACTATTTCCCATTTCGTTTGGCGAGGCCCCTAGGACTACTCTGCCTAATGGATAGTTCGGCCCTGACTAATCAATCATCCTGTATATGTCGGTAGCCTTACTTTTGAATTACCCTAATTCAATAATTAGGTAAAAAAGATAATTCAATCAAATATTTTTTTATACTTTAGCCGTTACATTATTTACAATAGTACAAAATAAATAGCTCGTTGTAATTAATATTTATTTTAATTTTAACTTAGCACACCCTGTAGGTGTGTTTCAAACACTTAAAGTGTCCAATCTTATTAAAAAGTCAATAGTAAAATAAAAAAATGCCTTTAACTGTTTTGTTATTCATTTTATAGTTTAAACCTACGACGTTTAAACCATTTTATATATGCTTGTATTAGCATATTTAATATTTAATAATTGGACCACCCTGTAGATTATTTGTTAGTCAGCAAACTTCAAAATCTAATTCTTTCTTTAAAATATATTTTTTACCAAATAACCCAAATTCTCATCTTCTATTTTTATTTTTCACAAGTGTATTTAAAGTAAAGTAATATAATGTAGTTTTTTATATCATCTAGTGATGTCACTTTGTGCAGCCCTAAATTCCAAATATCACCGGTGACACCCCTAAAGTTTTATGGATATATTACCAGTAGGGATGGGACTCTAACATACTTAAAGAATTTTACCGATACCGGTATTCAATGCAAATGGTCCGGGGTCCTTTTTACAGTAGAAATAACCTTTGTTATTTATTCTTTAATTAGATAGGGACTTGACCATGTCGAGGAATGGTTTTTATTTATTTACGAGAAAACTGTGCATCAAATAAAAAAAGTCAAGAAAGCAACTTTGTGTAAAACTAAATGGGAATTTAAAAAAATAATAATAATTTAGAAAAAAAGAGGTGTACCATTTTTTTCCCAAAAATATTTACCTTAAACCCCTCATGATCGACACTGGTAAAAAAAAATTTGTATGGCAAAATATGTCTCTTGGTGCGTAGGAAGCGTCCCCTAATTTTTTTTTAATAACTAAATTGGTATATAATAAAAAACAATATTTTTTTTTTAATTTTTAACACCCTGTAGTTTAAAAACTAAGACGTTTAGGACAATGTTCATAAAAAGTTTTATTTATATTTTTTATTGTAGAATTAGCCCTTAAAGATTGTCGGATAAGTTGTAAAACGCCCTATATGTTACTTGGGTACCTTCTAGAAGATATTCTTTTAGTTGCCAGACAGTTCCAACCCCTTGGCCGACAAACTTTTTGAGGTACCCCAATGATCCGAAGTAGTCCAATATTTCTGTTATTTAACAAGATATGACAAAAAGTCTTATATTAGAGTTTTATTGTTTATTGGGACACTCTATATACATCAAAATATTATTAGGATATGCCTATTTGGAAAATCTACAACCCCTATACATATAAGACTTTTTGTCATATCTTTGTAAATAACAGAATAATTGGAATTCCTCGTAGCATTGGGCCACTCCAAAATGTTTGTCTGACAAAGTTTGGAACAATGAGCATGTTTGAAACTGACAAAACTGTCTGGTGATTAAGAAGGTATCTTCTTATAGTAGTAACATAATATAGATATATATATAAAATACAGCTTTTATAAAATGACGAAAGTTAAGTTTTAATAATTTATGAACCTTTCGCACTTGGTATTATTCAAAGTCACTATGAGTCAAACTTTATAGTCTACCATGGCTTCTACCTATGATGAGTGCATGCACTGACAAACTTTCAGCTTTTACAAAATTACGAAGGTCTGCCGTCTTGGACTATAATGATTAACCTATTAAAGAGACACGCCGTGCATACATAGGAATCCAAGAAACATACCAAATCCAAGCATACACAATTTGAACATGTGTGATTTTTTGAAGGTGTTTTAAAAAAGTTCACTTTACTACAGTAAACAGCAGAATCGCCTAATTACCTATTAGAGTTTTCCATTAGAAGCAATAACTTTAGTGCTCCAACATTGGATTTGTCCAGCAAAAATGTGCATACATGATAAAGGACAGCATTTTCATGGATTTGCCATCATATTAATATAAATGAAATATAAATTAAAAAAAAGTCTAATCTATTGAAGTCGGAAAAAACAGAATTGGACTTCGAATATATTTTACTTTTTAAATAAATAAAATAAATAAAATGGAACTTATAAAAATTATTCAGGGTGTTTCCCAACTACGGTACGAAACTTAAAAAAGGTGTAAATATAGGTCCGGACTTGCTTCATGTCTGAGATAAGGACAATAAAGTTAAAATAAAAAAGTTCGTTATTTTTTTAAATATTTTAAAAACCCTTTAACCAATTTAAAAGAAAATAGGTACACCTATTTAATGTAACAAGTGAACAAATTAATCCGCCTAACCAATATAGAACTTATCTTCAATTTACTTAAAGTGGCTAAAAATTTTTTTCGCCCTGTACCTCAGAAATGAAGCAATTTCGGACATATGTTCATTGAAACTTTTTTTTATAAAAACACATAAGAAAACACCCTGTATATACCAAGATTAACAAAATAATTTGTGAAATAACAAAACTAACAACTACCTTACCACTAAAAGAACTACTTGAAAACACTAATTCATGCACAATCGTGATTTGCGTCTGAGATAAACCTGAGTCCGACCCAGTAGTTTGGCCAGGACGGACGTGGCAAAAACAGAGAGATCATTTACGGTAGCCATACGCTTGAACAGTCTTCCATCTATTTTATAATAGAGCTAACTAACCGTTCGCTAATGATTTCACTCACGAAATCTTGTAACATATGAAACGACAGTTGTCTTCGACGAATATGCGTATTAGTGCAATCAAATATGTGTAAAAACAAAAATTGACCTATATTGATTTTGGCCCAATAATATGTTTGTTAGTTGTTTTAGAAAAGCGAACAGTTTCGGCATAAAACATATTTCAAATGAACTGAGTTTTAAAAATTTTTAAGCATATTAATAACAAAATAATTAAATTTAATTATTTGCATTACAAAACCTAATACATCTATTTAGACTGAGATCTGCGGTGGTTTTAAAATAATTACGGAAATAAAAATCCATGGCTTCAAGTATTATTAGTTTGTATGTCCAACATCCATATTAGGTATTATGCCATTTCAATTGCCAGCTTGCGACGAATTAGCCGTAGCTGTATTTTCATCGACACCCATATATTTATGATCTTTTACGCCATCCTAATATAATGGGGGAACTCCCGCGATCGCTTCAACTGTACTTTAATAGACAAAGTATGTAAGATCATTTTGATAACCATCCATGATACTTCTTTACTAGTTACCCACTGTAGAGTAGTTATATTAAAATAAAGTATAAAAACGCCTATCGTTGGTTTTTACCTTTAGTTCAAAGCAAGGTATCAGAAAAGGGTCACTATTGCACTTTTTATATTTTGTTAAATGATATCTTGTTAGTTTTTTAACTGGTTACGGTAGCTAGGGGTACTTCCATCAAATTAAAGGTTAGATTTACTAGTTACGTCAAACTTGGGCACTTTGTTTCAAACTAACATCTTTCCTGTTTGCTTTAAAGCAGATGAATCAATATGATATGGTTAAAACGTATGCAAAATTGTTTTTTAATTTTTTATAATAATTTTATTAGTATTTTAAAATTTAGCAATGTTGTAATTAGTTCAAAAAATGTGTTTATGTTGTATTATCCGAAACTAATTGGTGTACTAGCAAATAGCTTGAGTATAAGACTGACTCACTCGTGTAGCTAAACAGTGTAATTAGTTATTGTCTTATTTCAAGGGTTATACAATGTGTTATTTCAAAGAGAAAGCAGTTTTAGCTAGAAAGAAACTTTTCCAAAAGTACGGTTTTGTCTTTTGTTACCTTTAAAAATAAAGACTATTCATTCTTTACTTTAAGTGCTTTTACTACCATATGAAAAATATTGTACTATTATACAGGGTGACGCAAAGGTGAGGTCGTAAATGATGGGGATGAATAGAGTGAACCCAAATAATGTTAGTACTCCATCTAAAAAAAGTTCTACCGCGCTTCGTTAATGAGTAATTGACCTTCAAAGTTCAAATTTAAAAAAAAACCGTATTTCAAATATAACTTTTGAACTTTTGCGCAGTACCAGTGATATTTGGTTAAATAATCTTTTACTAATGGTCCTTTCCATAAATAAACGGTTGTTTAGTCGGGATAATACAAGGTTAGACAATTTTTTTTACTATGTATGCAGACAGAAGTGACAATTTTGACATTTTGCTTTGACCGTTTAGTTGTGGTTAGTATAACTACATCTCTTTTCTACATTTCCTATTTGAATTGATATCTTGTACCCTTCATAAAATCTTATTTTATATACAGGCATGTCAGCATTTTCATATTGTAAAAAAATCCATTTATTTTAGATTTTTTTTTTAAATTACGGTAACATTATTAAAAACGGTGTTTTTGAGCCCTTTGAACTTTATATTACACGTAAACACTGTTTTTTATTATTACCTTTTAAATTTTCTCAGATACTTAAATGGTACTTATTTTTATTACGTTTGAAATGCTAGTATGTCTTTTAAATGCGATTTTATGAAGAACGGTACAAGATATTGATTAACCTATAAAAAGCATTTGTATAAGGATATTTAGTTGTCCAAATATCATTTGTACTGTTGCACCAGTTTAAAAGTTATAAATAAATAAGTTTTTTTATTCGAACTTTGAAGGTCAATAACTTCCTTACGTAGCGCCATAGAACTTTCTTTTATTTGAAGTTTAATAACATTATTTTGGCTTATTCTATCACCCCTCACCTTTTCGGCCACCCTAGATAAAATATTTATTTTAAAGATGTTTAAAAATAATGCTCTTTTAAAAATAAAAAAAGGGCCAACATAATACAGGGTGTCCGACTATATTTTGACCCATTTTCATTGCAAATAACTTTGAAACAAAAAAGTTATCAATATGCGGTTTTTGCAGAAATCCATAGATTTTTATTGTTTTGTCGACATTCGGTTGTGATATTTCGTTAACACAAAATCAAAATGTCTGATTTTCCATAATACACCCACCTTGTAATTTTAAATGGAACACCATGTATATTTTATCTTAAAATTCAATATTTCCCCTTTAAAAATATAACATAAGCTATGGTTATTTTAAAAAATAATGAATTTATTTATCTCTCAAAAATTGACGACATTGCATGTAAGAGTATTATTTGACAATGAACATTTGCTACATACAAAGTTACAAAAACAAAACGGCATTAAAGCTATACGTTGTTCACAATATAATAGTTGCAGTAAAGCTAGACTACTTTTTAAAAAGTTTTGTTAATATTATTTGTTTTCTGAAGCCTTGTATTATCAAATAATATATACTCTCACATGCCAAGCAGTAAATTTTTTAGAGATCAATATATCCATTATTTTTTTAAATAACCCAAGTTTATGTTTATTCATTTATTTTTGAAGGGAAAACCTTAAATTTTACGATTATAGGAAAATATACATGGTTTTCCATTTTGTTTTAGTGTTAACTAAATGTTAAAACCCAATCGCGAGTATATAATAAAAAACTTAAGTTATTCGCGGTCTAAATATAGTCGGGACACCCGTATAGTAATTCATCAGTTGTTATTGATTATTTACTTAATTGTTCTAAAAGGTTGCACTTTTTGTCATAATTAACAGTTTTTTTAACACAAAACCTGAAATGAAAAACCCAGATACAAAGATATTACGTTAGTGATTACTAATAAAAATCAAAATATTTGACAGGGCGTAATTTAATAACGCGCCTACCCCAAGAGGAAAACAACCCTAAAGTTCCTACTATTACTCCCTTGGACATTGACAGGCTGTGCTAAAGCGCCGCTTCCATATATGGCGGCATGAATATTCTTGGTAGACTCGTCAAAAAGAAGCGCCCTAAAAGATGTTAAAAGTGTTCTTATCATGAAGTCCATTTCATTACTGGACCAGCGACTATTTAGCCCGTTTTAAGTAAAATTATGATTTACTAATTTTAGGTCGTAAAATTTTATAGTTATTTTTAACTTGTCTATGTCTCTCACTTAACAGTAACAAATTTTAATTACTTCTGTCCTTTGCGAACAGTTTCTTCGCTTTTTATGGTCATAAGAAAAAGGATGGTCGAGGTCCAAAATTAACGAAGATTATTTTTATTGTAATGGATGAATGAAATAACTAGCAAAACCATCACGTTAATTTCCAGTTGTCGTAGGGATGGAATAAACTAAGGTTAAATTAAATAAATTATCAATCTACAATAAAAATTTAACATCCTGTTTTCTATAAAAGAATTTATATTTATGAAGTCTGTAATAAGATACAGAGTGCTTTAAAATAGGAGTCAAAGTTTCCGTCACTTTCTTACAAAATTAAGGGATTTCAAAATTTACGATATTTCTAAAAGGCAATAATTTTTACCCTATCTGAAATAAACTTTATCAAAATAAAATAAGCGCTTACGCTGATGATACCTAAATCATTTTTAACACCATGAATAAGATTAGTGGAGTGGGGATTTATTCTATTACCTATGCTATCACAGTTAAAAGAAAAAACTATCGCAAACTAAAAAACTGTAAGACACAAGAACTTATAAATAAATGCCTCATTAAAATAAGTGAAAAATAATTTGGATAAGGTAAAAAAAAGTAGTGCTTGAATATAATTTAATTTAATCAGTTGCTAATTTTTGTTTATTTGATTTTATAGTAAAGTAATAAATATATTTCTTTTAGCAAATCAAAAAATCAGCACTTAAAACACAGACAATCTCATCTTATTTTAAAAACCAGCCTGTACAAAAAGAAAAATTGCTAAAATTGGATAAAAGTCCAGAGAACGTGGAAGGAGAACATGTAGACGAAGAAACAAATTGTAAATTTACAAACTCTGACTCGCCGTACAATATTTTTAGTAAACCTGGTACAAAAATAACTCTAAATGTTTCTGATAATGAAGAGAAAGATTTTAAATCTCCTGTTCCTTCGCGAAAACCAAACAACTCCAAATTTAAATTAGGCCCGCCACCTATTCAAAAACGCAAAATGTCTAATAAGAAAGTCCAAACCAAAAAATTGAATAGTAAAAAAGTACAAGCAATAATTCTACAATACAGATAATAAAAGACAACTTTAAATATTCTAATGAAAATCCCGATCATTTGCAAATGGCTTTAGCATTATCAAGGTCTACATATGAAGCCGAATGTGGTTCACAACTTCAGTCTCCGTCCAAAGATGAAACTCCGAATATTAGTGAAATATTTCGAAGTAGTAAGCCTACTTTTCTTGAAAGATTTGGGTTTAGTTCTGGTAATGGAAAAATCGAGAATAGAAGAGGAACTACAGTTTCTTTGGAGGTAAGTTACAACGTAAAATACAGGGTGTTCCAAAATTCATGCATCAAATTTTAAGGGCATATTCTACGTCAAAAATAAGCCCTTGTTTTCTATATAGACATGAGCGATTTTACAAAACCTATACCAGTACAGTCAGGATGGTGACTGAACTCGAGTAGTCTTTGTTTGCAAAAAACAGTTACAAAGTCTACCCCATTTCGGTCCAAAAATTGATCATATTGGTGTAGTGTTTGTAAGTTAAATTTAAGGTAATTTTATAAACAAATATCTATGCTGTTTCAGTCATTCAAATATAGTGTTTAAAGAAGTAACCTAACGGTCAAGCATCTTATGACCTATGCGCTTTAAAAAAAAGCTTTAAATAAATTTTGTTTAAAACTTTTTCTCTATTGTACCGCAAAAACTATAGGTGTGTGTTTAATTTTTTTATTTTTTTGTGACACCCGACACATTTTTAAAAATTTGGATTTGACGATACAAAAAAATAATATTTAGTATGAGTGAAATGCATCTTCATGTTAGTTTTTAAAATATTTGATTTAAAAGATTATGGTTTTTAATACTGATATACTATAAAAAAAAACAATATATATTAGGAGTAGGTTAATAACGGTTAGTATACTATTAAAAGTATTAAAAACTATAAATTTGTAAATTTATACTCATCATTATTTCGAAGAACTGTTGCGTAAAGATGCATTTTACCTTACCCTATACAAAATATTTTTTGGATGAACCGTAAATTCAAAATTTTTAAAAATACACAGTGTCAAAAAAACTAACTTTCGCCTACCAAGACTAAATAAAACACCCTAGATCGTTTAGATCTGGCCATAGTCTTTGCAAAACGATAGCACTGAAGTAATTAAACAACTTTTTTTAACTTATTTTTTTAAGGGCCTAAATATGAATTACATGCAGATTTCTATATATAAATAGTTACGACGCGATGACTAAACAGGTTAGACTTTGTTAAAGAAAATGCCGCAAAAATGTAGTTACAAATGCTATACTATTATGGTCAATTTTTGAAGCAAAATGGGTTAGACTTTGTAACTGTTTTTTGCAGACTACTCGAGTTCAGTCATCGTCCTGACTGAACTGGTATAGGTTTTGTAAATTCGCGTCTGGTAACGCTCGTTCTATTTGAAAAAAAAAGAGTAATGATCATACATTGGATTTTGCAAACTTTGACTCCGCCCTAAAAAGTTGTAAAAAAACAAAAGACAGTTAACTTAAAATAAGCCCTTTTATTTTTTCATGGCACTCTAGATTGGAATTTTTAAAAATTAATTTTTGGCAGTAGAAATGTGACAAAATAACAAAATCAAAGTTTTTTTCATATTTCGAGAATTTAGGTTATTCAAGAATATTTTCCAAATTCCAAATTATTTTTTTAAATACAGCCGTTTTAGTGACGTAGCAACTAGAACGGTTTAAGCGGACAACTGTAACAATAGGCTATTGGAAAGCTACCCGTATATGAATAACCCTCTCTCCTTCTTTCCATAATACTTCCAGTATATTACATCATGTATGAAGCTGGTATGGCTCTTTAAAAGAACGTTAGTTTTATGTACTATTCTATCAGTTACGCTGCCTGAAACTTAGGGTAAAATTTTAATAGTGATAATAATAATGTTTTAATTAATATTTTCTTCGATGCGGTCGCCACGATATCTAAAGTTCTAATCAACCGATTTACTTGAAATATGGCATGAATATTCCTTAAATATTTCTATCAACAAAAACTAAAATAATTTTAAATTTGTAATATTTTTTTAAAATTGAAGATAGCTTTAAAATTAGTCACAAAATCGGCCCTTATTTTTAGGTAGCCGCCATTTTATGGATTTTTTTTTCAGTTTTGTCGGTTATTGCGATAATGACATTCTTATTAATCAAGAATCTGTTGGTTTTTATTTTTTAAATGACCACGAAGGTAGAAGTCATGGCGAGGAAAAGACCTTTTGCCCCTCCACTTGAAGGACTCATAACTTCATGAATATTTATTATTTTTATTATAATTTTAAATTTTGTGTACCATTTATAAAGCACATTATGGAAAACTTTTTATTATTTAAATACTGGATTGAGTTGTCCGTTACTTTGTGATAGTCCATTTTAAATTAAAATGAGACAAATTACTTTGTTTTCTATCACTATATTTATCAACATTGTGACTGCAGTTTCGAAGCTTTGCTACATTTTCAAACCGAATATTCTAAACTACTTAAAACTTGTATATATATACACGTACAATTGGTTAACACATTTTTAAAAATAGTGCCTATCCTAAATTTTAAAAACTGTAAATAGTGGGCTGCTCCTCAGGTCGGTCTGGTCATTCAATAAATTTATTGAGGGGTTTTTATTGGCTTTGTAAATTTCAATAGACTCTAAAATGTTAAGTTTTTTACTTTTCGGTGCGGTATATAAAATTTTAAGATTATCGTATCACTTGAAAATATTCCTGATTCAAATTTTACCAAAGAAAAAATTAAAAAAGTTTTAAAAAATACAGACAAGCCCATAATCAATTTATCACAAAACACAGTTATTAAATCAATTCAATCAAAAATAAAAGACAATGATTTAGTTTTTCCCGAGCAGACAAAGGAAATTCTATTGTAGCTTTATCTAAAGGTGAATATAACCAAAAAATTAATGATTTTCTAGACAAAGAAAAACCTTGTATCCTTAAAAATGATCCTACCTCTAAAATACAGAATAAATTAAAAGCAACGTTAAAGGATATACAGGGCGTATTGTCCAACAATGACAAATTTAAAATTTTAAACATGAACCCCACTCCCCCTAAGTTATATGGTTTAATAAAAATTCACAAAAATAATGCCCCAATTCGTCCTGTTGTTTCATATATAAACAGTCCTCTTAGTAAATTAGCTTATAAATTAAATTACATATATAAAGATATCTCAAATTTCAGTCCACAATATACAATAAAAAATTCGGTACAACTCACACAAAAACTTAAAAATTTTACAATTTCCGATAATTGCACACTGGTATCCTTTGACGTTGTTAACATGTTCCCTAACGTTCCTAATCGTGACTGTTTAGCCATCATTGAAGAAACTCTTACTTATAAAAATATTAATCCAGTCATAAAAAACGAAATTATTACATTGTTTAATTTTTGTATTCAAGAAAATTATTTTATGTACAATAATACATTCTATAAACAGACAGACGGACTAGCTATGGGATCACCGTTAAGTCCACTTCTAGCCGAAATCTTTATGTCTAATCTGGAAGAAAATTTTTTAAAAACTGATTTTGCGAAAAACATAAAGTTTTGGTTCAGATACGTGGATGATATTCTAGTGTGTTTTACAGGTAGCGATTTAGATTTACAATTAACACTTAATCATCTTAATAGCCTTCACCCTAAAATAAAGTTTACAATGGAAAAAGAAATCGATAACACCATAAATTTCCTTGATATATCGATTTCCAAAAAGAACAACCAATTTTCCTTTGATATATATAGAAAACCTACATTTACTGACACTACGATTTCAAACCACTCGACACACCCCAAAACACACAAACTTGCAGCATATAGAACAATGATACACAGAGCATTTTCCATCCCTTTAGAAAACCACAAACGTGAACTAGAATTAAATACAATAAGAATTATTGCGAAAAATAACGGTTTTGATTTAAGTACCATAAATTCGCTAATTAATAAAAACAAAAACAATTAGCCCTTAATCATATATACCCATATATAAAACCCAATAGCACCCCAACATACCATACCCTAACATATTTTGGACCAGTTTCAGATAAAATAGCACACATCTTAACAAAAAATAATAATTTAAAAATTGCCTTTAGGCCATCCCAAAAAGTTTCTCAGTTATTTTTTAATGCTAAGGAAAAAACACTACCACTAAATAAATCTGGAGTTTATAGTTTAAATTGTGAAGAATGCAGTAGTTTATATGTAGGGCAAACAGGAAGAAATTTTAATATTAGGTTTAAGGAACACAAATCGTCATATGTACTAAATAAAAATAATTCAAACTTTGCCAACCACTTTATAACATCTGGTCATTCATTCCCAAGTGTCGATAATCTTAAAATTTTATATACCGCACCGAAAAGTAAAAAACTTAACATTTTAGAGTCTATTGAAATTTACAAAGCCAATAAAAACCCCTCAATAAATTTATTGAATGACCAGACCGACCTGAGGAGCAGCCCACTATTTACAGTTTTTAAAATTTAGGATAGGCACTATTTTTAAAAATGTGTTAACCAATTGTACGTGTATATATATACAAGTTTCAAGTAGTTTAGAATAT
This sequence comes from Listronotus bonariensis, assembly GCA_014170235.1. Classification (NCBI taxonomy): domain Eukaryota; kingdom Metazoa; phylum Arthropoda; class Insecta; order Coleoptera; family Curculionidae; genus Listronotus; species Listronotus bonariensis. Next base: position 163,437 of record JACEGR010001221.1, on the reverse strand, counting down.
TCAGTTTGAAAATGTAGCAAAGCTTCGAAACTGCAGTCACAATGTTGATAAATATAGTGATAGAAAACAAAGTAATTTGTCTCATTTTAATTTTTTATTATTGATTTTACGAAAAAAGTTATTCTTTCTAAAAAGTTCTACATGGTTTAAAACCTAAAATGCAATTATCAGATATTATTTTTTGCAGTGGTATATGAAGTATGTACGTCAAAAAATATTATTTTTGCTGCTGAGAAAAGTACCTCTTTTTCATATTATCAAACATTTTTAAAAAGAAAAGATGTTTAGAATTAAAAATAACATTTCAATATGCAAACTTGTTCTTTTCATGAAAAACCGTTTTTTTTGCGATGACGGGCGTTTCTCTGACTTTTTGTTGTTTTGGCAGTTCTTAAGCTTTCGTTACTATTACATTTTAAAATAAATATGCACTTATGTGTAAAGTTAAATTTTCACCGTTAACGCATAAAAAATCTTTGTCTTAAAAATGAGTTGGCATATTTGAATGTTATTTTACAGTGTGGTCCATTAAGTGTGCAACAAATGGAAAACTTTTTATCTCCAATTTGTCAGAAAATTTTATTTCTCATAAAAGTTGGTGCATAGTGACAAACTGTATTAGCAGTAGTTAGTTTTATTGAAAGTTCAAGGATCATAGGCGCAATTTGATGGGGGGGTTGGGGGCTTAGCCCCCTTAAAAGGAAACTAGACAAAATTAGCCCCCCAGAATTTCCAGTATCCAAGCCGAAACTTATGTGACTAAAACCTAAAAGCGATAACAGAAAGCGATTTTTATGTCAATAGTGCCACTTTTACCTAACTGTAGGTCATTTTTGTGGCAGTAATGACAAATAAATCCCTTTATACTCGTATTTCCCTAATTTGAGTCTCAAAGCTTGCCTCATACCTTTTGGGACTCATATTTGGTGAAGGTACGGGTACAGGGTATCCTTCGGTATATTATTATCCCTCTCTCGGGCGACCCACCCATAGAATTTCACAAATATGCTTTTTAATAAGGTAAATGTACTATAAATATTAATGTATGTGTAATAATTTCTTATTTACTGTTTTAAATTCGTATTAAAGTGTAGAACAGGCATCTAAAAAAATAATAAATACATGGAGATTGGAATGGAAGGCCATGCCTTTTTATTTAGACATACATTTTGATTCTAAATAACTTTTCTTCTACACATTTTGTTTTATTTTTTATAATAAGGGCACTTTAATCTTAAGCAGTTTTCAATCGTTTTGACCCATCCTGTATGCCATTAAATTTTTAATAAAACTAACTACTGCTAATACAATTTAAGACCATCCACCAACTTTTATGAAGATAAAAATTTTCTGGCAAATTGCAAATAAGGAAGTTTTCCATTTGTTGCACATTTAATGGACCATACTGTATATTCATACTGGAAGTCAAACAGACAGTCAAGTCATGTAGATTGGTATTCCGTTCACTAAGGCGTATTTAAATTATTGTGGTTTTCAAATTCTCTAACCGTAAGATTTACATAATAGTGATATCTACAGGGTTGTGATTTAATAACGGATAAATTCAATAAAAGCGGGGTATTTCTTTTTCGAAAAAATCCTCGGACACGTCGATTTTATTTTTGGATCGGGCATATTCTGACTTTAAATGTAGATATACAGGGTGTCGCAAGAACGTTTGACAAGAAAAATATATTTTTTTCAATGGAACCCCCTGTATATTTTTGCATTTTCGGATTCTCTGGAAAATTCTGGACATGTTTTATGTATAATGTCATATACCTATCTTCAACTGTTTACGAAATAATTACGTTTAAATAATAATTTATAACACTTTATTGCAGCATAAATTGATTAATTACATTCCACATTTTTGAAAATTATTTTATCAAATGCTGGAAGTGGCCGCCATTAACAGCATCTCAAATCAGTTTAAACGTTTTATAACCAGTCATTGCAATTACCTATACCCTCTGTTTGTGAATATTTGACATAGACTTCAAATAGGTGTCAATTATTTAAAAGTTTCAAATTTATTGTTAATTGAAAATAATTACAATGCGTTTAACTGAGACTCAGAGAATCGAAATATTAATTATGCTTGGCTGTGATGAGAAAACTAGAACACACAACGAAGTTCGAATTATGTTCAACAATAAACATCCGAACAGAGAACCTGTAAGTCAGTCTACAATCAGTAGAATTGAGGCTAAGTGGAGAGAGACTGGAACTGTTAAGGATATTGGCAGATCAGGAAGGGCCGGCGTTCCAAATAATAAAAAACTGGATATCCTGCTTTCATTACATGAAAATCCGAACCTCTCAAGAATCAAGAATTATGGTTTCAACAGGATGGGGCGCCTCCCCACTATACTGCTATTGTTAGAAGATTCCTAGATGATGTTTTCCCAAATCGGTGGATAGGCAGACGTGGATCAATAGAGTGGCCACCTAGATCACCCGACCTTAATCCATTGGACTACTTTCTTTGGGGTTATGTCAAAAATGAAGTGTACAAGGATAAGCCACACACTCTTGATATCCTCAAAGAACGCATTCATAATGTAATTAGGAATATTTCTCCAGACACAGTTGAAAATGTACAGCAAGAATTTATCGATCGCCTGGGGTACTGCAGAGCTGTTAATGGCGGCCACTTCCAGCATTTGATAAAATAATTTTCAAAAATGTGGAATGTAATTAATCAATTTATGCTGCAATAAAGTGTTATAAATTATTATTTAAACGTAATTATTTCGTATACAGTTGAAGATAGGTATATGACATTATACATAAAACATGTCCAGAATTTTTCTGAGAATCCGAAAATGCAAAAATATACAGGGGGTTCCATTGAAAAAAAAAATTTTTCTTGTCAAACGTTCTTGCGACACCCTGTATATCTACATTTGAAGTCAGAATATGCCCGATCCAAAAATAAAATCGACGTGTCCGAGGATTTTTCGAAAAGAAATACCCCCGCTTTTATTGAATTTATCCGTTATTAAATCACAACCCTGTATATAGTAGATGTAGTGTCATAAATTTCGGAACTGCTGGATTATCCTTAAATCAGATTAAAAACCACAACTTTGCAACCTAATCAATCAAAAAAATGCACATTTGTGTCAAATATCGACATTCCAAATTTTATTTTTTAACTTAGAAGGTAAAAAATGATAAAGGGGTACCACCTTTAAGAAACACCCGGTACATTATTAGTTTTTATTTGCTGCCCCTCCCCATATTGTAGCATTGAAGGAAGCGATTCAGAATGTTTGGCTAAGCATTTTAGAAACACGTATTTTTATATCCAACATTTAATAAAGAATTTTAAAATGCAGCTATTTTTTAATTTCTTAGATGGGCTAATAGAGAATTTAATAATAAGTTTCCTAAGAAAGAGTGTGTTCAAAGCGTTATTCATTGGAGCCTATGAGAATAAAGTAAAGATAAGGTCGGTTCGTAGAGAAATCACAAACCAGTCAGCGCCATCGCCAATCAGATTTTACAAATACGTCTGGTGACCAGTTGGCAACCGGTCACCTGACTAAATATTAAACCGGATTGGCGCTGACTAGTTTGTGATCTATCTACGAACAGGCCTATAATGACGGGACATATAATCAGAACCTATTGCTTGCCAATTTAATTTTTAAACTATAACCACTCTTTTGTTTAATTTTACAGGCCACTAAACCAGCTAAGAACCGTTTTAAATACATTACTCCAATACTAAATATACGTAGTAATGAAGAAAGAAATTCACTTATAGATTCTAAAATTACACTTATACTGTCCCAAAAAAACCAAGAACCAAAACAACATTTCGAATACTTAGTTAATAGTCCCACATTAAATAAGTTTATTCCAAGAGATGGATTCGTTTTTAATTTAAATGAGGTGTACGAAAGGAACTTGTTTTATGTTAAATTGCCAGAAATATCACAAAGTATATATAAATGCGGTATTTTGTTAAAAGATTGGAATTCAATTCCTGGGAGAGAGATGTCACCGTGCAAAACTTTGAAATGTATTACAGATAAAGAAAAGCCTAGCTGTTCCAAAGTTGAAGATAATAATGTGTTTCCTCTTGAAAACTGTCCTGAATATATTGAAACTCCTAAAACAAGCATACCTGAAACTAGTTTATCTGAAGTTGCCACCGAAAATAATCTTGTTAGTAATGAAATCTTATCTTCCAAAAAAATAGCAGTAGAGTATATGAGCGAAACACTTAGTATTGAAACTAAATATTCATTTAGCAGCCCAAATAAAATTAAAAACAAATTAATATTACTTGATTCGGATTTCAGAGATAGTGCAGTAACAAAATCACTTGCCTGTTCAACATCATCAACTTTCCATTCTTTTAGTTCAGGTAGAAGCGTGTCCCCAGACTTGTTTGAATCCGACGATGAAAAAAATAATGAATTTCTTGACACTACTAAACATAAAGTAAATGATAATTTGTTGTCGCCTAAAAGGACTAGAGAAAGAGCAAGTAAATCATTTTTTAAGAACAGTAGCAATTCTATCGAGCAAAACGGTAACGTTAAAAATGTGTTACCGAATGAGATAATTGATTTAACAGATGATGACCTTGGTGTGACCATAAGCAAATATAAAAATAAGGTATGTGAAAGCGAAATTATTAATAGAAATTGTGTTTCTCCTCGTATAAGTAGTAAAATTCTAAAAACTTCTGATAAAAATATTGCTAATATTTATAATTTGGACGATTTTGAAGAAGACAGTACTGAAAAGTTTAAATTAAGCCCTGAGGATAACGAACATCTTAATATTACTGCTCAAACTGAAAATATTAGCTTGTTCCATAAGGGACAAAATGTACAGGATTTAAATAATCAAACCATGCAGTGCAAAAGCAATAATCTTACTATCAGTGAAGGTCAACTAAAAATACTACATACTAATAGTTCAGGTTCTGAAGATGGTGTACCAAAATACAATAATTGTTCTTTAAGCTATATTAATAATATACATGATGATACACTAGATCTTCACTATGAAAACCTAGATAAAAGCATAGATGTTATTAAATCACCAGTCAATAAAAACGCTTCCATTGGGGATATAAATGAAGATTTTAAAACTAATTCTGACGCACCTTTTAATATTCTTCATGAAGAAAATGTCATACGAAAACCGAATAGCAGATTAGATGATTCTGATACACAGAACTATAGCTTCAAACGGCCAGTTTATGATAATAAAATTGACACATGTGACACCACTCCTAAACTTGTAAGCAACGAAAGACTTGATTTAAATCCTAGCAATTACCAAAACTTAAGTTTACAGGACACACCAAAAAAAAGTTCTGAAAAAAATAGGATGAAGTCGCCTTATTTTGACGAATCAAATTTGTGCGACTCCGCTGATCTCAATGTTACTGATTATATTAATAATATGTTAAGTCAAGAAAATTATAGTTTTGATAGAGAAAAAGCCACAAATGTTGTTAAAGATAGTGAAGAATCAGTCGAACAGTGTTCCCAAGGAAGCATTGTTTTAGATGAAGAATTAAATTATTCAAGCCATTTTGCCACCTCATTAGGAGTTAAAAATAAAATTAAAAATGAAGAAAAATATTCTGATCACGAAGAAATTGATAATTTGGAGGATGCTTTACCACAATCACCTGGTAAGTTTTAAGTAGCTGCGTGGTGTAACATATGCTATTTTATTTTATTTTTAGAAATACAGGAACCAATATATGTAGAAGAACCATTTCCCCATAACTTCTCTACTAATAATCATGGGATATCATCAGAAATAACAAATAGTAAGAAAATGTTGACGCCAGACAGTCTAATTATAAAAACTAAAAATGTTACTCCTATGCCAGATTATGATAAGATGACAACTCCTTTAATAAACAAAGAACTGCAGAAAGTTGGTGTGAAACCCCTAAAGCGTACTAGAGGCACAAAGTTATTAAAATATATTTATGAATCAACTCATCCATTTGTAGGTCATTGTGAGAATTTTGTCTCCAATAATCCGGATTCGGATGAAACTACCAGAGTTATTAAAAGAAGAAAAAAGTCCAATGAAAACTTAAGTATTTTAACATCTAAACATTCTAGTTCAACAGATTTATTCGTTTCTAGTTTAGTAAAAGAATCATCAATAAATATTGTGGGCGACTCGCTTATTGCAAAGTAAGTTTACTTCGATGTTTAGAGTATCCCAACTTTATTTATACATGAAATAAATTATCCCTGTACTAAATACAAAAAGAAACTTAAGAATATTTGTTTTTTGGAACACTTTTTTTTAATGGAATACCTTCTATATTTTAATAAATTTTGACTCTAATAAATTCTACATGAAAAATGTATAATACACTATATGTTAATTATTGCTGGTTTTTAAAACATCAATAGCATGGCAATGTACTCACTAAAAAGTAAAGAAGGAAAATAATTTTTTGGTCCTAGTATGATATCTATGTAAATAATTACATTCCATTGTAGGAGCTACTAATAAGTACGTCAATTATTGCTGGTTTTTAGACTAAGTAAGTAAATAATATGTTATCTTAAATACACTAAATAGCTGACCTACCTATTAGTATTTCTTGCAATGGAAAGCAACTGTTTACTTGTTATCATATTTGTAAGTGAAAAAATTATTTAAAAATTATGAGATCCAAAGTATAATTATTGTCTTTCTTCACGGTTTGCTGTTAATAAGTACATTTACATATTACTGGTAATATCTCAAAAACCAGCAGTAATGGACATAAAGTGTAGTATAATACAATTTTGGTGTAGAATTCAATATTTATTTTGATTTAGTTATTTGGAGGGATCAGTAAACCCTGCATCCCTACCACATTTATTAATATAAATAACAAAGTAGTTGTTTGCAATAGTAGATAATTTTGATGATTACAAATATTATTTTCGTAAACGCCTATGTGTAAGATTTACACCTGTATGCGTTCATGTACAAATTTTTATTAATTTAAGTTACAATTTTAATTAAAAAAAAAAGAACAATATTAAACTATTTTAATACACTAAGTATATACTACATACTTTTAAAAAAAGAAAAACCTACACTTTCCACAGGAATGCGTCTATTTCCAACAGCTGTGCAACTGACTGACCAAATACTAGAATAGTCTAGAGAAGAGATAATAATGGTTATGAATGTATTTATTACAATCTTTATTAAATTTATTCTTATTTTTTGTTTGTTTTATTACAGAAGGGAGAAGGTTATATATCTTTGGCGCAAGATAAACAAAAAAATTTAAATTTAAGCCTTTCAAATTATTTGGAATGCTCAAGTTTCCTCTTGCTCTTGATCTTGTATTATAAATGTATGTATGTACATGCCATTTAAGATTTTTATCAATGTATATTCCAAGATATTTTGTTTTCAGAAGTTGCATTTATTTGATTGTTATTGTCAATTGAAAAGTGTGAAAATTCAGGTCTATTTGCCCCAGTGAGGGAAAATGCAATATAGTTCGTTTTTGTTACATTTATAGGCTCAATTTATATGTCTTCAACTAGTTTTTAATTTTATTGAGTCCTTCTATTGCATATTTTTTGGTTTGGTTCCAATCTGGACCATTAAAAAGCCGAGCTGTATTATCTGCATATGACACAATTGTACCATGATCAATTTTAATATTAAGAAGTGAGTTCAAGTAAGTTATAAACAAAAGAGGGCCAAGTACAGTACCTTGCGGTACTCCTATTTTTATTATTTGTTCTTTGCTTAAAATGTTATTTATTTTAACAATTTGGAGTCTATTCTGCAAATAACTCCTCATTAGCTTCATCGCACTTCCCCTCACCCTATAATGTTCTAATACTTCAAAAAGCTTATTATGTGGCACTGTATCGAATGTCTTGGCTAGGTCGATGAATACACCCAGACATTTTCTTCCATTGTTTAAGTGGTTAGTAACCTCCGAGTTAAAATTTGTTAAAATATACAGAATGTTCCATTAAAAAAACCTACATGACAATGAAAAGTACGTTTTTGAAACACCCTGTATATTTACTGTGAATTAAGTAAGTGTATACAAACATTTTTTATATTGGGTTTTTTTATATTTTGTATTGGGGCCAGTTTAATTAGGGTAATTGTCTCGAAAATGGGAGCAACTCCGATTTTGACCAAATTTGGTATATGGGTGTTCTTTGGGGACTCTGATCAGGAATCTGAATATTTTTTTTTTTTAACGATTATTTACCGAGATAGCCATCATCAAAGTTGAAAATTGAACTAACCATGTTTTCACTTTATTTCCCCTTCTTTTTGAACACAATTCTTGATTTAAAGATAAAGCGGCCAACAATATTTGATTTTCACCTTTAAAAACCCAATTTTTTCCATGTATGATACACTTTTTTGCATTAAATTGCATAGTTTTACTTTCATTCGCAGCAGGCTATGGTGTGTGCAGTGTTTACATGGTTGCAGCGTTTTTAAAGTGAGCCTTCGCAATTTATTTGATAAAAGGAGTAAAATACATGGAAAAACAGGGTTTAAAAGGTGAAAATCAAATATTGTGGCTCACTTTAGCTTTAAATCAAGAATTATGTGCATAAAGGGGGGAGGAATATAGTGAAAATAAGGTTGGTTTGATTTTTAACTTTGATGATTGATATCTCTCGGGAACAATACATTTCCGAAAAAAATCTTTCAGATTCCTGCGATCAGCGCCAAATCCCTGTATACCAAATTTGGTCTAAATCGGTATTGCTACCGCTTGCGAGACAATAACATGTTATCCTAATGTATATTTTGAAGCGATTTTAAATTATTTTTAGTGAGAAACTGGAAGATCTAATATTTGAGAGGAAACAGTCAGTCAAAATTTCTTCCTGTAGAGTACCTTTGCAGATCGTGTGGCATAACTTTATCGTTTCTCAGCCATCAATTAAAGAAAATGTTCTCTTATATGAACCTCTTCAACTCGAGTCAATTCATATGATGTTAAAAGAGCAAGGATTTAAGTTCCATATTCAGGTATATTTGTTTGAGTCAGTATGGTTATCACAATAAAAAATGTGTTTTATTGGTGTAAAGAGTCAGTAACCATGGTTACTAAATATTTTTCTCAATATTATAAAGTGCTCAAAATAGATACAGAAAGAGAGACATAAATAAAAAAATCGATTATTAAAGTTTTTTGTCTAGTAATTTTGTGACATTTCTTTACGCGAATTTATTAATAGCACAACAAATTTAAATTAAAAAAGCCATAAACATCAACAATAGAAAAAAATATGATGAAATGATTTTTTAACTCGGTTATTTAATTTTTTTAAAAGTTGCTATAATTAGGGCCACTACTGTATGCCAAACTGAAAACCCATCAGTAAATAAATGTCAAAATAGTTTTTTTTTTAATTAAAGACTTGTTATTAACGTAATTTATTAATTTTTGCGTTCTTCCAACGCTTCTTTACTAGGAATGAGATTATAGATAATAATTTATAATTTAAAATTAATTTATATTTTATATTTTTTAAGATAATAATATAAAATTTGTACATAGGTATAACTCATAAATGTACATTGTTTTACGCATAATTAGCTGTTTCCATCATTTCCGGTTTAGTCGGAAATGACTTTAACTTCCTCTTTTTAATGGAACAGCCGGTATATTTTGATTACCTTAAACTTATTTAAATAGAAAATGACATTCCTAGAACGACTGTCCATTTGCTACTTTTTGACGTCTATAACCTCTAAAATTTTGAATTTTTAATCTAGGGCACCATGAATGCGCTAAAACGGAAAATTTTGTATCAAGTAGTCATGAAAAAATAGATACTCTTTTATTCTTTTTGTTTGTCTAAAGTTTAACTTCATATTTGAGAGGTTGAGATGCAGAGCGGACCCTCCCGCAAATCGAAAAATGCTTTAACATGTATTTTCAATACATGTTATACATATATGAATGGCTCTGGCGCTTGCGTCGGCGATCTGCTGCGTGCCGCCGTGCACGAAATCTTACCTTAAACCTTAAGTGAGGAACTACCATCTTATAATAATATTAGTTCATAGATACGTTTTATGGTATGAAAAAGAACTGTTAAAGCTGCCTTTTTTAATTTGTGGGATGGTCTACTTTGGTTTTTGCCTTTTGATCTGAGATGAAGAATTTATAAGTCTCTATTAACCTCTGTATGGTAGTATTAAGCCATTTTTTTGTTTTTAATATGGTTCAAAACATTTGGAAAACATTTCATTTTCTTGTTAAACGGTGACGTCATGTATGTTGCTTATTTAACCGTGTTTTTGTCGGGCGGGCGAATGCATCATACTGAGTAAAAACTTTGTTTCGGTCATTTTTTGATAACTTTTTACGTGGCTCTACATGTGTGCACATTTAAACCATATAAAATAAAAAATCATAATCATAACCTTAAAGTTTATTGGGCTATGGCGCAACGGTTTAAAAACCTACATTTTCTTGCTTATCATAGTTATATCGTCATTTTCTAATATGGTTTAAACCACTGAGACGAATACGGTTAGCAAGAAAATTTGCCTTTAAAAACAAGATTTATAAAGTTTGTTTTTGAATATTAAGTGTTATTGAAATATGCTTTAATTTTTTTCTTTTCAGGATTTGCTTACATTCTTGGATAAAAAATGCATAACAATAAGAACAGCACAAAAACAAGGAAAAATTCACAGATAACAAATTCTTTATGAATTTTAACTATTTATTTTGTACAGTTAGTAATAAAGTAGGAAAATTGTAAAATGTAAAAATAAAGTATATTTACACACTAAAACAATTTATTCATCAAAACTAAGTGACAGTAATCCAACTATATCCCAAAATATCACATTCGGTATAATACACTTATATACATCTAGGAATTTCGAGAGATACATACCTATGAAGATAAAATAACTTTAAAAGCCTTAAATAATATTGTCCTACTTTGACAAGTTAAAAAGAAAAAATGTTAATATATTCACAATGTCTAAAAAATCATATCATCAGTTCAAAGTAGTTTACCCTAGATGCTTATAAATCTATCATGTTCATTACTTATTCAGTTAGTAAATGGTCTTTTATACTTGTGATTTACCCTGTTTTTGCTTAATTTTATAGTCCGAAAGAGCAGCTTTAATCGCATCCTCAGCAAGCATAGAGCAATGCAATTTGACAGGTGGTAGAGACAATTCCTTTGCAATTTCTGTATTTTTAGTTTTAAAGCCTCGTCAACTGATTTTCCTTTAACCCATTCAGTAGTATAGGAGCTACTAGCAATAGCCGAACCACATCCAAATGTTTTAAATTTTGCATCAATGATTTTGCCATTTTCGTCAACTTTTATTTGTAACTTCATGACATCACCACAAGCCGGTGCTCCAACCAAGCCAGTTCCTACGTTTTTATCGTCTTTATTTAAGGAGCCAACATTGCGTGGATTTTCGTAATGATCGATTACTTTGGGGTGATATGAGGCTGTCAATATTTTAAAAGGATTGCACGATCCACAAAATGGTTTTAGAAGTATTTTACTTGGATTTATTGCCATGATGGTGGTCTTCTCTGGAAACAAATATAAATATTAGAATAAAATAGAATATGGTTAAAACTAAATATTACATTTCTTTCAGACAAAGGTCGAAGTTAAATTTACATTTGTGATATAACCTAACTTTTACGGCAACAGATGACAGATAGGAATAGGCATGATGTATCGATATTCAGAAAATATCACTCTCAAAATTGTCCCACAATATTTTAAATTATCTTCCAGTCGTCCAAAAATGTTCCTACATTAAGCTTAGTTCATAAGCTTGCGAAACGTGTTCTGATTGGTCAATTTCTAACGACTTTCGAATGTTTCGTTACAAATGGACCAATCAGAACACGATTCGCAAATCGCATTTCGCAAGCTTATGAACTAGGCTTTACGTTACTTCGAATAGCTAAAAAATCTCCATTTGGGGCAATTTCTTCATTTTATTAAAAGGGGAAACCCTTTTAATAAAAATTGCTACACATCAACACCGACTTCACGGAGTGTGGAGTTGGTGTTGTACACATATATTTTTAAATGGGATTGTTTTCTTTGCAACCTAAAGAAAAAAATCAGTCTCATTTTTATATAATAAATGGTTTAAAAAAGTAAAAGGTATAAATAATTTTTTAAAGATCGATACTACATTCATATAGCTCTATTATTTGCTATTTAATACCAGTTCCAACATCAAATACCTTTTCCTAGAGGGAATGCTGACAAATCACAAAGTCACAAAGCCTATCAAAGATTGTTGTGGGTTTTTTTCTTTTTTTTCTTCTTAAGCTTAGTTCATAAGCTTGCGAAATGCGATTTGCGAATCGCGAAACGTGTTCTGATTGGTCAATTTCTAACGACTTTCGAATGTTTCGTTACAAATGGACCAATCAGAACACGATTCGCAAATCGCATTTCGCAAGCTTATGAACTAGGCTTTAGGTCGTTACCTTAAAGGTCAAAGCACATTAGGCGCTCTAGTCTCGGTGGGCTTACGGTTCGATCAAATATTTTACATGCTTTTTAAATTAATGACGTTGAATAATATTTAAATAGCATGTTAAATATTGGACCGGTCTGTCTGTGGTTGAGTAAACAAATTGAGGGTGGACGAACATGCGCACTTTAAAGCCGTGGCAAAATACAAACACTGGCACCCCGTGCCTTTCGTCCGCGGTCTGACAGTGACGCTCATTAGCTACCGTACTTCGAACGGAAAACCAAGCCGGCGTCGACAAATTCTTTCCGACAATGCGGATAGTCTGTTTGGCGTTACCTTCGATTTGCTTGCGCACAAACCCGTTTTTTCGTCCATGAAATGTATCTTTTGTTTCGCGCAGGTAATAACATTGGCAATCCATAGAGATCAGTGACCGATACCCGAGCGCCTAGTGTGCTTTGACCCTAAGTATGAGTATTGATTTAGGCCGGTTGCAAAAACCCTACTTTTACTCGGAAGATCAGATACGATTAGTCAAAGGTTGACTGATTTATAATACAATTTTTGACGTAACTTTTGAATTTTTGTCGAAAAAAAAATAATAGCAAATGGTCTGTTGTTGATCGCTTGTACAACATAACCAACCAGAACTTCTTTTGGGGTGGGTTAGCTCTACACGAAGTATTATTTTAATTAATTATTGATTTTTAATTAAGTTTCTATTAATTTAATTGGACTGGAGATGGTTTTTCTAAAATTTAAGGGTAGTATTTGATGTTACCCCAACTTTTTATGACCAACGAAAGGCATTTTTCATAAGCTTTCAGAGGTGCCACAAGAGTGGTGTTGCCATTTAAGATTTTAAAGTGATTGGGGGTGCAGCTTAAGGGGTTGATGGAGGTGTTTCGAAAAATACGTCATTTATATTTCCCCGGGTATTATAGAAATGGTACTTTTTTTTGATATATGCCGTGGTTTAGAAAATATAGTTATTGCAAGTTTTAAAAAACGTACCCTGTATTATATTGTATAATAAAAACCCGTTGCAAAACCAAAAAAAAACGGTTGTCTGCAAAGTCGGTTTACTGACGATAGTTGAACGTGACAACGTCATAAGAAAATACTGATGGAATGGTTGCATTTCTCAAAAGAAAATTAAACAATTGACAGCACATTTACTTTCCACTGCCCTTCTTAAATTTAAAATTTAAAATTTGGAAACATCATTAAAATTTTTGTAACTCTAGCTTTTATTTTAATGATGAAAGCACGAATAAATGTATGTAAATATTTCCTACCTAGCGCTAAGGATCCCCAAAAACAGTTGGTGAAAATGGGCATTAAAGAACTGTTTTAAATAGGTAATTTTCTTTAATTTCAATGCGAAATAATACGAAATCTTCCAGTTGGTTAAAAAATGAGGAAGTTCAATTCAAACTGTCATTTTTGCTTCATATATATAAGTCTATAGCGAGATTTTAGTGATCTGTAGATCAGAGTGACGTTCCAGTGACGCAAATAGAGCGCTCCCGAGTAGCTCAGGAGCATTTCGTTTTACTTTATGGCGTTCCAGTGACGGAAAGTGTTATGCACCTGAGCTACTCCGTTTTTCTTTCCCCTTGCCCCTCATGCACCAACCCCTCATTTGGTTTTTGTGCTTCAAACGTGTTTTTTATGATTAAGGATGGATTTTTAAAATTATTTATTTAAAATGGAATTAGATATTAAAAAGAGATTAATATTATAAAGCCAAGAAAGGTTAAAAATAACGAAATTTTAAAATTTCTTAAAGTATCTCTCTTTTTTGTCTAAGGATGCGTTCCAGTGACTAACTTTTTAGAGCAGTTCAAGAGCTTCAAGCCCTGGAGCGTGACGCACAAAAATTTTTGTCACTGGAAAGACCCTCTGGGCCTGTTGACTGCTCGTATGTGTATTGAGAAATTTTTCATTCATTCAAACCGTTTCGGCGGATTTTAATTTAAATATATATCGAAAATATTTATATCGATACTTTATCAGCATTAAGAAGTAGTTTGACGTTTTGGAGGTAATTTTGACAATTAATGAATCGGTGCAAAAAGGAAAGTATACGCGTAGCCGCAATTTTTTAAAATCAGTTGAATTGTAAAGTTATTTATATGTAGGTGCGATTATTCATTCTGTTTGATAAAAAATGGCAATGGTAATATATTTAAATTTTTAGGAAATATTACGCACGTACCCAAAAAATGCATAACTCATACTGGAAAGTAAGGTTAACTTGTTGAAAAGTGCATATATTTTTGTAAAACATGGGGATTATTATCGGCAAATTTAGGGTAAGTTCCTAGAAATACCATTATCTTAAAAAAATATAATAGTACTATTTTCTTTGTAGAAAAAACAAAGTACATTTGACATATTAACGAACTTAGAAAATGAAATTGTTTCCATTGAAGAATTTCAAACAAGGACCCAACAAACCCAAAGAAAGATAGTTTTTAGATTTGTTCTTTTAGCAGTGCTAATCTATGTTCTCTTAGCATTTCTTATGTATTTATATTTTTCCAAGATAGCAGAAAATCAAAGGCTTATTTGGAGTATACCACTTATTGCATTTCCTTTTGTGTAAGTAAAATTCTGGAATATTTAACTAATCCCATTTATTTTCATATATGTTTGTTGATTTAGTGTGCCTTAAAGTTAGGAGTTAAATTTTAATTACTTTGGAAATCCATGTTCCCAATATATTTAGTTTTAATATAATTATGATTTGTTTTTATTATGTTATTGCTAATGCGAATCCTATAAACTTACATTTTGCAAGACAAGTTTATGAAATTATTTATTTAAACAAAATAAATCAGTTTATACTTACTATATGATTCTGTTGTGTTTGCTAAATTAAAATGTAAAACAATAATTTTTAATTTAAATACATTATACAAATGTATTAGTCCTGAAGTGTATATTTTAATAGTCTTTTGTTTAAACTGAAAAAAAAAAGAATAAAATCAAGATTTTGAAACCTAAAAACATATATCTAATAATTTAATAGGGTAGCTTTAGTAGGTTTATTTCTTAGCTATACTTGATTTTTTTTTAATGTATTAAATATAATAAAATTCTGTTTTAAATTATCAAAAAATAGATTAAGTCTCAGGTTAGGTATTTCAATAGAAATTACTTCAGATCCTTAGACCTTGTTGATTTAATTGCAACTTCCTGCCACATAATTATACTAGCAATAAATATGGTAATGCAGAAAATGTTATTCTTTAACCAAATGTTTCTTTTGTAGAGGGTGTCTGGAATTTCAAGGATAATATTGAAATAGATGGTAAAACAACTCATAGGAATAAAAATCCAAAAAACATAAATTGTCCTCAGTATTTTATTATTTTACTAAGTTCAATTTATGCTCTTCTGAATGCTTATGAAATCAGCCCTTTTAGTATTATCGTTGACTTTCTGGTCATTCTGTATGGTTTTTTTTTGTGTTACATCTACACACAAGTTTTAGCTGCATTTATACAGGGTGTTTCTAAACAAATGCAAAAAATTTTAGGAGGTGTTTTTTTAACCAAAAATTAGAATGATCTTCATATAAACATATGTCCTACTTGTCTTTTGAACTACAGGGTGTTAATATTAAAAAAAATAAAATATTTTTTTAAATATCCTAACTATTCTTTACCCAATTTTGTTTTAATTTGGCAATAATATTAATGACATTAAGGGGATATTTTATCACTAACTTAATTATATTTAGTAAGCCCAGTGGCGTCTCGAGAGGCAACTGAAGGAATATTTTCAACAAAAAATCGGTATGCCACTGACAGTGTAAATGTGTGTAAAATTTTTTTGCTTTCTAAAGATTGGGCATATAAAAATACTACTTTTATGTCACCTATTTTTTTTTCCGTATCTTGTTTAGTTTAAGAGAAAAAAATAACATTCACTTAGTTGCATATTTTTAGACCATAAAAGAAGCATTGTGGGATCTTTTTCTTTTAAAAATAAGCTTTTATAATTTTTAATTAGTTAAAATAATAAATACTTATTTAAATAAGGTTTATATTCAGTATAACAGTTTTTACTAAACTAAGTGTTATCGAAATTTTTTGGTTTTTTATAAATTTTATCGCCTTGTATCTCAAAAAATAAGACATTTAGGACATATGTTTAGCTGAAGTTTTTTCTTATTTTTTGATAAAAAATCAACTCCTAAAATTTCTCGCATTTGTTTAAAAACACCATGTATATCATCACTATTTTATAAATCTTTTAGAATATGGCTTATAAAAAAGTTCTTACATGGTATTACAACAGAAAAATCAGAAAAAACGAAAAAAGCTGGTCACATTAAAAGAAAAGAAGAAAAAATGCTTGAAAATGTTATGGAAACAGAAACTTACAAAGTAGCAAAGCAGATATTGGATAAATTTGGAAGTGAGCCTAAGAAAAACATTGTTGCAACCCCTACTATACAAAAGTACACTCCAGTACTTAGCACTAATCCAAAAACATTTGACTCGGGTAAGTTTAAATTTTAGACAGACTGAATCTAAAATTAATTCTAAAAATTTTAAAAAGATATCGCTTATTATGTCACTGAAAGCAGAAAAATACAAAGTGTGTGTGCTTACTGGCCAATATATTTAATAAATATCAAAACATGAAATAGTTATTTTCCTAACAAGTGCGTAAAGTGATACTTTCCCGAACGCTAAAGCAGTTAGACGAACGACGCAAAGCCGAGTTCGGATAAGCTTTAGGTGCGGAAAAGACACTTTGCGCAAGTGTTACGGAACAATATTTTTCTAAGAGTTTCTTAGAAAAGTTAAAACATTATTTTTATTCTATATTTCTCAACGTCAGATTGTATTTTTAGTTTTGATTTTTATTTGTTGTTGCAATATACAATACCAGTTACATTTTTTAATGTCAGGCATAGGCGCAATTTGCTTCGGTTTTTAGGAGAGGCTGGAGTCTTGGTAGTCCCGAAAGGTATGAGGCAAGCTTTGAGACTTTGCAAAAAAATAAGGGAAAGATAAAGGAATTTATTTGTCATTACTGCCACAAAAATGACCTACAGTTAGGTAAAAGTAGCACTATTGACACAGCACATAAGTTTCGGCTTGGATACTGGGAATTTTGGGGGGCTAATTGTGTCTAATCTCCTTTTTGGGGGCTAAGCCCTCCCTAGCCCACCCCAAATTGCGCCTATGCCAGATTGACTTTGCATACGCGAGTAGAAAAAATTGTTTTCTCAAATTAAGGCACAATAAATAAGAGTCAAAAAACCTGAAGGGAAACACTTTGGAAAAGAAAATTTAAATTAAAAGAAAAATTGAAAATCCTTGGTACAGCCTTGTACAAAGGTGTCCTCATGTCTGTAAAAGAGAAATGGCACTGTTAAATTTTTAAAATTTTATTGCTTTATTTGGTCCATCCAGTCCCTTTAAATAGTATGTATTAAGGTCGGGCCACACATAACCGCAATGAGCCCGTGGACATACATTTTCCTGGTGAAATGTAGGGGGATGCAGTGCAAAAAGTTTTGTATTTAATCAAACTGCAGTAATATTAGTCAATTATACCATACTTTAAATTACACCTGATTATAAAATAAACCTTTACAAATAAGGTAACACAGTTTTAAGGTTCTGTGTGGCCCGACCGTAAAAAAGCAGAGGGTCCTCTCTTAAATTAAGATCCAAATCACTTATAAAATTCTTGCTCAAGAAAGTTCTACCTACTCAGATATATAACAAAAGAAAAACCATTTAGTTTATTAGGAATCCAATTTTAAAAGACCCATCGTTAGCACTAATAAAGTAATCAAGTCATTACAACATTTTGAATGGCCAGGTCTAAGCCATACAGGGGTTTATAAATAAGATGCTAATCTTTAAGAGTGTAAAACTTTAGGTAATTTTAAGAAGAAAAGTTTAAATAAACCTAAAATATGTTCTAAATGGCTTAACTTTTAAGATAAAGGGTGGTGAATTTTTAGAGAAATAAGCTTTTTTATCACTCAAATCTCAAAAGGACATTATGACATAGATTTATTTGAACTTGTCTTCTTAAAAATCACCTAAGGATTTACATACTTAAAGGTAAGCATCTAATTCTGAAGCACTCTCCATAGCTTAAACCTGTTAGAAATGAATTTTTAAAATCCAGATACCTCAAAAACTGCTGCTTAAATTACCTTATACCAAGTATACCTTTTGCATCCAAAATATATTAAAGAATAAGAATATTTAACTAAAATTTCCAAACAGAGTGGCTCATAAAAGTTCGTTTTTATTTTATGCAATATTCCGCGGGTGGCGCCATGGTTAACAATGATAGGATATTCTTCTTTCTCACCTCCCAAAACCCCCTCTAGATAAAGATTGTGACAATGCACCTGTTATTAACAAAATTATTTATAAAATACTAAATTGAGATTAAATTTTTACGTCCCTGTATCCTATCATCTACTTCTGGACCAAGATAAGTTGAGTTAGATTGTCATATTTTAGCCGCAGCGACGCTATTCTTTACATCATTGGCATCTTTGAGGTAGCATTTTTTCTGTACTCTTTAAAGACACCCTGTATAATTAGCTAATATCATTGGGCATCACTGGTCTTGACACCCGGTATTAATTTATATAAATTGATAAAATAAACTATTTATTTATTTGAAAGGTATTTACTAATAAGTTAATTCGAAAATCAGTAGCTCAGAACCATGTTTTAAAATAAATCACAATCAGATGGAAGTCCGCTTATTAAAAAGCAGGAAATATTGGGTTAGGCTAAAAATAATTTAAATGGTGAAGTAACGCATTATTTACGAGTGCTCGTTTAATTAATATGGATTATCTAATATGGTACTTGAAATCAAGTTATGTTAATAAGGATCGGATTTATAAGTGAAATTTAATTTTATTAATATCAACAGATTTTGTTAACATAAACCTATGTTCGGTTTATAAATTTTTTATAATTTTATCGTAACATTTACTTTCTCTCACTAGATGATAAAGGGAAAACCGGCGCGGCGAGTTTTGAGATTTTATATGGGTGCCATATGTCCTAAAAAAAGGCATCACCCCTTGAAAATACCAACCTACTTAATTAGTTTTAACAAAAAAAAAAAAAAAAGGTTTTCACACACCTACATATTCTATTTTTACCCAATAAAAAGTTGAAGACCAAAAAGAAGTCCTCGCTAACTTACTCGATTTCTTCTTGCCTGGTAGCAGAAAGTTTTGAACAGTTTTTAAAGGCCAACTGCCACTGACGGAAAATACAGAATGTCCAGATAGATCATATTAGTCAGGTGGCCAAATGGCAATATTGGCCTTAATTTGGATTTTGGGTATAGGGAAGGTTTATTGCAGTAGGTTATGTAGGGTGTCTAATACAAGAATTCGACTGATACCACTCTGGCACCCTTGGGCAATTTGAGATATTTAACATGCCGTCCGGGGTAAGGGGTATTTTTTTAATATAAAGAAACACAGCTATATTAGACATGCTTTTGTAGGTTTTTGAGGTTGCTGAATACTATTATAAATTAAACTTTACATCGGGTTAAATTTTACAAGATACACACCACTTGCGGTGTAAAAAGTAATTTCTAAGTTAGGATTTTATTAAAATCAGTAAAAAACCTTCCCTATACCTCAAATCAAACTTTTTTGTTGGCCACCGGACTATATTGTAAATGATAGAGTAAGCCGAAATAAAGTTAGTACTTTCTATAAAAAAGTTCTATCGCGTTTCATTTGGAAGTTATTGATCTTCAATGTTAGTATATAAAAATATTTCATTTATAACTTTTGAAGGGTTGCCACAGTATCAATGATATTTGGGCAACTAAATAAACTCATTCTAATTTGATATTTTAGTTTTACCGTTTGATTTTTTCATCGTTTATCTCTAAAAAATATGGAAAATAATGGATATCATGTACAGTTCTACATGTAATAGAAAATGCA
The DNA here is from genome assembly GCA_014170235.1 of Listronotus bonariensis. Taxonomy (NCBI): domain Eukaryota; kingdom Metazoa; phylum Arthropoda; class Insecta; order Coleoptera; family Curculionidae; genus Listronotus; species Listronotus bonariensis. The sequence continues at coordinate 142,976 of JACEGR010001221.1, read as the reverse complement.
TTTATTTCATAGCATCATTAAAAATTGGTAAAATTGTTATAATGTATATATGTGTGTATGTGCACCTTGAACTTTTTAAAATACATAAACTCTCTTCTTAATAATTTCATCTTTTTTTTTTAATAATGTTATAAAATTATATTTTTTTTACATGTAAAATGGTCGTTATGTATTTTTGAAATGAAATTTTATAAAGAACTGTAAAAGATTTTGATTAAAATAAGGTATATTTTTCTTAAACATAAAAGATGGAGAAACCAAAAGATAAAAGCAAAATGTCAATTTTATCACTTCTGGCACAAATGCATACATTAAATTGAAAAAATTGCCCCACTCAGTATAATCCCGACGTTCTGAACAACTATTTACGGAAGGAAGCATTAATATGAGTTAATTTAGTTGCCCAAATATCATTGATACTGTGGTAACCGTTAAAAAAGTTATAAATAAAATATTTTTTATTTTATCTTAAAAGGACAATGACTCCCCTATGAAGCGCGATACCTCTTTTTAGATAAAGATTATTTTTGCTCATCTACGACATGACCTTTCAGCAAACCCTGTATAATCTAAAATATCGTAATAGCAGATAATATAAAATTAACAATAACAACATGTCTAACGATCCGGAATTGTTTAGGATTTGCCTAATAATGGGATTTTTTTTGTTTGGTAGGTAAACCCGCCTTACCTGTATACGGTATACACGTACAGGAAAATGAAGAAGTACACAGGGAATGAGTAAAAAGTAGACTAACGCGTGTAGAACACTATCAGATAGAGATTAGACAAAGAATGCTGACATGTAAATAAGATAACCCATCATTCTCGCTTTGTTGGTTCTTTCCTAAGCCATTTTTCTGAAAAAAGATCGTAATAACATGTGTCCTTAAATTTTTGGTTCTCAAGATGCAGGGTGCAACTATTCAAAAAATTTAAAAATTTCCCACTTTTTTGGTAAAATTTGTTAGGCTAGATATAAACATTATTTTGTTGTTGTTGTTACATAATTGCCCATAAGAAGTTATAACATTTATATTTAAAACAAAAAAATGCCTTAATGATTCTTGTATGGTCCAGGATTATGCAGGTTGGCGGTTTTTTTTATGGAAAACTAAGCAAGCTACGAAAAATTTAAACAAAACAAAAAATTGTATTTTTAGGGGATTCATTCAGGAAAAATATTAAAGTTGCAAAAAGTCAGTGGCGTACATTTTCATAAAATTGGCTTAGGAATACGCCCTTAAATTTTCTTACCGCAATTAGGAAACACCCTGTATATTTTTTAATTTAGCTAAACGTGTATATCGCATATTTGTAAATATTGTATAATTGACATTACCTTGGTGCGTTACTAAAAGTGAGGGTCTTGTTTAATAAAATACAAGTATAGTTTTGGTTAATTCTTCTTAGTATATTCTAAGCAAAAATAGAGTTACTTCATTCTTCTCAAAAAAATGTGCCAGAACGAGCTTTTTACGATAAGCAATAAAAGGATTGTCAAAAACAAATTAAATTATATTTTTTTATTTGTTTTGAAAAAGTTAATTTTTAGGACAGTACACAATGTGCCAAGTTAAAATTATTCTAAATGTTACTTGAAATGAACTATTTATTTTGGCCTACTGTAACGTTTAACATTAATAAAATATGTATATGTTTTACCTAATTATTGAGATTATTAATAATACGGGCTGATTCAAAAATGGGCTCAGTGAGATACATGTACAGAGCATTTAGTTAGAATAAAATCCAAATCAAAATTAATTAAAATTTATCTTTTCCAACAAATGTAAAATAAAAATAGTTTATTTTTATGATAGTACCAAAATAACTTTTATGTTTTATTAGCTCTAAATTAAAACGAACTTATTAACATATTTTTAACCTATCACGACCGTTGATGTACTTTATACACGGTTTAAAATTAAGAGCGTATTTGAGGGGCTAGTTTCAAAGTGTACAAACTCCAAAATGACCAAATTATTTTATGTTTTATTTAATAAAAAATGAACAAAGAACATATTCAGTAAAATAACTATAATCCATTATTATTTAAATTCATCGCTAAAAAAATAACTATTGGGATTTTTTTATTATTTAAACCAATGTGGGCCCGTCTGGGGAGTAAGTAAAAGCATATTTTTAGTAATTTTTATTTATTTAGCATTCATTTTTAGTTCTTAGGCAGAGGACCATCACTTCCCAAAATAATTTAAGAGGACGGATCTCTTTTGGTGCAGGACCCGAAACCCCACGTCCTATTCATCAACAACAATTAGCCTTACCTACTCCTGGAAACAAACGGTAATTTTGTTTATAACATAATATGCTGTAGACCAGTGATGGCGAACCTTTTGTATGAACATGCCATTTTTGTACAAAAATGTAAAATGATCACGTTGGCGTGCCATAAATATTTTTTAGAAAAAAATTTTGAGGAGCAATAAAAATGTATTTATTATTTACAACTTACTTTCAACTTGAAATACACAGGAGATAGCGTGCCGTTTAATTTTCAGGTAGTCTTAATTTTGAAGACCAAAAAAAAAAGGAAAAAAAAGTCACTATTTACTTTTAACTTGAAATACAGAAGATAGCGTGCCGTTCAATTTTCAGCTAGTCTAAATTTTGCAGAGATAAAAAAATTTAAAAAACTTTTAACTATTTTTTTCGCTTCCACTCATATTTAAGGGAAGAAAAAACACAACATGCTCGCGTGCCCAAATTTTTTACTTCGCGTGCCAAGTTGGGCACGCGTGCCAATGGTTCGCCATCACTGCTGTAGACTATGCCAAACAATTCGACTTTATTTAAAAAATATATCGAAAATATTGTTGAAGGTGCCAAAAATACATTGTGGAGGTTTGAGCCCTTAATATTTTTTCTAATCTTCCATCTAGTTCTATATATTCTATGTCCTATCTATCTAGTTATTCGACGTTAACTTTTGAAGGGGTGCATTTTTTGAAAAATGTTAAGGGTCCTTTTCTGTAGTGCATTCTATTTCTTTTAAAAATATGTATTGGATTTATTTAAAAATAGATATTTGTAGTTGTAACAAATATCCATATTCAAGAAACAAATTTGAAAAATAGTTTAATGTGCAAAGACTGATTACATGGAAACAGCTTATTTGACGGCAATTTACCAAGAGAATTCAATTTTCTTTGAGAATGTGTGTTGAAGAAAACTATTAGTCGCGATATACATACTATTAATGTTAAGAAGGGGCTCAAACCTTCACGATAAATTTTGAACAATATTTTCAATATATTTTCCAATAAAAGAGTAGATTATTTGTCCCAGTTTAGGTGTTACAGGGTAAGTGTTGCAAGAGAACAAATTGACCTTAAGTTTTTGAGGTTTAAACAACATTAAAAAAAAACTTGTCGCATGGTCCAAAAGTAAGAAACACAAAAAACACTGTGTATGTTTTATCCCGTTTTTATTTATTATTTGTTTTGTAGAAAACATTTAAAAGGAACAATGAAAAAATATTTAGATATGTCCCATATAAATTTATTTTAATATTTTAATTTTGTAGATCAATAAATGTGTTACCTACACCAGGTCAACTAGCAATAACGCCAGCACCAACTCCTTTAGCACGCAGTATTCTTCCAAGAGATCGTTCTGTATTAGACAAAATGGTTGATTACTTGGTTGGGGATGGCCCATCAAATAGATTTGCTTTAATATGTCAAAAATGTAGTAGTCATAATGGTAAGTGCTTTTTATTTATACACTAGCGGTCCCGTGTCCACTTTGTTGGGCCTTAATTATATTTTTCTCTGAAGTTTTTGTTTAATCATAATAAAATATAGCTCATAGTACTTCTAAATAGTGTTTGGTTTAGTATTTCCGAAGATTACAAACAAACAAATTTACAAATTTACCTCTTTATAATATTAATATACCGTTTTTCCTGCTTTAATTTTTAAGCATAATCAAGTGTTTAATTATATTTTAACAAGTTGACCTGGTTGCTAACCTTTGCCTTATTAGTAGTTGAGACAGATTACAGTGTGGGCCAAATTAAACTTAAACACTTTTTAACTAATGATAACTTTTTATCTGTTGTGCCTATCTTATTTATTTTTACAGGACTACTAGGTAGATATGTTTTTTTCTAGTCAATTTTGGTAGAATAGATTTAGTCAGGACTTAACTTACGGAACTTTTTCCAAAATGATGCATTTAACTTCGTTGCAAAAGAAATCGAATATATCTACAATTAGGTTGATACATTTAATTTTAATTAATTTACTGTTAAGTTGTGTCAGCATCCAACTCAGGAACCATGGTAACCTCACATTTGTGATATTCAAAGCACACTAAAAAAAGTTCCTTGTTAAAAATGAGAGAAATGCATGCTTTTTGGGGCGCATCATTTATTAAGAATAATCGTAATTGCTGAATCCTTAAATTATTGACTAAATTATTTCCCTTAGTTTGTCTACAAGAAAAAAGTATTGGCTTAACTGTAGCTAAATCAGATTTCTTTTGCAACAATGTAAAATGCATCATTTTGGAAAAATGCCCGTAAGTCCGGTCCTGACTAAATCTATTCGACCAAAATTGACAAACGTAAAGAAAACATATCTACCTATTAGCCCTGAAAAAATAAAAAAGATAGGCGTAACAGATAAAAAGTGTTAAGTTTAATTTGGTCCACCCTGCGTTTGCATATAGTCAGTATAATTTGCAGTGCTTAACTCCGTATATTTGAGATCATCAGGAGAAAACTGGTTTAATTCCTTTTAATTGAATCAGATGTAAAAATTTAATAAAGTTAAATTTAAAAATTAATTTTTCATAACTATTTTTCAATATTAAATAATTTTTTACTATATGGTGGCAGAATTTTTGCCAGAAGCTATAACTGCCAACATAGCACCTAAGTTCAAATTCAAAAAATAAATCCAAGTCCGTTCATGGACAAACTATATATACAGTGTGTCCAAGATAAGGATCCTAAGCATGGAAATCTCAGTACCTATTGGAGATACAGCTTGGGTTAAATTTAGGAAAAAGTTGTATTTTTAAAGCTTATTTACATGTCAGATATTAACTACTCACCAATAAATAATAATAAAGACAACAGTAACAATAAGAACAATTGCTCAACAACTCGACAAACAGGGTAATAACGACAATTACTATTTTATCATGATATTAAATTATGTTACAGATACGGTAACAGGTATTAACGTCAAGCATTTGTTTGCAAGGCCTACTTAAAAATGCCTGTAAAAAAATAGAAAAAATGCAATTTTCTTTTTAACTTAAATTTAAAATATGACATGTGATGCATCGTAAAATTTGTAATAAAAAATAGGATCAGATACAGGATGTACTTTTTTTTCGAGCCATGTAAGAAAACGAAACGTCGGATATAAAATCTAAAAATACCATACTTGTAGTAGCTAAAAAGTGCCAATGAAAAAGTGTTATAGTTTTTCATATTTCTTCAAATAAAGTCAGAAAAAATTCAAATGGATATAGTCAAATTTTCGTTTTTGCCAAATATCTCAGCAGCCCATGAAAATTTTTCAAGTTTTTAAATGGCATGTAAATAGGCATTAAAAAACACAACCATTTCCTAATTTAACCCAAGCTGTATCACCAATAGGTACTGAGATTCCCGTACTTAGGATCCTTATCTTGGACACACTGTATATCTTTGGTTCTAATGAAAATTTTAGATACATTTTGTATATGCAATGTGCAACTTATAATAAAAACATGTTTTTATTTGTAATTTCAAATCGCCCCTAGTAAACCACCTTCAGGTTTTTTGTTTAAAATTTTGCTTTTGGTAACTTATACCTGTCCTCGAAGCTATATTATTGCTATGGATTTCACTAAAAAAAATATCAGTTATAAAAGTCTGATTTTTTTTAGGTATGGCTTTAAAAGAAGAATTTGAATATCTCTCATTTCGTTGCTGTTACTGTTCTCATTTTAATCCAGCTCGGAAAAAAAAGCCTATAGGACCAAAATTTGATTCTCCACTCACTCCGGCAAAGATGTCGAGTCGTACTGAATCTTCCGATTCTGAAAAAGAATTCAGGGACTGATTCCGATTCAGACACTAGGCCCCTGATTGAAGAACCCAGAAGTGATTCTCCTGATACCACAAAAACTTCAGGGATTGAAAAGGTATCAGATAATGAATTGCAAACTGAGGATACTAAATGGAAGTTGATGATTATCAAAGCACTGCCAAAATTACGGATCTTAATGAAAGTGGAGATACTGTAGAAATTTCAAGAAACGTGTCTGACAATTAAATCAAGACTGATTTTTATTTATTTTTTCTCCTTATATGGGTAATACAAATTTGACAACTGCACAAACTTGAACAGGATAATAAACTTATAAATCAATCTTGAATGACAATTCCATAAAAGCCAGTTTCAAAAATACTTTAGTCCACTGGAAATATTTTGCCCCAAGTTTTGCCTCAATTTCATAAATAAAGATGCATGGATGTCAATTTATTTTTTATTGTGTTGTATTGATTTTTTTTTATCCAGAGTGAATATACTCTTTTTGTGTACTATTTAAAATATAATTAGGTATTCGGTCTATTAATTGTTTCATGAATACAAAATAAATTTTATTTAACGCCTGAATAAAGCTTTTTGTCACAACTATGCTAACATAATAATTCTAATTTAAAAAAATGTTGACTATAGATAAAGTTTTTAATTTATTGCAGAAAACCCATTTGAAAGCATTTATATCAGAATATACTATTTAAGGTCAAAATAGAACAGTACAGAACAAAATTGGCATGTGCAAGTATTTATTTATTTATATTTGGAAAATCCAGTCAGAAACTGGGGTAAACTATTTTTGATGTTGCACCATTTATTTAAAATTTAAATAAGCTTTTAAAATAATGCCGATACAGTTGTCAAACTTAACATGACCCTAAATATTGTGTTTTTGAATATAATGGTTTTGTATAAAGCAGAACAAGGAAAGCAATTATAGTTTTTTACATAAAGCTAATTTCTTTATTTTATTTATTTATTTTAATTATCTTAATTATTACTAAAAACATCTTAAATTTGCTCCCCCGACAATATTTTTATTTTTAACTTCAGTGTTGCAGCCTTTTTTAATTTATGGTTAAGGTTTTGTATAAACGGATTGTTAAATATAGGTGCCCTGATACCTTTTTCACTTATTAATAAAGCTTGCTTTTTGTTGATGTTTGTTTTTTTTATAATTTTGATACAGTAATGCGTACTGAAATTTGGTAGTGTAGGGATAGTTTCTTGTTCGCTAAACACGAACCAGCGCTATTCTTGACGATTCGCATCTTTAACGATAGCTCGCATCCTATAATAAATCTCCACACGATACGAGCGATCGTGAAAAAATGCGAATGATCAAGTAGGTCATGTTTTTCCAAATTTTCTACTTTTTAAGTTATATCGCCACATTTTGACCTAAATTGGAAACTGTACAAACTTTCCTTAACCATCTTCTTAAAACTAGTTACACCCTATAATAATTTTATGGGCAATGGCGGCACTAGCTTTTTCTCTTAAGTTGCGCGATAACAGGCAGAAAAATTTAGAGGATAGGCAGCGAAATGTGCTAGTCTTTATTTAAATAGATATACACATCAGGCCAGCTCGATGCGTCCAGTTGACGTTTAGTGTAGCATTGAATTCAGGGGAAATGGAGAAGTTTGGGAAAATTAAATTAGTTGCCCAAATCAATTATAAGTATGAATGTATTCTCAAAGTATACAAGGTGTTTGATTGGTTTTTAAACGTGAGGACCTTTTTTTGCCAGTGCCAGGCGCGCGCCCCTCATGTGTTGCTAGGTGCCCCACCTTCCAGAAAAAGTATTCCAGCCAAGAAAATGCTTTTTATCAAAGAAAAGGGCCTCGCTAATTGTCGCCCACGCCTATATTTCTCCATGCTACGCCACTGTTCCGATAATTAATAATCATTAGCATTTAGGACCCCTTAGCTTGGATGACTACGCCACTGAGGATGACACAAGTCTTGCTTTGTTCTTGCTTTATATCGTCTCCTTTCCACGCTCCTTTACGCTTTAGACAAAATGCCTTAGAATTCTTTTTGTTTCAACCATTTTACTAGGTTTGGATATAAAATTAGCCAACATTAACACAAAAATTGTATAGGGTTTGTTTCATTAATTTTCGTCCCAGAACTAAGCCCAGCCAAATCCTCGACGCATAATTTCCGGACACCTTGTATTGTTCATATTTTTGAGATCATTTTTGATTTTTACTTTAAATTTAAATGTGTAGAAAAAAATCTTATATTTAATCAATTATAAAAAATTAGTAGTATATCTAGTTTTTGTTTGTTTTAATTAAAATAATCAAATTTGGCCATATTAACGTCAAAAGTGGAATGAGACACTGAGCAAAATTATTTTGTTGGGTAGGTAAACCTACAACTATAAAATTAATTTTATCATACTAGGTTCAAAAATAAGATTTATATTTATTTGTTTATAATATAATAGCTTTGCTTCTGGTTTTATGAATAATAAAACATTGCTTGCTGATAACTGCTAATCAACAGGCACCCTATCCTTAGATCTAATGGCACGTTCAGTTGATAAAATCGCATACGATCGCGTGCACCTATTTTAAGTAGTAAATAATTAAGGGCACGCTCAGTAGTGACGTCAGGTAACAATTGGTATGTTTTACGTCACAACCGTTACGTCAGTGTATGGTAGCATCCGAATTCGTTTGGTACATTTTTGGTAGGTAAATAGAAGAAGAACCTACCTAACGGTTTATTGGTTTTTATAAAATTGTTTATTTAACAGCAATATTTAAATTAAAATATTTGCAACTATTAATATTATGTTTTATTATTAAAGAAATAAAATTTAGAGTAAGACCAACAGCTTTAGAAAAGGATGAGAGCATACCAAACCGATCTACCGACCCACAAGCCACGGTATAGCATTTGACAAACCAAACAGGGTACCAAAGTTGGCGTGATGTCACTATTTTGACACCCGAAATTGGTTGGTAGGCATTTAACCAACCAAACTGGGGTACCAAAACGGGCCGAAATCGTCTCTTATTTATGGACGCGTTCCCTATCGTAGATGCTAGCATCTACGATAGGAAACACGTCCATAAATAAGACGATTTCGGCCCGTTTTGGTACCCCAGTTTGGTTGGTTAAATGCCTACCAACCAATTTCGGGTGTCAAAATAGTGACATCACGCCAACTTTGGTACCCTGTTTGGTTTGTCAAATGCTATACCGTGGCTTGTGGGTCGGTAGATCGGTTTGGTATGCTCTCATCCTTTTCTAAAGCTGTTGGTCTTACTCTAAATTTTATTTCTTTAATAATAAAACATAATATTAATAGTTGCAAATATTTTAATTTAAATATTGCTGTTAAATAAACAATTTTATAAAAACCAATAAACCGTTAGGTAGGTTCTTCTTCTATTTACCTACCAAAAATGTACCAAACGAATTCGGATGCTACCATACACTGACGTAACGGTTGTGACGTAAAACATACCAATTGTTACCTACCAAAGTCGGAGTACCAAAACGGGCCGAAATCCTACAATAACTAACCATTTACAGAACAATACATAACATGATATTATGCAAACCTAACCTAAGAGAAAAAAAAATCAAATGTAAATACATTATATACACTTGGTTTACACATAAACATAGGTACCTTACAAAGAGCATCACTCATCCGGAGTGAATAAAATTAATTTTAATTTAGCTTTAAATTGACTCTTCGATAGATTAAATATATCTATGCTCTGGCAGTGTCGATCATGCAGTTGTTGCATTCTATATAATGGGGCACTTAAAGCTAGATTTGATCTTGCCCTTCTACAGTAAAATGTCTCATAACATCTTCTATTTAATCTTGGTACTCTATAGTTTAGGTTATTTACCATATATGTATTATCAACTAAATTGTGAATAAGCCCATGTAAATGAAGAAGACTTATAAAAATACGCTTTTTTCCAAAGAAGGAACATTATAATAATTTCTTAAAAATTCCCGAGCATTGTATAGATATGTACCTGTTTCCCGAAAGTATTTGCATTTTAAATAGCGACTTTGTACCGTTTCTAATGAATATTTGTATTTACTGTAGAAAGGGGACCAAACTAGAGCACAATATTCTAATTTAGAGCATACAAGGGAGTTGTAAAGCAAGTCTATAGCTGCAAATGACTTAAACAAACGGGTATTTCGAATAATGTATCCCAACATTCGATTTGCACTCTTAATTTGTGACAATATGTGCTCAACAAAACTTAATTTACAATCATAAGTAACACCAAGATCCCGCACACTAGTTTTCCGATTAATCACCACGGAGTCAATATCATAATCAATGTTCAGAACATTTATATTTCGCGTATATGTCATAATACAGCACTTTGATACATTAATACACAATTTATTTAATTTACACCAGCTACTAATTCTATTTATATCATCCTGCAACAATTGGCCATCCTCAGGTGATTGTATACCTCTATAAACTTTAAGATCATCAGCATACAATAGCACCTCTGAACTATGTACTTGTTTCACAACGTCATTAAAAAAGAGCAAAAATAATAAAGGTCCAAGATTACTACCTTGAGGTACTCCAGAGGTGCTTATATATGGATCAGAGCGAAAACCATTTACTACAACATATTGCTCTCGATCAGTTAAATAATTCTCTAAAAAACGTATAAATTTGTCTGTTAACCCGTAGCATTTAAGCTTTGACAGTAATCGCCTATGGCACAAGGTATCAAAAGCCTTAGCAATGTCTGTGTAAACCACATCAACCTGAATCCTGCAGTCAAGGCGCTCACTAATGTACTGGGTTATATTTGAGAGATTGGTAGTTACTGATCTTTTATCTACAAAACCATGTTGACAGGATGAGATAGAACCTTTCAATGAATTAATAATTATGTTATGCAGTATATACTCCAAGGCCTTTACTGGTACACAGAGAATTGAAATAGCCCTATAGTTTTTAATATTTGACCGATCTCCAGTTTTAAATATGGGACAGATTTTTGAAGTTTTCCAAATTTTAGGTAGTCTTTGTGTGTTAATACAAATATTAAAAATATGCCTTAAAGGAGCAGAGAGAAATTTCACAAGACCTCTAAAAACATAGGCAGGAATTTCATCCGGACCAGAAGAATTCTTTTTTATAGATCTTAAGGCCTCAACAACACTCGGCTCATCTACAGGATCCAGCCCAATGGTAGAATTGCTTTCAAAAATGTGTTTAGGTTATAGAATTTTAGAGAGTTAGGATCATTTAATTTAGTTTGTTAATTTATTTAAATAATTTACCTTAATTTTTCCAAGTTCTTTCATCACTTTCGAAGGTTTCCGAAAACGCCCGAATTATCTATTAATAACTTTTATGCCATCATGTACTATGGAATTTTCACGATATTTCTCGAATATTCTAGATCATTCTTTACTCTTCCACCATACTATAAAAGGGCGACGGGAAACCTCGGATCAGTCAGTATAAATTCGACTTTTGTGTTGTAAACTTCGAGACATTGACAAGAGTAGATTTTGTCGTTGTTGTAACCATAGTTACGTTCCATTGTTAATAAAGGTATAAAAACGAAGACACGTGTTTTTATACGAGGTGTTTTGGAACATTTGGTGTCAGAAGCGGAACGAGATTACCTGAGGAAGCCGAAGTGGTTAAGAAGACTGAATGCCAGTAGAGACAAGAAAGCAAACTGAAACGATGGAGGAAATAAGTTCACTTATTAAGCTAATGATGGAAAAACAAGAATCCCTGAAAGAAGACCTAAAGAAAGAAATGCAGACAAGCCAAGAAGCCATGAAAGAAGACCTAAAGAAAGAAATGCAGACAAACCAAGAAGCCATGAAAGAAGACTTAAAATTAATGAAGACCAGTCAAGAATCCCTGAAAGAAGACCTAAAGAAAGAAATGCAGACAAGCCAAGAAGCCCTGAAAGAAGACTTAAAGAAAGAAATGCAGACGAATTTAGAAGAAATGAAGAAAAGTCAAGAAGAAATGAAGACAAATCAAAAAGAAATGAAGCGGGAAATCAAAATCAGTCAAGCAGAAACGAGACAACAAATCGAGAAAATTCAAAAAGACATAAAAAAAGGACAAGAACAAATGAAGCAAGAGATAAAAGAGAAGATAGTAAAGATTCGAGAACACCTGAGGGGAGAATTTCATCAATGCCAAGATGAGATGAGAAAGGAAATGTTGCTTGAATTAAAACTTACAAAAGAAGATGTCAAAGAAGATATAGAAGAAATACAACAGACTGTGCAGTTAGTTCAAGGTCAAATGCAACAAGAAGTTCAGCATTTACACCGGCAAATTCAAAATATAGCTAGTACAGGTGTCGTTCCAGGATGTGGTACTCCAGCAACTGTTATGAAACCACCAACTTTTGACGGAAAGGTACCGTGGGTTACGTACCTTAGACAATTTGAAGCTGCTGCGAACGGCAATAATTGGAGTTTACCAGAAAAGGCACGCGCATTAGTGCTTGCTCTACGAGGTGAAGCCATGGAGGTATTAAGAAATATTCCTGAAGAGAAACAAAGCGACTATCAATCAATTGTAATGTTCCTAGAAATGAGATATGGCGAGACACATTTGCAGGAAGTTTATAAGGCGCAGCTGCAGGGACGAAGACAAAAATATAACGAAAGCCTTCAGGAATACGAAGCTGACATCGTACGTTTGATTAATCTGACATATCCAACATACCCAGAAGAAATAAAACAAGAACTAGCCGTGGGTAGTTTCATTGAAGGTCTACGCGATCCAGACATGAATCAGGCTTTAAGAATGGCCAGATTGAAGAAAATATCAGAAGCTCTTGCCTACGCGCTTCAGTTCGAAACAGCCAAACAAACGTCTAGGAGTCAGACAAGAATAAGAAGAATAAACTTTGTACCAGAAGAAGACAATTCAAATAAAGATTTTGCAAGAGTAATGAAGGAGTTGCAAGAAATTTTCCTTAAGAAGCAAACAGAAGAAGACAACAGTATGACATTTAGAAGAAGAAATACTATCCGCTGTTGGAAGTGTGGTAAAGAGGGGCATCTACAGAGAAATTGTACCAGATTCAATGCCCCTACTAGTAGTCCGGAAAACTCCCAGTAGTCAGCTTCAAGGGGCGAAAGCTGGCTAGGTGCTACCAAGCCCCACCAACAACAACTATTAGAGTATCCCGGCTGCAGAACAATGGCTCCAGCTTGGTAGTACCTGGAAATGTATGCGGTCGGGAATGTGAGATGGTACTAGATACTGGTTCTACACATACCATCGTGAAGCCGAACATCGTAGCTCATTGTAAAATATTCCGCCCTGAGAAGAATTACATCTTGGAAACTGCTAATGGAGAAGTTTTACCAATAAAAGGCATACATGAAGCCAGAATAACCCTAGGGACAACAACATTCATACAAGTCGTGTTTGTTGCCGACATCATGGACGAAGTTATTCTTGGCCTAGACATTATGGAAAATCAGAAGTTTATACTAGACCTTCCACAACGGGTACTACGAACCAATAAAGAAGAGATTGTAATGAGACTACCACGAAGCAGTGAAACATCGATTCGAGAAGTAGTCCTCACGGAAGATGTTATTCTACCGCCAAACTCAGAAAGCATCATACAAGCAAGGTTTGAAGATTCAGAAGAAGGTGAAATCGTGTTAGTCGAACCATTAGAAAATTGTCCCTTATACGCTAAAGGAATTCTACCAGCAAGAACTCTGGCGCAAACCAAAGAAAATATGGTATTTGTCAGAATGATGAACCTGAAAGATTTCCCTCAACAGGTCAAAATGGGTGACAAAGTCGGTACCTGTCAACCTGCTGCTATGATAGTTACCTCTCCCTGTACCACACCTGCAGGGGTCTCCACACGTAAACTACCTGATGCTCTACAAGACCTGGTGATTTCATCAAAATCCTTGTTAGACCCAGTCCAAGTATCTATGCTGGAAGAACTATTAAGAAGAAATCAAGATGTTTTCTCTTTATCCGAAAAAGATTTGGGTAAAACCAGTGTAGTGCAACATCGAATAAATACTGGAGACGCATCACCGATAAAACAACCACCCAGAAGAATTCCTTTAGCCAAGAAAGAAGAAGTTGAAAAGTTACTTGAGGACATGCAAAATCAAGGCATCATAGAACCATCCCAGAGCCCATGGTCATCTCCTGTAGTCCTAGTCAAGAAGAAAGATGGTTCCACCAGATTTTGTGTTGACTTCAGAAGACTGAATGACGTCACGAAGAAAGACAGTTTTCCACTACCAAGGATAGACGATACCCTAGATACACTCACCGGATCAAAATGGTTTTCGACATTAGATCTAAAAAGTGGCTATTGGCAAGTAGAACTTCATCCGGAAGACAAGGAAAAATCTGCTTTTTCAACTGGAAACGGACTGTGGCAGTTTAATGTTATGCCATTTGGTTTATGCAATGCCCCCGCTACTTTTGAACGTTTGATGGAGTTGACGTTACGGGGACTAACTTGGAAAACTTGCTTAGTATATCTAGACGACATTATAATTCTTGGAAAAACATTTGACGACCACTTGAAAAATGTTGAAGAAGTTTTTCAGAAGCTTAGATCCGCCCAGCTGAAGCTTAGTCCAAAGAAATGTCACCTTTTCCAGAAAGAAGTAAAGTACCTAGGGCATATAATTACCGAAGAAGGAGTAAAAACTGATCCAGAGAAGACTGAAGCTATCCAGAACTGGCCTGTACCAAAGAACAAGCATGAAATTAGAAGTTTTCTGGGATTGTGTACCTATTACAGACGGTTCATACATGGGTTTGCCGATATTGCAAGACCATTACATCATCTTACGGAAAACAACAACAGCTACGAATGGACTGAAGATTGTCAAGAAGCTTTTGTACACCTAAAGAAAGCCCTGTGCAATCCCCCGGTGTTGTCCTATCCACAACCAAATCAAACATTTATTGTGGACACTGATGCGAGCAATACTGCTATTGGTGGAATTTTGTCACAGATTCAAGATGGCCAAGAAAAAGTTATAGCCTATTTTAGCAAAGTTCTGTCCAAACCTGAAAGAAATTATTGTGTCACTAGAAAAGAACTTTTAGCTATTGTCAAATCTTTGGAGCATTTTCATAAATACCTGTATGGCCAGAAATTCCACCTAAGAACGGATCATGCATCACTTAAATGGTTGCTTCAGTTCAAGAACCCTGAAGGTCAGATAGCCCGATGGCTGCAACGTATTCAAGAATACGACTTTAAAATCGAACATCGAAAAGGACTGAACCATAAGAATGCTGACGCTCTATCAAGACGACCCTGTCCGGACGAATGCAAACACTGCAGCAGACGAGAAGAGCAAGAAGATCCCGATGAATTCCACTGCCGAAGAACACGCATCCAGTGCTCTCAAGAATGGGACCCTAAGATCTTGGCAAAAGAACAACTAGAAGATCCAGATTTTGGAGACATTGTCAAACTTAAGACAGAAAATGTGAAAAGGCCACCATATCAGCAAATAGCTTCAAAGTCTCCAAGACATAAAGGGTACTGGGCCATATGGGACTCTTTGGTTATTAAAGATGGCCTATTACAAAGGGTCTGGGAAAGTTCTGACGGCAAAATCCATAAACATCAGATAATCCTACCAACCAAAAGGATTCCTGAAATATTGCAAGCCTTGCATAATGGTGTAGGAGGTGGCCATTTCGGAGTTATGAAGACTCTTGAAAAGGTTCGAGAAAGGTTCTACTGGCTGGGAAGTCGTGCAGACGTAAAAGACTGGTGCAGAATGTGTAAGGACTGCGCTTCCAGCAAGGACCGAAAACCCGAAGCCATGGCAAGATGAAGCAATACAATGTAGGGGCACCTTTTGAAAGAAGTGCCATAGACATAGCAGGGCCATTTCCAGTTAAGTAAATCAGGGAATCGCTATATATTGGTAGCAATGGATTACTTCAGTAAATGGCCAGAAATTCACCCAATCCCAAATCAAGAAGCTATCACTGTTGCCGATGTATTATTTCAACAATGGATTGTCGCTATGGAGTTCCTAGAAAATACATTCCGATCAGAGCAGAAACTTTGAGTCCGATCTTTTCAAGAACCTTTGTAATCCTGGGAATCCATAAAACCGTACAAACCTCTTCATCCCCAGTCCGATGGCATGGTAAACGGTTTAACAGAACACTTGATAACTACCTGAAGAATTAAAGTAAATGACCAACAAAGTGACTGGGATAACTGTATACAGCCGTTTTTATTAGCATGACACGCTTAATGATCCTGATTGTACCGTATACAGAAGAGTCCACAGGCAAAGATGAAAGTAGTACATCTAGAAAGGCTAAGCCGTTATCAAGACAGTGAAGATACTTGATCGAGACGATCAAAACTTGGAAGGGGCAATGTTACAGACTTTCAAAAAATGTGTTTAGGTTATAGAATTTTAGAGAGTTAGGATCATTTAATTTAGTTTGTTAATTTATTTAAATAATTTACCTTAATTTTTCCAAGTTCTTTCATCACTTTCGAAGGTTTCGAAAACGCCCGAATTATCTATTAATAACTTTTATGCCATCATGTACTATGGAATTTTCACGATATTTCTCGAATATTCTAGATCATTCTTTACTCTTCCACCATACTATAAAGGGCGACGGGAAACCTCGGATCAGTCAGTATAAATTCGACTTTTGTGTTGTAAACTTCGAGACATTGACAAGAGTAGATTTTGTCGTTGTTGTAACCATAGTTACGTTCCATTGTTAATAAAGGTATAAAAACGAAGACACGTGTTTTTATACGGCACATATCAGAAGCTCCTAGATAGGGTTTTATTAAAATATTCAAAACATATTAAATATTATTGAAATAAATTAAAAATATTATTTCCCCTTTCACACCCTGTTTCTTTTTACTATCAACTTTTGGATATAGGTATGTTTGGTTAAATCTTAATATTTCGGCATAAAAAAATCTGTGGTTTTTTTGTGTACCATTAATTAGTGGGCACTCTGTAAATAAAAATATTTTACTATTACTATATACATATTAACTATTTTTGAGAATTTTACGCCATATTCAAATACTGATCTCATTGGAATAAAATAATTTGCATAAGTAAATTTATATTATTCTTTTGCATTTTAGTTTAAAGGAATATTTTTGGGTACCCAAAGTCCTCATTTTACAAAAGTAGCAAACAGTCAAAAATGTATAAGAGTGGGAGGAAAGCACAATGATTTAAGTATAGTGGGGAATGATGGATATCACCATACATTTTTGAAATGTTAGGTAATTGGTCGTTTGGAGAATACTTTAAAGTAAGTTAATAATATTTACAGTATGTGTCATATAATTAATATAACATTTTTAGGAGGAAGCTTGTCAGATGTCATGGGAATTATTAACAAAAGTTTATAAACTAAATCCTTCTAGATTATATGTCACCTACTTTCAAGGCGACAAAAATTTAGGACTATCAAGTGATATAGAAACAAAAGAAATATGGAAATCAATCGGGTAAGAAATACTCAGATTTAAATTTTGTTGTACAAATATTTTATTGGCTCATTATTAAGTAATATTTGACATAACATGACTACTGAAGCAGTTTACTCCCAGCTTCAGTAGCACTATGCATTAAGCAAACCCAAGTATTTGTTTGTAGGGTTAGAGAAGATAGAATACTGCCTTTTGGATTAAAGGACAACTTTTGGGAAATGGGATTAACGGGTCCATGTGGGCCATGTACGGAAATACACTATGATCATGTTGGAAATTTTAATAGGTCACAGTTTGTTAATAAAAACTTACATGACCTTACTGAAATTTGGAATTTAGTATTTATTCAGTACAATAGGTATGAAGAATTATTCTCAAATATTTGTAAGCTTGTATAATGCTTTCATTAAGTTGTCATATACAAATAAAAAAATCCAAGGGTTACTTTTTTGTAGATTGCCAGATGGCTCGATATTAGCCCTTCCCAAAAAGCATGTTGATACTGGCTTAGGATTAGAAAGATTAGCTTGTGCTTTGCAAGGAAAATTAAGCACTTATGACACTGATCTGTTTGACTACCTTATGACTGCCATACATAAGGTATTTATAAATTATTAGGCTTGTTTCTTATATCTCCCCAGTAACTAAGGTCTAAAAAGAAAACTGAATCTTAGCATGATGTGCATCGTAGAAATAGAAATAATAGAGGCTCTGCTGCTTAGCTGTACGAACAACATGCGAAAAGAGAAAGAAAATAAGTTTAATACTTTTCTCCCTTGTTCCATATGCTTATTGGTCAGATAGGACACCTCCCCTCCACTTTAAAACACCTAATTTTTATTATATATAGTAACTTATTTTTACGTTTACAATAATAAAAAGGTTATTAGTGGAGGGTCCAGCATTATGAGTTTTTATATGAATAAATAAAAAATATAAAAATTATTGAAAATAAGCTTCTGCTCTCCTTATTCACCAACATAAGCTTTCCAGACACCCTGTGCATTAAATTTTCTGGGATGATGCATAAACCCATGTAAATCTTATAAAAATGGGAATTTGACGTTCAAATATCGCTGGAGCTATTTCTACAAGGTTGTATCGGGTTGTATGTTATAACGTCAAACATCCACATTGATTAAATTGTAACATAGAATTCTATAACTCTAAGCCAGTGATAATCAATCAATTCAATGGAAATGTTGTCGTTAAATGCGTGCCTAAAGTCAGGACCCCTCTAAATTTTGAATCGATTGATTTTTTCTTGAATATTTGAGGACTTTAGTAAGACAGTATAAACCAAATTTCTGCCCTGAAATTTGGTTTATTTTGTCTTACTAAAGTTCCAAAATTTTTAAGAAAAAATACCAAACAATTCAAAAGTTAGAAAGCTGTCCTGACTTTGGACAAGCACTGTATAGTGGAATTTTAATATTTCTTAGAATTGTAGTAATGTTCCAAAATATTCCGGAAATTTTGGAGAGAAAGACTGGAATGCCATTGACACGTCCTATAGGATTCTAGCTGATCATATGAGAATGGTAACCGTTTGTTTGGGGGACGGTGTTATACCCGAACAAAAGTGAGTTTTTATAAGCTTGCATGTAACATATTTAATTGGTACCATGCAGAGTTGGGTAGTATTCGAATACTCAGTATTCTGAATTGTATTCAGAATACATTGGGCTGGTATTCGAATAGATCCGTGTGTTTGGTATTCGGCAGAATACTTTTTTGGTTATTATTCGGGATTTTGTATTTAGAATACCGTTTTTGAATGGTAGTATTCAATTTTTTCTTCAGTATTCGACGAATACATTTTTAGAGGATTCGAATACCGGCGTACCGAGTATTCGAATACAGAAATTTGGATAGCAGTATTCGAATACTGGGATTTAAAGTATTGGAGTACCGAGATTGTCAGTAATCGAACATCAAAATGATAAATATTAGAATGCCGTGACCGGAAAAATTAAAAAAGTGAGGTGAGGACTTTTTTTTTCTCTTTAAAATGTTGAATCCTGGTTTTCATGAATACTGGGTATTCAAATATTTTTTTTTCAAATTATTCCAATATTCAGTATTCAATTTTTTTTTTCACAGTTTTCGTATTCAAATACCGATTGTCAGTATTCGACCCAACTCTGGTGCGGGTGTAACTGTTTCTTCATTTCGCACTTTATTTCTGGTTCTAATTATGCAATAACTATTTCTTTTTAAGTCAAAAGCTAAGAAAAATATTAAGGAAATGTTTTATTTTGGCGGAAAGAGTTTTTATGAAAGAACAAGGTTTAATAAAAGATCTATCAAACTATGTAGTTGAAAATTTGGGAGATGTATATCCAGAAATAGAAAAAATGTAAGACAGGTAAGTTTATGTTTAAGTATAGCACCTAAAAGTAAACTAAAAATTTGTGTAAATTGTGAAACAGAATAAAAGCGTTTAAAAGAATTGCCTTTTTATATACAGTTACTTAAGCTAAGTATAGTTACGAAGATGTTATTTTCGCAAACAAAAAAATCAGCAATAAATCTTTTGTAACTACTTATTTCATTTGCATAGAAAACTAATCAAAATTTCCACTTTACTTTTTGTGTATAAAAATTTTAATCCATCTAGATAATGTTATAAAAAGACAATAAATTATTTAAGAGGAAAAACTATTTTTTGAGATTACGCTTAATTTTCTACAATAATTATAAGTGATAAAAAAAGTTAATTTTACTTTTTTTATTATTTTTGTACGTTATTTAATTTAGCGTTTTAAAAATATATTTTAGGACTTTTATTCATAGTAATGTAGGTTTTAGCATTTTATATACAGCAAAAATTCCTATGAAGGTTAACATTTTTTAAACATATTAAAAATAGGAAACAAAATTCAGGTTAGTTAAGTTCATCCGTGGACATACTGTATATGTATACATATTATACATAATCAACATAAAATTAAGTTTGTATTGAATCAGTAGTAACGTCTAATAAAAATGGTTATTGTCCTTACGTTTAACATTAGAAAAATACATACAGGGTGGCCCAATAGTCTGGGAAAGTCCAATATTTCTGTTGTTAACGAGATATGAAAAAAGTTTTTATAAAAAAGTTGTACGGTTTTTAAACGTGCATATCCTAAAAATATTTTGATATATACAGAGTGTCCCAAAAAAGTTATGGCTAAGAAGTTATTCCTATTTTTGTTTACAGAATCGGATTCAGCATTAAATTTTGCATATAGTACGATATTTTATTTTAGCACTTGTGGCGATGTTGCGGCGCTATTTATAATTTACTAAAACTTTCGTAAAAGAATATGGTACCCGAAAATTAGGTAAAAACGGAAAAAATAGTTATTAATAATATTTAGCTATGTGTTTCAGCACATCAAGGACTATAAAATCAATTCCTGTAAGAAAATTCACTAGATCTTATACGGGGTATTTCTTATAGCATGGCCAATATCTCAATATTTAAAATGCTAAATCTCAATTTTTTTAAATTATGTATAAGATCTATAGAACATTCTTACGGGAATTTATTTTGTGGTCCTTAGTGTGTTAAAACACATAGCGAAGTATTATTTATAACTAATTTATTTACGTTTTTACCTAATTTTCGGGTCACATGTTTTGCGAAAGTTTCAGTAAATTATAAATAGCGTGACAACATCGCTCTGTGTTTCAAAATAAAGTAACGTATTATATGCAAAATTTTATGCTGAATCCGATTCTGTAAACAAAAATAGGGGTTAATATTTAAAAACTAACTTCTTAACCATAACTTTTTTGAGACACTCTGTATACATCAAAATATTTTGGGACATGCAAGTTTAAAAACCCTACAACTTTTGTAAAAACTTTTTTCATATCTTGTTAAACAACTGAAATATTTAACCTTCCCAGACAATTGGGCCACCCTGTATATAAAATTCCTTTTTTATGTAATTTAGATGTAGTAGTTACTTTAAGTATTTACAAGTATTAAGGGGGAGATACCTGTAAAATATCAAAAAATTTGTTTTTCATAATATGTTAGTATAGTCCTTTAAGAACACGTCACTAAAATTAATGAATTTTTATGTACCCATTCAAACTTTAAACGCGTTTTTCTCAAAACTTTATTTTAAAATTGGCGGGCACGATAACTTAAAAAGTTATTGACCGATCTTCCTGAGATTTTGCACACATATTTTTAACAACAGTTATTTATATGTGAACCTACAAAATTCCAAAAATGTTTTAAAAAATATTTTTATTTAAGCAAAAACGATGGAAAAATTGAGGCAAAAAGTCATTTTATTTTTTTAAGCATTGTATTCCTCGGATTTATTTTTTTTCACTTTTTCTAGGTTTACCGACAAATTATGACATTAATAAACACAAAAAAATAGTTTTTGATTTTCAAATCACTAGAACCGACGTGAGAGTGCTCGCCGATTAAGAAGTCTCTCTCCGACCTTCCTAGAAAAATTTAGCATACAGCCGCCATTTTGAATAATTAAAATGAAAAACAAATCTTATATTATTTTAATATTTAAGTAATTTACATACCAATTTTTGAAAATATATAATGACTGTTTCATTTAAAAAGAAAATCATGAAAATCAATGAAAATTTAGGCATTTACAAATATCTCCCCTTTAAGGTGTGTCCAAATTTAAGCGAAAATGGATTGGGAACGCACGTATTCGTAGGTGCTCACTTCATGTTTTCTCGAGACTGTTTTGCGGCAAATTTTTTTCGAAATAAACGGGTACAGTATTTACGTCCAAAGTGAGAACACATGCACGAATTATTTCTGTTAAGCGGTAACCAAAAACCGACAGCATGTGGCTCCTAGCAGCTCGTAAACTAAAACGTATGCGTTGAGTAGAGATACAAACTTGCATTTTCGTGCGTCCTCACGTCTTGTCCGCTCAAATTTTGAACCCACCTTTAAGTATGACATACTTAAAATGTTAAAGTGAAAAATTTTCTATGGTGCAGATTCATCAAATAATCGATTATGAAGAAGAAGTGTACAGCTCGATAAGAAAATCAGCAGTAAAGGAATGGGAAAAATTATCATCCGAAAACAAACTTCTCCAGAACATTGATTTCATTGAAATAACGCCAAGTTTAATTGCCGCTTACAAGGAACTGGATAATTTAAAACCTAAAGAAATAGATGGCGAATTGGCATTTAAACTATTTGATACACATGGTTTAGATGCAGACTCTATTGCCCAGCTTACCCAAGTTTTGCATATCAAATTTGAATCTGACACTTTGACGAAAAAATGGAAGAAATAGCTTTAAAATCAAAACAAAACCGCCAAATTTCGAAGATTAAATTAGTTCATTGCCTAAATGAGAGTAATCTAAAAAGACTGACGACTATGAAAAATACTCATACAGTAAATGCGGTACAGAGTACAATTTTCCCGATGTTAAATGCAAAGTTTTACAAATAATTGAAAACGACGAATTTGTTTCTAAAGTAACAAACGGTAGCTCATGCTCACTAATACTAGATAAAACTAATCTTTATAGTGAGGCGGGAGGACAAGAGTCAGACAGAGGTATCATTCGTTTTGAAAATAATGAAACGTTTCATGTAGAAGCACTGTCAAATATAAATGACTATATTCTGCATAAAGGCTATTTAGAAGGAAACTCCTTACAGGTGGGTTCTGAAGGAACTGTATCCATTGACAAAGATTACCGATTATGTAACATGCAAAATCACACTTGCACACATTTGTTAAATGCAGCACTGAAGAAAATTAAGCAATCAACTTGTCAAAAATCCAGTAAAGTAACCAATCTTTTTTAAATTTGGATTTGGCAATATTTGGAAGCAAATTAAACGTTCATGATATAATCGAAGTTGAATCTATTATTCATGGTCTTATAAAAGATGAGGTGGATATCAGGGTTGATACAACAGATAGTCAAGGATTGTACAGTTATGACAATGTTACTCTTATTCCTGGGGAAGTTTATCCTGATAATAATATACGGATTATTGAGGTGAAAAATGGAGTTGATATCATTTCTAGGTGGGTAGTTTTTCTACGAAGACTTTGATCTAGGTGAATGTCCGTTGGTAACATTTTTTATGATTCTTTAAAAAACCTAATTTGTTTTAAATTTGTTAACTTGGACTATAGTTTTTTGACAATTTGGGGATCGATTAAAAACTTGTAATTTGGCATACATGCCAATATAAATATTACTTTATGTATTATATTTTATTTTCTTGAACTTTATTTTTGAAACATAGTTTTCATTCATGGGTATCAAAGTCCTAAATAAAACCATTGTGAAATTTAATTTTTAAAAATCACATAATTTTTTTATTACATTAACGTTTGGGAGCATAGCCTTAATCAGACTTTTGTGTTAAAAACGTAATTTAAGTTGTCAGTACCTATTTTAAATTCCGTTACGTGTAATATGTTTAATTTAAAAAGTGCCACATAATATAGTTAAGCAACTATTTGTTTTTGGAAATGTTGATGGTTTTATAAATTTATGTTTAAGGACGGGCGCGCACAAGCAAGTGACGTGGCGGTGGTGTGACGAGCTAGTGGCAAATGAGGTCTTTGGGGCCTTTAAAAATTAAATATTTTTAGGACTTATGGCACCCAATAGACTCTACACACTTTCTAAACAACATTTGACCGCCATTTTTGTTAATGCACGGTTCTGTATTTATTTACACAGATTCTAGAGCTTCCGCCTGACACTGACGCACCACCTGGCCACCATATCACTAGCTAACTATATGTGACTTTTTAAAAATAAAATTTCACAATGGTTTTATTTAGGACTTTCGATACCCAAGGAAGGTTTAAATGAAACTATTTACCGGGTGTTTACCTTTTTACGTTTTAAGGTAGAAAAATGAAAGGTATATCGATATTTGACATGATTATGGTTTAGTTGATCCATTCACTTGTTTTTTTATCACGTCCGGTTTAACTGGAAATGGCTCCTACCTTCAAATTTTAAATGGCCACGGTATATTTGATTATATTTTGATAGTATATGGTGGGTGACCTACAAATGTCTTTTTTTTGCAGCATGACAGAAAAATTGTTTAATCTGCTACTATTTCAATAATTGTTTTATTTTTTAGGTCAGTGTTTAAATTATATGGGAGATAACATAAATTTAAAAAAAACAAGTTTTTAATGTATTTTTATGCATTTTGCTATTTAAAATCTGGAAAAATGTAAAATTTTGGTTAAAATGCATACACCGAGTGTCAACGTATCTATTAGTCAAGCCAAAACTCCCAGAGTATCAGACATATCAAAATGAGACTTGGTTTAGGTAAATGGTATAGGAAGAGGAAAGTTTTCGCAAATTTCTTACTTATAGGTTACTTCTAGTTTAACCAGAAATGGTTGCGATTTTGAAATTTTAAATGATGTATATTTGAACATTTTTTGGTTTTGGATCCGTTAATTTTGTCCTTAGTTTTATTTCGATCTCAAATAAATTGGTATCGTCCTATTCATCAAAAAATATTTTTCGAAAAGTGCTTGTCTTAAAAGGTTACCATTTGAAAAATATATTGTTTTATTCCTATCTTTTATTAGTTACTAAAACTTTACGATTCAATTTTTCTAATATCACTTGGGACCTCTAGATTAATTTGCGTCCAGTCATGGCCGCCTAGATGCAATACTTAAAATGGCTCTAAAAATCAAGTAGGCTTAAAAACTTTTTAAAATGCCATATTTTGATTTAGAATTATCTCAGGAATCGAAAAATGACAAAATATACAGAGTGATCCATTTAAAAATTTAAAATGGGAGCCATTTCCGCTTAAACCGAAAGTGACTGAAAAACTTTCCTCTTTTCATACCACTTACCTATACAAAGTCTCATTTTGATATATCTAATACTCTAGGAATTGGGTTGTCTAATAAATTCGTTGACACCCAGTATAGGAGGTATTGTCAGGTTACCAGCGATATGACATAAAAAAGTTGTCACTTATAGTGTCAAAAAATAATATGCGGACTGTCAATGTATTCAGAATGTCAGATACTATCAAAATAAGTTAAAATATACCGGTTGTGCCATTAAAACTTGAAAGTAGCAGTAACTTCCGGTTTAACCGGAAGTTATAGAAAACAAGTGAATAGATTTACCAATTCATATTTATGTCAAATATCAATGTTTTAAATTTCATTTTTCTATCATAAAAGGTAAAAAAGTTTTAGGGGAACCACCTGTGAGAGACACAGATACAAAAAAAGTCTTGAAAATGCTTAAAAACGAAAAAAAAGAAAAAATATGTCGTCTTCAATAAATATGGTTTATATTTTTGTTTAATTTAAGTAAATAATTAAAAAACAAATTAATATGTCCAGAAAACTGCCATGCGATCTTTAATAATAATCAAAATGCCCTAAATGTAGGGCATTAGCTATATTATGTTTTTAAATAAAATCTATTTTTAGAGAGCCTTGCTGTGGAACTCATATACTTAACACCAAAGATATTGAAGATTTTTGTATAATAAGTTTAAAATCTCTAGGAAAAGTACGGCATCACTTTATGCTGTTACTGGAGAAAGAGCAAAGTTAGCTAGAAAAAATGCTGAGGAGTTGCAAGAAGATATATCCGTTTTTAAGTCGTCATTAAAGGAACATTTGGATAAGGTAAAACATATTTAACAAATTAAAGATGTTTTAAACAAAAAGGTAATAGTTTCAATTATTTGCATCTATAAAAGGAAGATAGAAGAAGTTTTTCAGGTACTGCAACAGAGGATAGACCACAGAAGGTGAAAAAGTATTGAAGAAAGCAGCCTTAAGGACCAACGTCAATACTCAGTGTGTTTCCTATCTACGGTACAAAACTTTAAGGGGTGATTCCTTAAGTCTTTTATGAAAAAAGTGGATATTGTTAGTGTAATTCGCAAAGTGCGCAACTCTCGATGATCATTAGAAAACTGCTCAACTCCTTTTAATTGCATCAGATATCAAAATTTAATAAACTTAACCTAAATAATAATTTTTAAATAAATAAAATAAATAACGGGTGTCCCTAGCTGGCGGCTCACCTCTAATACTTTTTTCTTTTTAATATATTATAATAAAATTTGGTACGTAGGAATGTCACATAAAAATGCATTGTTTCACATATTTAGTTGTTACCTATCACTTCCGGGTTAACCGGAAAAAACGGTAACTTTTTATTTTAAATGGGATACCTGGTACATTATTACTTATTCGAATAAAGAGGGACATTCCACATACAATGACATTACATGTGCCACTTGTTCAGATCTAACCTCTAAATTTTTTAATTTTCTTAATTTTAATATAACGTACTATAAATGCAATAAAACAACAAATTATGGATCAAGTAGTCACGAAAAAATAGATGAAACTATCTTTTGTTTTTTATAGCCTCTGCTGAGGCGTCTAAAGTTTGCAAAATCGTATATTTTTAAAATGGATCGAGGATGGTTCGCTATTAAAGCTAAAGAGAGCATTTTTACCAACAATTTGATACCACACAACCAATATTTTAGTTAGCAGTATATCACAAAAATATTTATTGACTGCTTTTTTTTCTAAGAGCAACACCTAGCCCGTATTACTGTAAAGTACTTGGGGGAGGGGAGATTAGACAATACAATAGGAGATTATTGCTTATTAACTGCTTATTTTTTTCTACTTTAATTACGCATTGAGACTGTTATAAAAGAAACAAGTTGATGTGTTGGTTGATGCTATTAGGAAAAATAATTAGTTAATATGGATATTTTTGCTCTACTTTTAACTAAAATATTTATTGTGTTGTATCAAATTGTCAGTAAAAATACTCTTTTTAGCTATTACAGTAATTGATCCATTTAAAAAACTGACTTTATACCCTAAATACGATTTTGCAAACTTTAGACGACTCTGTAGAGGTTATTTTCCGTGACCACTTGATCCAAAATTTGTCGTTTTATAGCATTCATGGCACTTTGGGTTAAAAATTAAAAATTAAAAAGAATTGGAGGTTAGGTTTCAAAAAGTTGCTTATGTAGTGTCATTGTACCCGGAATGTCATTGTCTATTCAAATAAGTAATAATATACCGGGAATTCCATTTAAAATAAGAAAGTTAGGATATTTTCTGGCTAAACCGGAAGTGATAGGAAACAAATAAATATATGTTTTAGGCGACCGGCCAGTTCATAGGGGTCAATAGGGCTGAACAGGGTCAGCTCGTATACCCCGGGACCAGGACCGAAGCGGTCCCATTATAACCAGTTTTTTGGCGTGTACCCAACGAAAAGACCATCCAATAAATACATCCGCCTAACCAATATAGAGCATATCTCCAACTAAGTATGTGAACCAATACATTCTTATGTGACATACCTACGTACCCAATTTTATTTTAATATCTTAAAAAACAAAAAAGTTATAGGGGTGAACCACTGGCTAGGGACACCTGGTATGTTACCACACATCACTTTAAATCTTAGCTTTAAAATATGCTCCAGAAAAATTTCTAAAAATGGAATTACGCACTTTACGAATTACACTGACGATATAAACTTATGTTCGAAACTGTCTTATTTTTGAGAAACAAAGCGATACAAATTTTTAAAAAGATATTTTAAAAACATTTAAAATATTTCTTAATCGATTTGGTAAAAATTTGGTACATTTTGTTCAAGAAATAAGACGCGTATTTAACCCTAATTAGATTAAAATTTTTATGTCCCGTGGCGTTGCAGTGGGTAACGCAGTAATTATTGAAAAAAACAAATACAGCACTGATTTTTTTGATAGTTATATTTTTACGTATTAGGCAATTAAAGATACGTCTTTTTAATCTTTTGTGTTTTATGTATGTCTAGATTTGTTTTTAAAGAAATAATTAAAGCCACTTTTATTTGTCCCAAAAAGTGTCCATAAATAAACTAAAAAAAGTAATAATTTTGACCAGCAGTCATGTATTTTACCAGAAGGTGGTTATTCTGCTTATTTTGCTTAGGGGGCGTCCATAAATTACGAAGGCATTTAGAGAAGGGAGGGGGTCGAGTTGAATGTTGAATGTTACCATGGGGGTGGGGAGGTCTGTGCAGATATCACGTAATTTTTCTTTCGCTAAAAACAGGAAAAAGTTAACAACATTTGGAAAAGTCTCCCGAGGAAAAATGTATCTCGTGGTGCAGTGGTACTTTTGGTTCCAGAGATTTTTTTTGGTCTTCAAAATTAGTTCGACGACAAAATCAATTTCGGTTTGAGAAATGTTAACTTTGTGTACATTCCCATTCCAATACATTCGGGGCATAGTATATTGCAATGCAACCCACTTATAAACTTTAAAAAAAATCTCACTTGAGATTGGGGAATAAGGGGGGTTAGTCAAATCTTACGAAATCACACCAGGGGGACGGGGTGTCCTAAAATTGAAAAAACGC
The DNA here is from genome assembly GCA_014170235.1 of Listronotus bonariensis. NCBI lineage: Eukaryota > Metazoa > Arthropoda > Insecta > Coleoptera > Curculionidae > Listronotus > Listronotus bonariensis. Next base: position 113,973 of record JACEGR010001221.1, on the reverse strand, counting down.
CTCACGTAATTCATGGACGCCCCTTACTTATTTTAACGTCAAACTTGTTTATTTTTTATTTATATTTTCTAATTTCTATGAATACTTTTTGGATTAAATAAAATAGAATTTTTTGTCTGATGGAAAAAATATACAATAACTACTAAAAAGTCAGTGGCGTACTTTTTCTCAATAATATTGGCTATGGTGCCTACTAAGACCTCACTGGATCCAACAGTTTCAATTTAGTTAGAGCTGAACAAGCATCTTATTACTTAAAACAATTGTACCACATTTCAACCAAATCGGTTCAAGTATAATTATGACATTTATAAAAGACATACTTTTTTAGACTTTAACGACCTATATCTCAGAAATGAAGCTAAGCAACATAATATGTTGATACGATTTTTTTTTTTTTTTTGTAAAACCGCATAATGAATACCCTTTTAATGTGCCGTACCTTAAATAGAAATCACCCTGTATATGTAAAACTGTAGATGCATAGGATTAGAAACTAATCTTCTTAGGAAAAGATAGCAGATAAATCAATGGTCGATTTTGTTATAACATCTCTATGCGAACATTACTGTTGTTGTTGTTGTTGTAAATAGTCTTTTTACTTTATATACAAGATTTTTTCTGGAAATTAGAAAATTTTTTAAACACGTTAACTACATCTCATTTTAATAATTGTTTCAGCCAGATATGTTGGATATGGGTATACTATCTCTTAAACAAAGACTGAATTTTGATGTTGCTGATAACTTTATAGTGCCATATGTATTTAAATTTAAAACTTTGGAAGATTTAAATGAAATCAGCCGACAAATTAAAGACAAAAATAGTGATAGTTTAAAGTAAGTACATAAAATATTTTATTAACCTATCTCGTAAAAAAAAACTGCAGCTAGCTAGCCGTTTTTCGAGGGCCAGTTTACAATGTATATGTGCAGAAAAACACCAATGTGCCTTAGATACTCTTTTATTTTGGGGACTAATTGCCATTTTGGGGTCTAATCTCCCCCTTACTTGTGCTCCTTACGTCAAAAATTTTGGAAATTTTTTATTAAAGAATTTAATTATTTGAGTTGAGTTGAGAACAGTTTTTTAAATATAGGTCCTGAAATGCATTGTTTTCAAGATTCAGGATGTTTTTTAATAATACATTAAATATTCCTTATGCAATTTTAATTGAATTCGGCAGTGTGATTAACAACAGCAGTAAGGAGCTTATTTAGCCCTTACTTTATTTAATTAATTAAGTGTAGGTGCGCCCGAGTGGCGCATGAACAAGAAGATGCAAAGTATAAATTATTTTAAGAAACATTTTTCTTAAAATAATTTATACTTTGCATCTTCTTTGGACTTTGGAGTATTTTACTTCAATCGTTAATACATTTCATGAAAAGGGCCCTTATAAAGTTATAAAAAACAATAAAGTGACATAATTAGATCATCTCTCATAATAAACAAAAAAAGTCCAAGAAAATAATTCGAATTTAAACAAAAGGGATAGGACATATTGTAATTAACATTTTTTTCCATTAGTTCGTTTTTGAAAGCGTCTCATATTGATTTGCGTAAATAGGGAGGGAATAAAGGGGTTATTACCCTCCCCCAAGGGTTGCTTAAAAATTTTAAGGTAGTGAGTAGATGAAGTCGTTTTTTTTATGTTATACATCAATTTTAGGCGAAGAACCAATTCGGTATTTACCAATCGGTTATGTTGACGTTTAAACAATGTATTATACCTTAAAGTTGTCACCAATTATTACCGCGGTTATAATTGGTTGAACGTCAAAAATTGATGATAGTGTGCATTATATGATGCACAATATACCTATTTTTGTCTTTTTATAAGATAACCAATGAAAGTAAGTCTCCTCAAATTTTTTGCAGTATAATACATTGCCAAAGTAAAGGGATCTCCAAAATTTGCTAATTTTCTTGGTACTAAAAATGATGCAATTTTAATATTTTCGAGAAACAATCTAGTAATTTATGATTCACTTTTAGTAATATGTCTTTTTTTTGCAATTTGAACTAGATGCTTAAAGAGACAAGCCAAAAATATAATAATTAGAAGTTGTTTTTTGCGTTAGTATTAGCTTAAAAATCTATTTTTTTTTTAGAAATTTTGTGGAGATGGAAATGCAAGACGCCTTAAAATCCAAAGTTGAAGTGACACAATCGAATAAAAAATACATGGTACATTATTTAAGAAGTTCAATGATGTTAGAATCGGTTTCCTTGCAGAGGGCCACTAAAATGTGTGAAAATATGCCCGTCATTGTTATTGCATATTCGGATAGCATAGTTAAAGCCAGATGTTGTGTTCCCAAAGTAAGTAATATTAAAAATGTATTACATTTTTTACCATATGCTTTTGGTACTAACTAATTTGAAAGTTTATTATATGACCTATTTTAGTATTTAATGGATATACTTTTGGATAATGTGTATGTTATTTATTATATAAGCGTTTTAAGAATAACAGGTTTAGAACCATTTTGTACGCTATTAACAATGCCAAAGGGTAAAAGAAACTACAAAGTTAACAGGGTTTTATTTAAGGCATACATGAAGCCAGAATAAGCCTAGGAACAACCTTTATACACGTCGTGTTTCCACAATGGGTACTGCGAACAAATAATAAAGAGATCGTAATGAGATTACCACGGAGCAGTGAAGTATCGATTTGACATGATGTCCTTACAGAAGATGTCATTCTACCGCCAAACTCAGAAAGCATCATACAAGCAAGGTTTAAAGACTCAGTTAAATCGTTTTAGTCGAACCAGTAGAAAATTATCCGTTATATGCTTAAGGAATTCTACCAGCAAGAACTTTGGCGCAAACCAAAGAAAATATGGTATTTGCCAGAATGATGAACCTGAAAGATTTCCCTCAATAGGTCAAAATGGGTGACAAAATCGGTACCTGTCAACCTGCTGCTATGATAGTTACTTATTCCTGTACCACATCTGCAGGAGTCCCGATACGTAGACTACGTGATGCTCAGCAAGACCTGGTGACTCCATCAAAATCCCTGTTAGACCCAGTCTAGGTATCTATGCTGGAAGAAATTTTAAGAAAAAATCAAGATGTTTTCTCTTTGACAGAAAATGATGAGGAAAAGACCCGCCTAGTCCAACATCATCACACTGGTGACGTATCGCCAATAAAACAACCACCAAGGCGAATTCCTTTAGCCAAGAGAGACGAAGTCGAAAAGTTATTAGGAGACAGGCAAAAACAAGGCTTTATAGTATCATCTCAGAGTCCATGGCCATCTCCAGTCAGTCAGGAAGAAAGATGGTTCCACCAGATTTTGTGTTGACTTTAGAAGACTAAATGACGTCACGACAAAGAACAGTTTTCCACTACCAAGAACAGACGATACCCTAGATACACTTACCAGATCACAATGGTTTTCGATATTAGACCTAAAAAGAGGCTATTGGCAAGTAGTACTTCATCCGGAAGACAAGAAAAAATCTGCTGCTGTGGCAACTTAATGTTATGCCATTTGGTGTATGCAATGCCCCGTTACTTTTAAACACTTGATGAAACTAACATTAAGAAGACTAACTTGGAAATCAAAGCTTAGATCCGCCTAGCTGAAGCTTGGTTTAAAGAAATGTTACCTTCACACTGTAGCAGACGAGAAGAACATGATGATTCTGTTGGATTCCACTGCCGAAGAACACGCATCCAGTGATCTCAAGAATGGGACTCTAGAAGATCCAGACCTTGGAGATATTGTCAAGCTTAAGACAGAAAATTTGCAAAGGCCACTATATCAGCAAATAGCTTTAAAGTCTATAAGACATAAAGGAAACTGGGCTATATGGGACTCTTTGGTTATTACATATGGCCTATTACAAAGAGTCTGGGAAAGCTCTGACCGCAAAATTCGTAAACACCAGATAATCCTACCAACCAAAATTGCAAGCCTTGCCTAATGGTGTAGGAGGTGGCCACTTCGGAGTTATGAAAACTTTTGAAAGGTTCTAAAAGGGACCGAAAACACGAAGCCATGACAAGATAAGGCAGTACAATGTACCTTTTGAAAGAGTTGCCATAGACATAGCAGGGCCATTTCCAGTTAGTAAATCAGGGAATCGCTATATCTTGGTAGCGATGGATTACTTCAGTAAAAGGCCAGAAGTCTACGCAATACCGAATCAGGAAGCTATTACTGTTGCAGAAGTACTATTTCAACAATGGATTTGTCGCTATGGAGTACCAAGAGAAATACATTTCGATCAAGGTAGAAATCTCCTGGGAACTAACCAGAACAACACCTCTTCATCCCCAGTCCGATGATATGGTAGAGCGTTTTAACAGAACTCTTGATAACTACCTAAAAATTAAAGTGTATGACCAACAAAGTGACTGGGATAACTGTATAAAGCCGTTTTTATTAGCATACCGCTCCGCAATTCACGAAACTTCTGTCGAAACACCTGCTAAAGTCATTTTCGTAGTGGAATTATACTTTCCAGTTGACTTGGTTATAGGACGACCTTCCACCAATAAAGAACCAGCAGAATACTATGTAAGCCAACAGCTAAAGAAGATACACGAAGAGGTGCGGTCCAGATTACAAAAAGGAAGTGACCGTATGAAGTCCCGCTATGACTTGAAAGCTAACCATCAGGAATTTATGGTCGGTGAAAAAGTTTGGTTATACAATCCAAGAAGAACCAACGGTTGTTCACCGAAACTTAGAAGTCATGGGAGGGACCATATACAATAGTAACAGGGCTCAATGATCTGGTGTACAGAATTCAGAAGGGTCCACAGGCAAATATGAAAGTAGTACATCTAGAAAGGCTAAGCCGGTATCAAGACCACGAAGATATTTGATCGAGATGATCAAAACATGGGAGGTAGTTTATAGAATTGTATAAAGTTGGGGCCATTTAATTTAGTTTGATAATTTATTTGAATAATTTAACTTAAGTTTTCCAAGTTCTTTTATCACTTTCGAAGATTTCCGAAAACGCTTGAATTAGCCTTTGAAAACTTTTATTCCATCCTGTTCTATAAAATTTACGGGATAGTTTTGGATTGCTCTAGACTTTTCTAAGCTTCTATAAAAGGGCGATGAAAAACCTTGGAATGATTAGTATAGTTTTGACTTTTGTTGTGTAAACTTCGAGATATTAACAACTAAAGATTATGCCGTTGTTGTAACCGTAGTTACGTTTCATTGTTAATAAAGGTATGAAAACAAAGAGAGGTGTTTCGATGCATGCGACGTGATTTTTGCAGCATTTCCAGCATTTTTAGAAAGAGTGTTTAAAACAAGTTAAAATAAGTATATACAATTTTTATGATATTCCTTTGTTTCCCATGTAACTGCATAATGTGTCGTCCTTTAGACATTTTCAATCGTTTTTTTAACCCAAAACGATAGATTATGGATATATTCTGCCGTCCAATGGAAAAAACACCGTATGTGAATAGGCTCATAATATACGCATACGGTGTTTTTCCGTTGGACGGCAGTATAATGGGTTGAAAAATGACATGTAGAATTTAGGTCTTAAAAGTATATAGGGTGTTCCACTTAAATTATCAAAATTCACGCTACTTCCGGTCATACCGAAAATTATAGACATATGCTATTAAATTTAGTATGGGCATCGATATCTTTTTATTCAATAAAATATTTGACTTGATAGTGATTTCGTTGCCACTCGGTATACCGAAATCCACAGAGAAAAAGTTGTAGGAAAAGTAGAATATCATTTAAGATTAGAAAAAATGAGAGGAGTCACAAATATTCGTTTTAAATTAAAAAAATATATATTTTTAAAGCTGACATTTTGATATAAAACAACATTTCTGTTTGTTAAGGAATACGAACATAAATAATGCCTAGGGTTTGAGTTAAAATAAAAAAGTGATACGTGGCGAACTCCACCCCTTTAAATGGTAGCACTTTGTTTTTTTTTATTAAGCGTGTCTACTTAAGTTCGCACCATATGGGAAACTTTTTTATTGTTAATTTTACGAAAAAAGTTATTCTTTCTGTTCTTTGTAAAAAATTTTGCATGGTCTAAAACCCAAAATGCAATCATTATTGATATTAATTAATTGCAGTGGTATACGAGGTACACTGGTGGCCAAAAGTAAATTGACAAACTTATTTTAATATTTGATTATGTTGTTTTTTTATTCAAGACAAACATATACCCAAGTACTATTTTTTTATGCAAACAGTTTTACTAGTGTAATGCATATTACATATAATTACCGATGAAAAATAATCGTTAGTATAGATAGACAGATTTAAAAAAATATATTTAAAGAGTGGTCAAAAGTAAATTGACAAACCAAAATTTGTATTTCCTTCTAATAACAACCAAAGTAAAATATCTTATCTTAATTAATATTGTGTAGCATAACCTCTATTCTTTACAAGCACGGACAGTCTGCGGGGCATAGACTTAATTAACTTATTAATTATTGACATGTTAATTGATTCCCAAGCATCTTGCAATGCTTTAAAAAGATCTGCTCTGTTTTTATACTTTTTGTCTCTTATTCTTCTATCCAAAATAATCCCATAAGTTCTCTATTGGGTTCATGTCGGGCAACTGGGATGGCCACTCAATAAAATTGATTTTTTCAGCTTTAAGCCAATCCTTAACAACCTTCGAAGCATGCTTGGGATCATTATCATGCTGGAAATAATGATTGAGTGTCATCACTTCATCTGCATAGGGTGTCATAATGTTTCCAAGGATATCCCTGTACATAGAACGATCCATTGTACCTTCAAGTTGATGAAGAGGACCCATTCCGTGGCCACTAAAACATCCCCATACCATCACAGAACCTCCTCCGTGCTTTACGGTACTTATGGTGTACTTCGGATCTAGCCTTTTTCCCATTGGACGCCAAACATACTTTTTCCATCAGAATTAATAATGTTGAACTTAGATTCGTCGCTGAATATAACGTTTTTCCATTGATCGACAGTCCAACTTCCGTATTTCCTGGCGAATTACAAACGCGCCCGTACATTTTTATACTGAGCAAGGGTTTTTGGCTGGACGACGATTCTTTAGTTCACTATCCTGCAGCCTTCTTCTAATAGTACGCGCACTCGGCGACGCCTCTCCTCCTTCATCTAAAAATTCTTTAATTTCTTTTGATGTGCCAAATGGATCTTGCCTTGCTTTTCTTAAAATTAAATTGTCTATTCTAGGGGTAGTTTTCCGCGGTCTTCCGGATTTTTATTGGCATAACATGACCTCTTAGATTAAACTTCTTTATAATTTGGTGTACAGTTGCCCTCAAAAGCGAGTATTACGAGCGATTTTAGCTTGACGAAGACCTTTTTATAATCAGCAATAATTCGCGACTTAATATCGACGGACAACACTATACCACTAGGCATAATCAAAACTTAAAAATGTCAACTACTGCCTGGGATTTTACTAACGTACTGAATAAAATTCAGTCAAAAAGAGGATGTCAATTTACTTTTGACCAGACGGAAAATATGCATTTTTTGTTTATATTTGATAAATTTCTTAAGATAAGATTAAAATAAAAAAATGTGTAGCAGTGAGTTTTGTGGAATGTGTACTGCGAATTTTTGTGAACCACTAAGAACAACATTTCTCCTAGAGTCTTTAGCTGTTATATTAAAATAAAAATTAAAGTTGTCAATTTACTTTTGGCCACCAGTGGCCAAAGGGAAAGTACCTTTATTTTTAACAATATCGTTTTTTTATAAGAAAAAGTTATTTAGAATTAAAAATTAATTACAAAAACTATTTACTAAAAAAATGAACTTCACTACTCATCATTGGGAATTTGTTTTTATTATTGATTTTACGAAAAAAGGTATTCTTCATAAAAAAATTGTGCATGGCCTAAAACCTAAAATGCAATCCTCAGATATTAATTTTTTGCAGTATTATACAAGGTATGTCAAAAAATGTGAATTTGCTTGAAAGAAAAGTACCTTTATTTTTAACAATATAGAATTCTTTTATAAGAAAAGATGTTTAGAATAAAAAATAACTTACAAATGTGAAAACTTAACTATTTATATTGCTAACATTATACCATTTTTTGGCATACCTCGTATACCATTGCAAAATGAAATATCTGATTATTGAATTTTGGAGTTTAGGCCATGCAGAACTTTATATAAAGAATGACTTTTTTCTTACAATCAATAATAAAAAAATCCCTATGGTGAGAACTGAACAAATTTTTCGTATAAAAAAAATCGATATTGTTAAAAATAAAGGTACTTTACCCTTAAGCAAAATTAACATTTTTCAACATACCTCGTATACCACTGCAAAAAATTAATATCTGATAATTGAATTTTAGGTTTTAGACCATGCAGAACTTTTTATAAAGAATTTTTCGTTAAATCATTAGTAAAAAGTTTCCCATATGGTGCGAATTTAAGTAGACACGCTGTATATTATACACTTACAAAATAATAAAACCCCTTTAATGTTGTACTTTCTTTCTAAGATATTAATTTAATAGCCTGAAATAATAAATAAAAACACAGCAATGTTTCGTCATATTTACATCAAAAATTTTAAGTACTTTAATATTATTTTCAGGAATTTCATAATGAAAAATTTAATGCGGAAAAGTGGTTAAAGGGAACAGTCGCTACAGTTTTTAAAAGCAGAGCGTCAGCACCAAGGGGTCAAGATGGTTCGTCCATTTGTAATATGAAGGCTAAAAAGTACATGTAGAAGAGTGGCACAATTTGCTATCTGAAAGTATACAAAATGCAAAAAGTTTATAAATGAAAATCTGTAAATACTAGTTTTTATTAATAAACCAGAAATATTTTTATGTGCCTTATATTTGAAATGAAAAAAGTGACTATAAAGATGACGTAAAAAACTGTCGTTGCCGTGAATTATTTTTACTTATAAATTTTAAAAAATAATTTTATTTTTAGGATGCATAAAAAATTATTTGGAGGACATTTTTGTATCAATAAGCATTTTATAATATCAAAAGATAATACTGAAATAACAACACGGTATGTGATTTTAAATATTAGCTGGCGCGCAAATAACAACTGTCATGAAAAAGGAATTGGTACTGCATGCTAGTTTACTGATAATACAAGCCCTAAAAACTGCTTAACAATAGAAATATTTGTCTACTTCTGTACATTTACGTATTTATTACAAGAATCAAATCCAGGTTTTACTAGTGCTATTAGTCGATATTATGGTGTCGATATACAACTAAAATCTTAATACAAGTTGTTAACGCCTGCAAAACCCTTTATAAAATGACCGCCATAAATGTTGAATTGTTAAATTTTCTTATTTTTAATTTCGTAAAATAATGTATTCTTGATAAAAATCTCTGCATAAACCGAAACTTACCAAAGGATCGATCAAAATTTAAATAAATCAATAAATCATAGCATATACGAGGTATGTGCAAATTCAGAAATATGACATAAGGGAAAACTACCTTTATTTTTGGACTTGGAGAAAAATATCATTTAAAAAACTTGTTCAGAATTAAAAGTTATGTCATATTTTAAAAGAAGAACCTCCTAATAAAAAATTGGAAAAAACTTACTTTTCCAACTTAAGTAAGTGTTTTGTGTTAACTGTATTCATCGGAGTAGTTCAAACCACATTTGAAATGACAATATAAATATGGAAGTTAGATAGAGATAGGTATTCAAATGTTTTTAAAATGTTTTGGGCCGTATTAAGATGAAAAAACGCCTTTAATCCATATAGAGATTATATCTACCTAAATTTACTGTCGGAAATAATACTTACGCCCTAAAATTTCAAAAAAAGTGTCAAAACTTTTTATTCTTAAGGTATTTGGATCACTTCAAAAACAAATTCTAAACCTTAAAAGTTCATTTACAATAATATTTCAAATCATTTTCCTCTTATAGAAAACGCATTTAGTTTACAGATTTTTAAATTAATTTTTATGATTTTATTTTGTATTTAGATTAAACCTATAATAATTTTTTAGACTTCTATGAACTTATTTCTTATTACCATAATCCCAAGAAACTTCTATTTTTATACATTGTAATAAAAGATCATTAAAATAAATTTATATTTATTAAGAGTAAACACGTTTTTTATAAGACAAAAACGATGTGAAATATAAATTTAAAGGGTTTTTAATTTTAGCTTTATTAAACAAAAAAAAAAATAATAATAAAATTTGACGTTTTTTTAAGTGATCTAAATGTACCCAAATGTCTTAATAATAACAAAGTTTAGATATTTTTTAAAAAATTTAAGACAATAAGGATTATTTACTACAGTTAATGTAGTTCGATCTAATCTCTATACAGGGTAAGTTGGAAAAAGAGTTTTTTTCCAATATTTCAATGCTTTTAAAATACGAAATAACTTTTAATTCTGAAGAAGTTTTTCAAATACTATTTTTCTCCAAGTTCCATAATAAAGGTAGTTTTCTCCCATGTTATATTCCTTAATTTGCACCTACCTCGTATATGCATCAAAAATAAGTTTGTTTGTTTTCCCCATATGGTTTAACATTTATGGCGGTCACTGTATAAATTTAATTGTGTCTTTTGGTTAACGTAAGAATTGGTATTTTATTTTTTACACGAAATTATTTGCGTCCGAAATATAAAATGTTTGTTTTGGTTTATTTTATATCCCATAAAAATTCCTTAAATTTAATAGTGTATATATTTAATACGGTTCCCGTGCAGTAAATAATATTGTCAGATAATTGTCTAGAAAGTTGCGGCCACTTTAATTTTGACGTAATTTGGTATACAGGGGTTTTTGGGACGCTGATCACAAATCTAAAAAAAATTATTTGGAAACGTTTTGTTCTCTCATCCAAGTTAAAAATCAAACTAACTTAATTTTCACATTATTTCTCCTTCTTTTGGTACACAATATTTTATTTTCACCTTTTTAAACACCATTTTTTACGTATTTTACACTTTTTTTGCATTAAATTGCATAGCTTCTCTTTTAAACGCAGCAGATTATGGTATTCGCTGTTTATTTGATAAAAGGTGTAAAATACATAAAAAAACGGGGTTTTAAAAGGAAAAAAAACAAATATTGTGGGCCACTTTAGCTTCAATCAAGAATTGTATGCAAAAAGAAGGGGGAATATAGTGAAAATAAGGTGAGTGTGAATTTCCACTGTTATGATGGATATCTTGAGAACGAAACGTTTCCGAAAAAAAAATCTTCGGATTCGTGATCATCGCCCTAAAAAACCCCTGTATACCAAATTTCGTCAAAATCGGGGTTGCAGCAACTTTCTAGACAACTACCTTCGGTTTTTTTGTCACAAAAGGAAGCAAGTCGTAATATAACAGCTAGCAGTTCAATTAAATTTTCTAGTACTTGTTTTTTGGCCACGTCGATTTGAAGTGCTGGTTTAGTATTCTCGGTGCCCAGTAAAAAGGAAAAAGTTTCTTCTGTACAATCTCAGAAGATTATCTGTTCGAGACGAATAAATCTAAACAAGGTAGGTGAACATACCAAATCAAGGAAAATTAACTTTGACAAGGAGTGCTGGATCCCATTTTATGTTCACCAAGTTTTGTGAAGTGTTTCCGTAGTTAGTGTTATTTTTTGCTTTTTGGCCATTGGCATTTTTGTATTAGTTTAGTTTCAACTGTTTATAGTTAAATTAAGTAGTGCAGTTACAGATAATTTTAAACCTATAACTAGGGGCCATTGAATATTTATTTTTAAAGGAAAGTTACTTTTAAATCCTTAGTAAGGGTAAGATACTATTTTTATGATTAATTTTTTTTCCATGTATAGTTTTATTTTGTCATAAAAAATGTATTAGCAAAAATGTGACGTCACGGTCACAAACATATTCTATATTTTCGGACAAAAGACATTAAAAATTCAGCACTACTTGTTAAAGTTTATTATTATTAAAATGAGATAGATGTCCTCCCCTCCCAGTATTTTGCAGTGCCGAATTTAAATAAATCATTTTTAGCCCTTAACTTGGTAGTATATCCATATCAGAGTATTCAGAATTAATAAAGACTACATTAAATTTAATTTATAGGTTTTTTTCTGTTTAATGTGGATATATTAAAGATTGTACACTTTGGAACTAGCCCCGTTTATTCTAAAAATTATTTCAACATTTGTTAATCACTCCATTACAATTACAAGTATTTCATAGATGACTTGGTTATACCTTCTAAGTGATTTCCAACAATTTTTGCAGAAGGAACAAAAAATTTTATCTGCTACCTGTTCAAATATTTTATTTTTTGAGTGGGTGTAGTATGTTAGCAATTTATAGAAATGGAATTCTTAGTATTAGGCGAGTTGCCGCAAAATAAATCTATATAAATGTAAATTTTTTGGTAAGAATGGCAAATATGAGGTATTGTCATGTCACACGCGATTTATCCAACAGAATCCTTTGGCGGCGGTCTCAATAGCTAAGAATTACATGAAATAAAACGCTACTAAATTATTTTAATTATTTTTATTTTATAAATACAATATCAACAAGCTTAACACTTAATGCGACATTTATACCTGACATTAGACATATTTTTTAACCACAAAGGCTACGTATTGTATAAGGCTTAAAAATAATGTATTAATATTTAAGAAATACGTTTTCCACCCATCATAGGTTTATTAATAATTGACAAATACATATATATGTTTACCAATATTGACCATTTTGTCAATAATATTGGATAAGTGTGGATTTTATTATGTACGGTGTTTCCGGATTTCGTTTATTACTAGAGATAGATTCTCGCGGTTTTCGCGGACTGTTACTACTTTTTGATAAAACGAAAGATGACACTAAAATATTTTTCATGGCCCTTTTAGTTTTTGACATACAGGACGAAGTTCAATTTTTTTTTCCATTTTTGGACCTCCCTCGTATTTCAGTTGTTTCATATAACCTACAACAAAACTAAAAACTGATATCGATAGATATTTTTTTTTAAAGTCGGGGTGTAGAATCCAGTGGTGTAGTTAGATTTTTTTTAAATAATATATTTTCGAGATATAAACCAAACATATGATTTTTCTTATGAAAAACCCTGTATATTTTTAATTTTAGACCCGAAATTAATGTTTTTAATTTTAAAATTGAATTTCACATAGTGGGTCATAATAAAAACTTTATAACCAAAAAATAAGCTTGGGCCTAAGTTCATAATTCATTTCCATTTTACAGCAAAACCTGAGTTTTAACAAAGACAATTATTGTAGTTTTACTATAGACACCCAGAACAATGCTAAATTTTTGGTCATCAGCTTGGACGCTCGCTTCGTGGAATTTATGAAGCGGGTATCCATCGAGTACACACGTAAAGAGTACGTATAATTTACCGCTTGATAAATTCAGCCAAGCCAGCGTCCAAACTGATGACCAAAAATTTAGTATTGTTCTGGGAGTCTATAGTAAAACTACAATTGTCTTTGGTTTTAACTATTTTATCTCGCGCAGGATCACTATTTACCCTTTGGTTACTCAAGCTTTTTAGTTATTAATTAATTTAAACTGAATTCAATTGGCTATATTGCGTTTATATTTAATAACGTGTCCAAAATTAGTATGTATTGATGATTAAGAAAAAATCAGTTTCATACGAGGTTTTCTAGTATTTTGTTTTAAAACAAATATATTTCTACAAATTATGGATACATATTAATTTTTGACACTGTTTTGAGTAAAAACACAGTGGCGCTGATACAAAACATTTAGTTTTTAATAAATGAATAAGTAAACAAACTTGCAAAACCAAAGGTGGGCGAGGCCAAAATATGGATTAAAAAATAAAACTGGATTTTGCTGTAAAATATAAAAAATATATAAACTTAGAGCCAACTTCTTTCTTTGGTAATAAAGTCTGTATCATGGCCCACTACGCAAAATTCAATTTTAAAATTTACCATACATTTAGGGTCTAAAATTAAAAAATAACTATAAGTTGTTATATATTTTTAAAAAGCTCTTATTTTCTTAAATTTAATGAATAAAAAATGTGTTCCATAAGAAAAATCATATGTTTGGTTCATATCTCGAAAAAATATAAAATTAAAAAAATCGAACTACACCACTGGATTCTACGTAAAAATATGTATCAATATCAGGTTTTACTTTTGTTGTAAGCTATAATCCAACTGAAATACGGGGAGTGTCCAAAAAAAAATATTGCCCTGTATGTCAAAAACTAATAGGGCCATGAAAAATCTTTTAGTGACATCTTTCGTTTTATCAAAAAGTAGTAGCAGTCTGCAAATACCGCAAGTCTGTATCTCTAATAATAACCAAGATAACCTGCAATTGCAACGAAATCCGGATACCCTGTACTTTTATCGTTTCGAAAAAAAATCGTTATTGATAAAAATATAGACAGCTAAACTTTTCTAATTTGTTTAACTTTAAATAGGCTTTACCGTTAAAAAAATACAAAAACTCTTAGAAATTATAGGTTAACTCAAAAAGTGATATGAAATTAGTCTGTAAAGGGTGGGCCGAATTAAAATTGCACACTTTTTAACTAATTATAACTTTTTATCTGTTGCTGTATCTTTTTCATTTTTGGAGGGCTAATAGGAAGATATGTTTCCTCTAGGTTTGCATTTTGGTCAAATAGGTTTAGACAGGACTGGAGTTACGGGACTTTTACCAAAATACTGTATTTAACCTTGTTTCAAAAGAAATCTGATTTAGTTACAATTAAACTAATACGTTTTTCTTGTAGACAAACCGTAGGAAATAATTCAGTAAAAGCGAATCTGTCAACAATTTGAAGATTTAGGAATTATAATTATTTTTGATAAATAATGCTCCTTATAAAGCATGCATTTTTCGATTTTTAAAAATAACTTTTTTATGTGTCTTTTAAAAATCATAAATGTGAAGTTACCATGGTTACTGAGTAGGATGCTAACCAAACTTAACAGTAAATTAATTAAAAATAAACGTATTAGTCTAATTGTTTAATGCATCACTTTGGAAAAAGTCCCGTAAGTCCAGTCCTGTTTAAATCTTTTAATCAAAATTGGCAAACCTAAAAAAACATATTGATCTATTAGCCCCATAAAAATAAAAAAATGGGTGCAACAGATAAAAAGTTATTATTAGTTAAAAAGTGTGCAAGTTTAATTTGGCCCACACTGTATGTGCGCTAGAAAATGTAAAACTTTTTAATCACTTCTAAAAATAAAAGATTTACACGTTTTAGAAGAATAAGCATTAAATTTTAATTTGTACTTTTCAAAGATGAGTGGAAAAAATAATAATCTCTGTTTCTAAAATCAAAAACCAATATTATAAAATATTTTGCAGTCTTATAGTTAACTACTATGTCAAACTATGTAAAATAGTAGTGTCTTATAAATATGTACATAATCATTATTTTATTGCATTTAAATGGTCCAACTTAATAAAATGTTTGGTTTCTGCAAATTAAAAAAAAGGTAATTATCTATGTCTAAAACACCATTTTTAACTCTTGGTGAGTTTTATTGCCAATAGTGTGTTAAAAAGATCCTGCCCATAACTGAGAGTAATGTGACTGGATTAACTTTAATTAACTTATTCCAAGAATTAACAGTAAGGAAGATACAAGATCTGAATGTGGTAGACAATGATTCCGTAGTGATACTTACAGAATTTCGGACTTCTATTGTCGTTGTGTGAATAATAAAAAAGCAAACATTGCATATTACATGTAACATAACAAGAGTTTTTGTTCTAAAGTCATTAAAATTGATCACGGATTAGTATTCCCCACTTTACTATCAACTTATAGAATAAGGTAAATGTGTAAAAATCTCAATATTTTGCGGACAGGACACTTCGTATAAAGACTGTCCGGATAGGGTTTACAAGGGGCAAAATGGATTAAAAAAAATCATTTTTTAAGTTAATAGATGGTATTTATTTGGGTACAAATAAAATTAAAAGTACTAAAAAACCAAAAAAAAATTAAACAAGTAAAAAGATAATTAAAAATCGACGTTTCGGTGGCAAATCTGTTTTGACATTTAATGTCAAAGTTTTCAGAATATCCGAATATCCTAGTAAAAACATAAAAATATTGAATTTTAAAACCTAAATAATAGTAAGTTTTATTTTTATTAATTTTATTACATTTGTCTTGACAACGGTGGCAGATTTGCCACCGAAACGTCGATTTTTAATTATCTTTTTACTTGTTTAATTTTTTGGTTTTTAGTACTTTTAATTTTATTTTGGCGTGTACCCAAATAAATATCATCTATTAAATGAATCCGCCAAACTACAGAACATATCTTCAATTTTTTAAGTTATTCTTGATAATTCGTACGCACAACAATTTTCCAGCTGTAAACGAATGTATTTAAGGCGTTTTCGCCAGATTATGGAGGTCAATAAAATTTTGTATTATTATTGTTATTGGTTACAAACTATATTTTAAATACATTTTCTAAATGACATTTTGCTTAAAAATAAATAATAAAGGTAGTTTACTCTTAAAGAAAAATATTTTATTATTGAAGTGTTTGCAAGTTCTGTATACAAAATTATCATTTTCTCTTTGTGGAAACTTTTACAAAAAATAACTTTTTTTAATAATAAAATTTTTG
This sequence comes from Listronotus bonariensis, assembly GCA_014170235.1. Lineage (NCBI taxonomy): Eukaryota > Metazoa > Arthropoda > Insecta > Coleoptera > Curculionidae > Listronotus > Listronotus bonariensis. Next base: position 97,363 of record JACEGR010001221.1, on the reverse strand, counting down.
ATCCATTTGTCCTCTTGTAAACCCCATCCGTGGACCATCTGTATAACTTAAAATGGTGAGAAGTTGTATAACATATTAGGTATGTTCATAGAGAATTAACAATTAAGTCAGCGCCGATAATATTTTACAAATACGTCTGGTGACTAGTTGACTAAATAATAATACGCGCTGAATAGTTTGTGATTTTTCTACGGCTAATATGTTTTCAGAATATAATAATTTACGAACTATACTTTAAGACACTAGAACATTACTTCTTAATTTGGAGCAAAGCATTACGTTTTATCAACTAATTTAGGTACTTTCTTGCAAAACAATGCAACAACACAGCATTTGTGGACGAATGCATTAAAGGTAAATAAGTATTATCCTGGATGTTTCATATTTTTATGGTTTGTTCAAGTATGTTTTTAGACGCAAATAATTTAATAACTAAATATATAATATTTGAACATCGTTCTTATATAAATTAAACGATATAATAATGCCTATATGTATTTTTGTCGGTTTCTAGACAAACTTTACATCAGAGTAACAATAAAAATAAGTTTTAGTAATGACCAGATGTGGTTTTTCGGTTAATTGAAAGCAATATTAACTAATAGTTTGGATATGTAAGTAAAGGGTTTTCCATTTTTAACGCTCGATGTTTGACAACGGCGTATGACCAAGGCAAGAATGATACAGCCGTTAAATTTCGGCGGAGTACTCGGTAGTGACATTTTACTATGAATCGCTACACGATTGAACCAACACGTAAAAATCGTTAAATCTTATAATTAAAATCAGTGTTTGCTAAACGTTTCGTGCACTGCGTTTAATTTATGGTGTTTCCACCTAGGTCCTGCGATTTAACTCCGTTGGATTTTTTCTTGTGGGGCTACATCAAATCTCGAGTATATGCCGACAAACGATTGCCGCCCTAAAGGCCAACATAGCTCGCACCATTGGTAAGATTGGGCAAATTTGTGTCAAATGTCATCAAAAATTGGATCTCTAGGATTTTAATGACTTAGTAAAACCGCGGTGGTTATTTGGCTGATATAATTTTTAAAACTTAATGTCATCAAATATGCTTTAAAATACAAATACAGCCACTGCAATAGAATTTTCATAATTTGGTTTATTTACATTTAAAAATAGAGCGCTGAAAATGGAAAACCCTTTAAATGTTTTTAAATAGTAAAAAAAAATGTTGAGCATACCATGTTAACTTACAACCAATAAACGTTAGGGATACGCAGAAATACTGCATGAATATATGTAGGTACTATTCGCCAGAGTTGGGTCGTATTTGAATACTTTTTAAGTATTCGAATACCTAAATGTGGATAGCATTATTATAGTATTCGAATACAAAAATTGAAATGATTGGAATAGCTAAAGCTAAAAAATAAGAAGAAATCTTTTTTTGCTCTTTAAAATTTGTATGGAGTGGGCAAACAATTAGGTGCGTGTTTAATTTGTAAGGAGTGGGGTAAAAAATTAGGTGATTTTTTTTATATTCTTCAAAAATTTTGAATCATTTTTTTAGTATTCGAATTTTTTTTGCAGTATTCGAATACTGATTCCGGCTATTCAGGAACACTTATTATTCGAATTCTTTTTTCTTCCAAGTATTCGGTATTCAAATACTTTCTTTTTCCGCTATTCGTATTCGTATTCGAATACTGATTTTCAGTATTCAACCCAACTCTGCTATTTGCCACCGAGTATGGAACTAGGACGCCTGACGGGACAGGGCAATAAATCGACTCGTATCGACGGCCACCAATCTGGGAAATGCTTTGTGGTCGCAGAAAGGCATTGTTGCCAAACTATTTAAAGTGTAGGGATATGTTGGGGCGATATACATATTTAACCATAGTTAATATTATATTTGGTTCTTTTAAGAAAATGGTGTAATATGCGATAAGATACCACTTAAAGAAAGCCAAAATAACAAAAATAACAAAAGTACCTTAATCAAATATTAAAAATTGAAATAAAATGGTGTAAAATAAATTAGGATTATTAGGATCAAAAACTGGCAAGATCTCAAAACCAACACTTTTTGTCCGCATTTTTTTGATCGAGCTAGACTCGCTGGGCGAACAGTACATACATACACCCACAATCTGTTGAATATAAGTAGAAACATCACTACTGTATCAACTATACTGTGAATCATAAAGTAAAATTTGGGATTATTTTCTTTGAAAGATTTTTTGTTTTAGTGACCAATTTAATTACTATACTCAATGAAAAATTACGTAATATAGAGTGTATGTAAACTACTTTAAGACTAAAAAGTGGACCTTGTGATATAAATGTTGACTGGTTTTTGTTTGTCTAGAAGCTTTCTAATAATAATGCTTTAATGTTAATCTATTCTAAATTTTGAGACAGTAAAATTTATAAGCTTGACTATTTATAAAATACAGTCTTAAAGCCTAATGTGACCCTAAAGTACAGGTTATTATTATTATAAAAAATAATTTAACACAATCTTATGCAACTATCAACATGTTTATATATACCACTTATTTTTATGTAATTAACAATTTTATTTGACTCTTGTCAAATTGTTAACTAGTGTGCCACAACGAGTTAAATTAATGTGTATATTAAAAAAAGTCCTACATGTGTTTGACTTATACCCAGTGGCGGATTAACGTATAAGCACTACAAGCACATGCTTGGAGCCCCTATTCTCCAGGGGCCTCCATTCTCTGCTGGCGTTTTCTTTTATACCTACATTTTATCGAGATTCACCCACATGTCCGAGACAACAAGGCGCGGGCAGTCCGGGAGTGACCCCTCATACTGTTAGTGAATATGATAATTACGTTTTGATACTACCTGTTTTTGGTTTGTCTAAGTCGTTTACTTCATTATAAATATTGCCACGTAAACACCACTTAAGTATTTTTTATTTAGCTTCCAATGTAGCGATACTCCCCTTCGCATATACCCACGCAGGGCCCCGCCAGCCGCGCGCCCGCATGTGTCCTTTCACCTTCCAGCAATAGAGGGCCTACACAGCCTCTGTGCTTAGGGCCTCGGAAACTCTTAATCCGCCACTGCTTATACTTAGTAGACTACACAAACTTGTTTTGTTTATTTTTTCTATTTGTGCAGGAGCACTGGTCTACTTACTGCTAATATATTTTTGAAATATTTTACTTGCTTGTGTGCTATTTATTGTAATTTGTTGTACGTTTTTTTTACTCACAGTTACCCAATTTAAATGTTGCAAAATTAATAATGAAATAAAAAAGGTAAAACATTAATGTATGTTTTTAATAAAAGTTTATACAGACTGTCCACGAATGGGGTTTAAAAGAGGACAAATGAATACAAAATTTAATTACTCCAAAAAAAGTCATTACTTATTTTTTTGCTTGTAAAAAAGATATGATTTACAAAGGTAAAATATTGATTTTGTGGTGTTCGCAAAAACTTCAAAAAACATTATTTTTCTTTAAGAATAAACTACCTTAAAATTCAATTTTTCAGAAAAATATAAATTTACCCTTTTTCTTTTGTTTGAATAGCATTAGCGGTTGAGATGCACACATTACAAACGACTTGGTATTTCTTTCAGAGGGATATCAACATTTTTTTAACATAATTTGCTATCCAAAACCTCCCCCTCCCCTTCCCCCATCTATATTTAGGACAATTATTCATCTGTAAACAAATGTGATCAAAACGTTGTCATATTCTAAAATAAGATTGTTTCGCTAAATTGTGGAGTTAACTAATTTTGTTTTTATTTTTTTGTCGACTACAAACTATTCTAAAGAAATTTCCTAAATAATATTTTGCCTAAAAGTGAAAAATAAAGGTGTTCTAATCTTGGAGAAAAATAATGTTTAAAAGTTTTTTAAACCTACATATGTATATACAAAAACAAAATTTTCTCCTTGTGAATATTATTTTTTTACAAGAAAAATGTTAATCAAGTATGACTTCTTTTCTTAATTAAATTTTTAATCCATTTGTTCTTCCGTAAACACCATCTGTGGACAGTGTATATTCTAGGTGAGCAAAAAATTGTAAAATAATTAAATAGGATATTATATAGGATCTTTTCAGAGTAATGTTTTCTTGTTATAACTAGTTTTAAATAAATCTTAAAGATTTTTGAATGTTTTTATAACTCGTTGTAAATCACCAATATAAAGATTAGCCTAATATTTATGTAAGTTAATAAATGTTTAAAATTAATATATTAATTTTTAATTATATTTACTAACGGTTAATGTAGGTAAAAAGTATTTTATATTGTTTGCATATACATATACAACTTATATTTGTATTGCTTTGGTTTTATTAACTTTATAACATTTTTATTCTAAAAATACTGTGATTGGGCTTCGAAATGTTGCTTTTCACAAATAAATAATTTTAACTACAATTTTTTACGATAACCAAACATTTGAAGACAAAACTGAAACATTTTTATTTTTTGTCCGGCTGATATGCTTGCTGTAAAATATTTATATTTAAAGAAGTTCCTATAGTTTTATTTTAATATACAGGGTGTCCATTAACTCTACCAACAAACTTTAAGAGATAATTCTCCAACGAAAATTAAGAGAAAAATATATGTCCTTAAAGACCAACTTTTGAAAATACAGGATGTTATTTTTTTTATTAATCGTTTTTTTAATTAAATATTTTTAATTTAATTGGGAGACGTCTCTTATGCATTAACGGACATTTTTTTATGTACAGTTCTGTTCATAAAAGTGTTGTACCGCTATTTTAGGGTAGTGTAAATCAGGGTTTTATAAATATCTTTAAATTTGTCACTGACATTGATTAGTCGGTTTTTAAAAAGAAAAGTTTTTGATTTTTATTGGAATAATATGCCAAAACTTCATTCTATTCAAAGAGCTCAAGTAATTGCCCACATACAAGATGGCATACCGATTAGAGATGTCGCCCATGAAATAAATACCAGTAAAAATACAGTGCAAAAAATAAAACGTCGATGGGAAATTAAAGGAACGCTGGAGTAAAAAAACCAACAGGCAGACCTAGAATATCTAAAATCAAAATATTAGATATTACTATTTTTTAATTTTTACAGATGTTGTTTACATATTTTTTTTGTTTTTTTTAATAATTACTCTGAAATTTGTTATGGATCATTCATTGGTAAATTTTGTGATTTTATAAATATATTTGCTGTTATTTTTAAAAATAAAATTAATTTATCCCTATCATATATTTATAAAAAATGATGTATATTTGTATATTTTTGTACAACTTTTTTGAAATACTAGATATTGCAGGCAGGTTTACACGATACAACTGTTGTAGAACTTTTTATTAAACAAAACTGTACAAGAAAAATTACACCCTTACCAGTGGCGTGCGTAAGAGATTTATGGTAAATATGTTTTAAGTAAAAATGGTACGCCACCGCATTTTCCTAAAATAAAAATACTTTTTGAGATTTTCGTTAAGTTTGAAAAAAATGAATCACTTAACTTTTTTAATAGATTTTTTTGCGTAAGTAAACACAAACCGTTTTTGGCATCGTTATTTCATATCGTTAATATTTACTTCTACAGTAATTGATATCACATTTTTTAAATTATACATTTTTATTTTATATATATAATAAGTGGGAACGTCAATAAGTGATAGGACGGACGTAATCTCATGAGATCAAATCTGTTTCAAATTAAATAAGAAATTATAAAAATATTTTAATCCCTCGAGAACACACTGGCAGGTCTTAAAATGTCGTTTGACACATAAAAAGTCTCCCAAATTTCTCAAAAAAACAATTTTTTTTTTAAATTTTAACATTCTGTAGTTGTATAGTATAATATTGTATGTTTGCATGAGGTTTCTTCCTAATTTACGTTGGAGAATCCCCCTTAAAGTTTGGCTGTAGAGTTACAGACACCCTGTATATATATTTTTTTTCATCAAGAAATTAACCTAATGTCATATTATGTAGCAAATAAAATTCCTGACAAGGAATTTAACTAAACGAAAATTAAGTTGTATATTTTTTTATAATTAAATAACACTTTATTTGGATGTACGAAGAGCTTTAACAATTTGTAAAATATTTCCTGTAAATTTTGTACCTTAAAAGCATTTTATTTCTTTGCAAATATCTATTTTTTGGTTTTCTAAGCTAACACTATAAAAATCAGACTTAACAATTATTCTGCTAATTTTTATAACAAAATATTCTTCGTTGTATGCAACATCCAGCTACAATGCACCATGTTGGTTACCAGCCTTCGCCTGCACATTTCGTTTTAGATCTTCAAGTTGAATTAGCTAAAATAGAGGAATTAAAAATTAACAACATTATTAAACCATATTCTATTTAGTAGGAAAGTGCAAATGCTCTTTTACTACGGCAGTATACATCACGACATAAAAAAGTGTAAAAGAAATAAATATATTTTTAAAATCATAAATTATTCTAATTAAATTTTGAGTAAAAATAGTTACTTTTTTATTTTAAACAATGGGCGTAAAGGGATTATAATCGTTTTGCGTTAAGCATCAATTATTGTCTGGTTTTCTGTTTTATTCGTTTAGATATTCTGGCAAAAGCCGTGAACACACTTAGTAACATGTTACAAAAACTTGTTGCTGATACATGTTAAAAAAAATAAATAACTCGTTGCTTTTTTAAAAAACATGTTTGATAACACTCAACTCCGTCCTCACTTGCTACTTAACACTGTTATCAATAATGTTATCTTACATGTTTCTAAAGTTTTATAAAAAGCAAAGTTATTTCTTTTTCAACATGTATCAGCAACATGCTTTTGTAACATGTTATTAAGTGAGGACACGGTACAACTATGTGTAGGTCAAATCCTACAAGCTAAAAAGTTAAACTTTTATCGTTGTTAAAAAGGTTCACCTTTTGGAACAATCATATTGAGAATGCAATTTATCATTATTAATTATTAAATTAAAGTTTTTAAAAGAAAATTTATGACAAAATTAGTGGCGTACTTGAAGGATCAGATTTAAAGTTGAAGTCTTACATAGGGTAGATGTACCATTTGTGGCCACTGTACCGTTTGTGATTTAAGATTTATAAGTAACTATTAAATATTTACCTCTTACGTGTTATGAACTATGTTTATGGGATTTTTAATATGTTGGCACAATTTAAACTTTTTTCTTTACGCGTTAAAAGTAAAGTTTAAGAACTAATTAAAAACCATTTTTGGATGCGTGTTGTACCGCGGCAATTACCATTATTTCTTATAAAAATCTATATAAAACCCTGGTAAGATAATTGTTGATATTTGTTTAAAATATTAATATTCTTTAAATGTTTTTATAATATACCACTTAAATAATATGTAGGTAGCTAAAAAATAAATAAATTTAATGACAAACACCAAAAATATGAATAAAATAGGCCATGGCCACAACTGGTACAGCGAAAATATACAGGGCATGTCTTTAATGTCCTCCCCCCTTTTATTTTGAAACGGATCAATATAAATAATAAAACTTTTGGATATAAAATTGATGCATAAATACTACATTTTAGAGTAAAATTGGCCCCTATCCATTAATTTTTTCCCCAAGATGGTGCCCAACTGCCATCTTAAAATGTTCATGTGTTAATTTCATATCGCCAAGTTTTAATTTTTGTAATCCATTCGTTCAGAAAATAAAAGGAGGATGGTACTGGTACACTGTATAAGTGTTATTTTTGGCCATGCTTATGTTATACAGTTTTGGCCACAGTAGTTATTGATTTATTAATATGGTAGAGTATTCACACGTATATTATTTAGTTATTATGGTATAGAAAGGCGCCTTTTCGTTATCCATGCAGGATATTGCGAAAACTAAAAGATATAGAAGAAATCTGATTGTACATTTTAGGTTCCGATTTTTGATGGCAATTCAGGGATGCAAGTGAGTCATGGCTAACTTGATTCGTTTTGGAGATACATAGTTTTTTTTCATTTTATCAATTTGGCTAGGTATTTTTATCTTTTTTGTTAAAAGGGATACAAAAATTGAACGTTTGAGGAGTTTTTTAAAATAATTCAGTGGCGTACCTATATTTGTTCCCTCTAAAAGCAATTTGTTTCTACAGGGAAGCTTGCAATTTTTGACTCACGACACAAACATTTAATGAAAAAGTTTCATCGTGAAAACACTATTTGTTTTTACAGGGAAATTTGTAATTTTTCACTGACGACACAAAATTTTTATGAAAAACTCTCATCGTAGATCCCAAGCTTAAGAATAATAACATTTGATCCATGTATTGAAAACTGTTTTCAGCTATGTTGTATGTATATCTATGCGACTTTAACTCCTAATTTCATTAATTTGTTAAGTAAAAATACCAATAAAATAAAAAAAAGTCCAAAATATTAATATATGTTTAATGACGACAAAATAGTCTTACCTTTTCAATTGGAATACACGATAATTCTCCACCGCCACACTGAGGTGGGGGCAGAGGTGTAGAAGGAGTACCAGCTGCCTTGAGAGCTTTTTCTTGGGCCTCTCTGGCTCTTCTTTCTTTAAGCTTAAGGGAAAAAATAGCAACAGATCTTGCACGTTTCATTAGACTTTGTTTAACCCTAGTCTTTTTAGCTGCTAGTTCCTCAGCAGCTGAAATTATATTAAAAAATACATTGTAATTTATTCAGGTTCAACATAAATCAATTAAAGGGGTATGCCGGCACAACGTTCTAACCGTCAAAAGTTTAGTTTTGAGAAAAACGAAAAAAACGCTGTTTATATTTTTATTTCAAATAAAAAAAATACAACACTTGGGTTGCTTACTTATGGGTATTTTAATGTATTTAGAATAAACAACATCTTATTATGAACCTTTAATAAGAAGTTCTAAAGGTAAGAAAAAACATCCCTAAAACAACGTTTTATATACATGTCACTTACAACGTTTTTACACGGAAACAAGTATCTTACGACCTTGTTTTATGTTTAATAGGTCAAAGGTCTTTTATTTTGACGTGGTCAGAGAGAGGACAGTATAATTTTAAACTTTTAAGTTTTTATAAAAATTTACATGATTTAAGGGTATACAAATTGAATTGTAACGGCTAATTGCCTTCTCGATGGGGCTAATCGCCGTCTGGAAGAGGCTAAGCCTCCCACAGCCCTCTCTTTTATCGAGCTCCTGCTTTTGAATTGACAAAGACATTGGCCTAATGAAATATAGGAGAGTTTTTGCCAGGGCACATAGAACGTTGTTAAGAGGATATAAAGATATGTGTAATCGTTTTGATATCTCCGCAAGGACAAAATTGCGAGAGATTCGGGTAAAACGGTGGGGGCTTATGCGTATGGGTGTAAAGAACAATTTTTATGGAAATCCAACTTTTGATCAGACTGTCGGTTAGAACGTTGTTCCGGCATACCATTCAATTAATATTTAAGTACCTTTTGCGGCTTCATCTGCTTCCTGACTAGAAATACTTCTTGCACTATCACTCAACGAAGGATCTACGGGCACAATAGGTGGTCTTATTCTGGGACCTGTGTTTTCAGGAGGCGATCTGGGTCGTGGAGGCCACAATGGGCTGCTTCTGTGGAGCTCAGAGTCTGAGCTGGAGGCATCCTTTAAAAAATATTATTTTAAACAGCTACTTTTAGGGCACATACAGTATGTAGCAAAATACGTGTTACAAGAGGACAAAAGAACAAAAAAATAAATAAATAAGGCATTTTAGGGAAGTTATAACTAAAAATATGAAAAATGACCAAGAATTTACTTTTTTTTTAATGCATAAAATTGTCTAAGTAACAATAATTGTAGAGAATTAAAAAAACGTATTTTTAATTGCAAACTTTTCATTTTTATATTCTCTAGCTTTAATCAGGAAAATCGACAAGAAATTTAACAAAATTAGGCATTAAATAAGAGAACTATGACCTAGTATAATTTAGGTAAAAAAATTGAAATAAATATTACATAGGAATTGAATTCAATTCCTATGAAATATTAGATACTTATTATATTTTCTGAAGATACTGGGAGTTTTAGGTCGGGGAAATAAAATATAACTACTATATTTATTTGTAGAAAAGTAACTAAAATTAGTTTTTTTATTACCCTTTATACAGCGTGTCTTTTAATTATTAACTTTCGAAAAAATGTGCCTCTTCATAAAAAGTCCTGCTTAATAATAGGGGAGCCCACGATGCTAAATGGGGATTTACTCGAGCGTCACAAAGATCTATTGGGTTGCAAAGCTTAGATGATAAGAAGAAAAAAATGTTATATAATGTATACCACGTTCGAAAATGTTAATCTGACGTTTTTTTTGTAACACTCTGTTTTCTTAATGTCACTCTCTAATGGTCAGATTAGTGAAATAAACACTGTTTAGCATGTAATTAACTCACCCTATCTTAATCTGACGCGCTCGACAATTTCTGATGGGTATATTTTTGTTTTTTATGATCGGCCCTGTATACGGTGGAGGTACTTAACCGGGTACAAGGTATCCTCCGGTATATTAATCTGCTGCGCTGTAGTAAATCCCGAAATCCACTCTTGGGCCCCCTACCAGAATAAGAAAATACGTTCCCACAAAAATAATTGTATGTTTGATGTACAGGCTGGCTAAAAAACATGTTTCCAAATTAATATACACTGTATTTCTTAATTACTGTACAAAACTTTAAAAGATGATTTCTTATGCCATTTTATGAAGAAAAGTTTTTATTAACATATGTCCGGAGTTCCTTCATTTCTGTCATACGGGGATTTAGAGTTTTAAAAAAGTCGGTATTTTATAAATGTCCTCAATACCCCAAACCGATGTGGTTGATATTATGAAAAGGCACTTTTTTCGTTAAATTAATATTTAAAAAGTTTCCCATTTGGTAAGAACTTCCGAAGACACAAGTATGATTTTGGTCGTATGGAAAAAGAAGACACAGCTTAGGAGGTTTAGGAAACACAGACTAAAAAGAGTTTTAAAACTTGGCAAGTCTCAAAACCATTAGTTACACAAACAAAACAAATAAAAAATATTTTTATTCTTAAATCATATAAATGAATGAAAAATGACGCAAATTGAACTAATAAAACCAGCAAAACTAAAACCAAAAATATAAAAACTAAATATATATTGATTTTAGTTATAAAGAATAACAGTTAAATATGACCGCATGGCCAAAACCAGAAATAATATTTTATTGAGAAATCTGGAGAGTTTACATACAAAGTGTGTATTTAAGAACGTCTCATCTTACATAGTTTTTGAAGTGTAAAGTGTAAGTTGTTAAAATACTAATAAAAAACTACCTAAGCTACCAATATTTTTAGTACCTTTATAGAATGTTTGAACCAGTGGCGTAGCTAGGTGAGCAAGGGCCCTGGGGCAAAAAATGAAGTGGGGCCCCAAGTTAAGACATTTAAAATTTTGACGTACTCCGAGCAAAAAAAGTCTTTACCTTACTAAAAAAAAAAAAAATATTAGAAGGTAAGTAAGTAAGTAAAGGCATGGGGCCAAAAAAAAGGAGAGCCCCAAATAACTACACTATTTACAATCGATTATACCATAATCGACGTACTCCAACAAAAAACAAATAAAAAAGGTCTTCGTATTACAATTCTGCTCCACATACATATATTTCAAATGTGGGAAATAAATATTTTTCACTACTCTTATTATTGAACTTACTAATAACAGCCGTATTCACCAATCTCTTAAATATTTATCAGGCCGTTTAACTGTCAGATAAAGTGACTCTAACATTTATATTTAAAAAAAACTTCAGTGATTTGAGCTCTGTATATTAATTTTTTCTTTTATGGGGATGAGTTAGTTGTAGCATTTAATATGAAGTCAATATGTAGTACATACCAGCTTAAAAAATATATATTATCAGAAAGAAATATCTTAGCAAACAGATAACTACCAGGCTGACTACTATGAGAATGGTGAATATGGCCATTTACTATATACTTCAAGGGGCCCCGGGACACTGCCCCGCGTAGCCTCCTAGTAGCTACGCCATTGGTTTGAACGCTTGGCCCATAGTTACCAAAAATAACAATACTTTTCAATGAACTTGTATAGTTTATACATTTTTTACATTTGTATAATGAAGATAATTTAAGCGTAGGTGATAACCCTTTTAAAAATTATTTATTAACACTTTTCATTAGTATTAGACTATATAATATTACTAGGCGTAAGTAAGGCTACCAATTCTTAAGATTTTTTGTTTGGCAAGGCCACATAAAGAACTGGGTGTTACTTCACTTTTCTAAAGAGAGTCCTTTAAATCTGTAAAAACCGATTTATTTATCAAATTACAAACCATTAAAAAATTGAAATTTATAAATTTGTATAAAAAAAAACAAGACGAACTAGTATCGAAAGTATTTAAATTAAAGTGGCTAAAAATAAGAGGTTGCTGAGAAAACACTAACTTATATCAACCCCTGAATTTACCAAACAATTTTCAAAAATTATGTTTTTTTATCTTCCAAAATATTAAGGGAGGTTCTAAATAAACAAATTGTATATCAGAACCTGGAAGTTTTCTACAGGCCAGTTATTAATTTCATAAAAAGTTACGTTTTGAGGTGCCTGGCGTTTATTGCGTATTTAAAGTAGACTTTTGTTTAATGAAGTTGCATGCATAATTGTGAATATTACGCACCATATTGGATGCAATTAAGAAAATTAGTTTTCTTAAGTTTCTTCCTTTTTTTAATAAATTAATTTAATAATCATTCAAAGAAAGCATAATTGCATCCAGTACGATGTTAAACATACAAAAGGAATTTAAGAGTAAAGTGCCTAGAATTTCAAAGGTGATAAGATATAAACTCAATACAGTCACACACCCCTTTTTAGGATTTAAGGATATGCTGACGATACAATGAAAGACATGCCTAGTAAACGTTTAAAAATTAACTTAACAAGTTTTCTTTTATTAATACTTCTTAGGCCACTTGTACAAAGCTTATTTAGACAAAGACATTTTATACCGAGTGTCAACTAATTTATTAGACAAGCCATAATTCCTAGAGTAAAAGACATATCAAAATGAGTCAAATTTTCTTGCCGTATTTGAAAATGACAATATAAATATGAAAATCAAGAAAATGTATGTTTTCAAACCGTTGCATCACAGCCCAATAAACTTTTAGGTTATGATTATGATTTTTATTTTCTAGGAATAATATGTATTTATGTTTACACCAAATATAAACATTTTTCACTTGTCATGTACAGCCACGTAAAAAAATTACATAAAAATGACCAAAACAAAGTTTTTAATGAGTACGATGCATATGCCCGCCCGACAAGGATAACTATATTGTTTTAAACCAATGTCCGGGATGTATTCAAACACGGTTAAATACGCGACGTACGTGACGTCACCGTCTTAACAACAAAAAATGACTTTGGTATGGGTAACTGATATGGGAAAAGAAGAGTTTTCGCATATTTTTCAACTTCCAGTCACTTCCGGTTTAACCGGAAATGACTTTAGTTTTAAATTTTTAAATGGAACAACCTAGCTGTTATTATACCATTTTGGATAAAAAACAAAAAAACCAGGTGAAATTAAAGTTTATAATTACACACAATTTCACCACAATTTCACAACAATTCCACACAATTCCACATATTTCGACATAATTCCATCCAATTTCATCTGTTTGTACACCACAAAAACATCAGTCACTATTTCGCCATTAAAAATTACGATTTTTTTCGAATCGTTCGTGGAAATGTCCCATCGCAAGTAAGTATACACATTTATTAATTTTTTCATCACGTCAGTTTTGACACTATTTTTTTTAGATTTTTATTTGCCTAATTAGCGCCAGGCTATGCTTAAGTTTGTTCTGGGAATATGTTATTTCATAACAGTACCAAGATTACACCCCGTTTTTATTCTAATACTGTTCTCTTAAATTTGTGCATTTGCAAGGAACAGCTTTGTACAGTTGGTCTTTCTAGTATATTTTTAGTTTGAAAATAGGAAATAGCAACAAAACAAAGTGACACATAACACATAAGTTGATAGAGGGTTAAGTTGAGTCACTACCTTATTTGGGGATAGATCCTTTGTTCTAGATTTATTCTGTTTGGTAAGCACAAATGAACAAAATGGTAAATAAAGTAGAATAACCTGCTAATAAATTATAATATAAAATTAAAAACTAAGCTATTTATTATATTTTTTTACTAATAAAAATATTTAATAAATATAAAATACCTTAGGCGATATGCAGTCAGTACTTCGATGTATGTCATTTTCTTCTTTCAGTCTTCTAGCCCATTCAACGCCGCCGCTCGGCCCAATAGTTAAATGATGAGCAGACTCAGACTAAAATTAAGACAATTGATCATATAAATAAATTGGAAGCAAATGGTTTATATTAAATTTTTTGAAATAAACACGTTGAAATTTAGGATCTTTCGCATGAACAGCTAATTGATTTAATTATTTAAAAGAAAAAAACAAAATAAATAATTAAAATATAGAAAAATCAACTTGTTTCAAACTTTCCTTTAGTAAAGAAATTTCTACAGTCTACAGTCATCTTGATTAGGTACCTTTAAAAAACCAAACTGTATTTCTGCAACATCAATATATCCTCTCATAACCTCTAATTGATCGAATTCAAACATTTGTAATTTGTAATGTAATATAACAAACTTAAGGCAATAGTAAACTTGATAAATAATAAAAAGTAAAATATCCAAAATATACTTTAAATAAACATATTTCATGCAAAATACTAATGACTTGCGTGATGCATTTACACGACTTTCTTTAAATAAGACTGCCTTAATCTGACTAAAATCAGCTGGGAAATAAAAATGGCTGACCTTTTATTGGCATTGACAACTCGATAAATTGACAGGAAAACTAAGTACGTTTCTTTTAATGCAATACTACTGTGAACACCCTGTATAGGGGGTATATGGGTTTAAATAATTTTAATATTTATTTAATTATTTCGGCATTAAAGAAATCACATCCAAAAAATTAAAACAAATAATCGAAAATATAGGCAAGGTTTTTTGTCACTAAACAATAACCGAGTCTAGGTCATATTATTTTATTCAGGGTCAACAACATGCTAAGTCACCAAAATATTAAGTTCAACTTGGTATATATACAGAAATTGTCCTAATAATAAGAGAGATAGAAAGAAATTAAAAAAATATTAGATAAGAAGTAGGTAGTAAAAGTGAAGTCAAGTATAAAGTTAAAGTTTTGGTTAAGCCCATACGGGCTACCCCTAGTGGGGGGTATGCCCGTACTAAATTTAGTTGGTCAAATATGTAGTTCATGTAGTAATATTTAATAGTGAAATAAAAACAAGATACTTTTTTGTCCACCGGTATCATGGTCCCCAAAAGATAGTTCCATATGGTACATTTGCCCCAATGACGTAATGTAGGCCCTATATGTGTATTCAAATTCTACGTCACACTATTTAAAAAGAATGAAATTTATTTATTGATCCCGAAAATCCCGGGATTTAAGGAATTTAATCACGAAAATTTTGAGACTGTAAAAGGGGCCGGATCCCGGGATTATATCCCCTAAATGTATCCCTTACATAAGAAAATGTTTTTTTATGAAAGTAAGCATCGATCTATTTTCTACAATCCATATGCATTAAAAGTGCAGCTAGTACTCTACCTTTATTTTACTATTCTTACCTCCGCTGCGGTCCACTCTTTTGATTTTCTGGGTTTAAACGGTGGTATCGGTTGAATACTATCAGGCGTAATTCCTAATGGATGTTTATGCATGGAAGTAATAGAACTGTGGGAAGTACTGGGAGTAGTGGGGGACGGTTCTGGAGTTACATTTGAAGACAAATTTTTGACAAGTTCTGAAGGCTCGGTTTTGTTTATTTTGTCGATTTTTTCCTGTGATCTCTTAACATTTGAGTGGGTTAGGCTATGGGTTGGCGAGACAGAAAATCTGCAAAAAAAATGTTAGAATTTAAAGCCTTAATTTACCACCTAAGTTGTGGAAAATACTTTGACTTTTATACGAGAGTAAACGCAACATCGTTGGTAAGGTCACTTTTCTTAAAATAATTATTTTAAAACGAAAGTTGTATTTCTGTTAGTCATTTTTTTCTTATTTTACTTTTTTACAACACTATACTAAACTAATACTAAGTCAGATATTCAGGCTAATATGAAGTAAAATTTCGGCATATATTTTTTCCTAACTCTACAAAATTTTGAAGGGTGCAATTATGAAATTGTACCACATCAAAGGTTTCTTGACTGCAAAAAGTTTATACCAATCATCACTACTTATGTAAACTAGGGTAACAAATTCAAATTAAAACCTTTATTACCAATTTTTTATTTAGTATATTATTTATATTTAGTTGGATTGTCTCTTTTCTTCACATTGCCTATGAGTTATATTATTTAACTAAACCTGTATATCAATCAAATTAAACATTTCTTTGCCAGCAACATATTGTTACCCTAATTCGTAAACCTCGTAACTTCAGAATTGATTAAGATCGAGTTTTTCTCACCTCCTTGACAATAAACAAAAGTCAAAAATTGAGAAATAGAGTAATACTACGTTTGAACACTTTTAATGCTGTTAATTTTATGATAAATTTGTGTACTATTTAGTAGAAATGCAGGTTTAGCGTGTTTAAAACGGTTTTATGACATATACTGTTTAGACCAGTGGATGCAGTAACCTAAAATGTGTACAAAATTACTTTATACTCATTTTCAGTAAATGTTGACTTATACTCGTTTGCCCACC
The DNA here is from genome assembly GCA_014170235.1 of Listronotus bonariensis. NCBI lineage: Eukaryota > Metazoa > Arthropoda > Insecta > Coleoptera > Curculionidae > Listronotus > Listronotus bonariensis. The sequence goes on along the minus strand of JACEGR010001221.1, from coordinate 80,587 downwards.
CACCATAGATATAATAACTACTAAAATATGTAACTTATAATACACTTCGCACCAGAGCAGTTGACTGTTTCGTCATGCCTTCTTGTTCTCTCTTTATAACGTCTAAATTAAGAGTTATAAAAAAATACGTGAATGACGTAAGTCGAGATAAAATGTTAGAAAGAAATCATCAATAATTGTCATGATCGGTTTTCAATATTTTCATTGATTTATATGCAAAAGTTGGGTGAATAGGACATTATGAGCGTTTTGTGCCCACATTTTTAGCTAAACGACTGAACATCTCATTCTGCCTGCCTTACTGTGGCATTAGCCCTGTTCGTAGAGAAATCACAAACTAGTCAGCGCCAATCGGGTATTATTATTTAGTCAGGTGACCGGTTGCCAACTAGTCACCAGACGTATTTCTAAAATCAGATTGTCGCTAACTAGTTTGTGATTTCTCTATGAACAGACCTATTGTAAACGCAAATTTTACGGGGAACGAATGTGAAGTGCCGTTTTATGATTTTAATCATATACTATTACTGTAGTAAAGTTATTAATTAATAATATAAGTCGTTTTCAGAATTGAATCAAGAACTAGGTAAACCTCCATTACCCGTGAGTGCAGTATTTAATGTTAAGTTTTACTTACAAATTTTTTAATTACTAGGCGTTTAAAGTTTAATAAATATAATAAAGTAGTTTATTAAATATTCTAACGTCCAAATTAAAACGTTTACATGTTTGATTTGATGATGACGGTACATAATGTAATGAAACATGCAAAGCCTCTAAAACAAAGTATAAGTAATTAAATATATTAACTTTCCAAATAGATTACCAAATTGTTCCTCTTGTCCCCCGTAAATTTTTTGATTTTGGAGAAACAAGGTTTGTGAATTAGAGTAACGATATTTGTATAGTCTATAGTCTAAAGTAAGAATTCAGGATGTTCTGGAGAAAGTCAAAATTTACATCTTTAAACATTTGTTGTATAGATTTAAATACGTAAATTTATCAGTATTTTTTTCTTGCTGGCCCTATATTTGCATAAACAGTAAAAGCTTAGTGTATGACCATACTATTTTATTGAAAATATTCATTACTGTTAAGCAACAGAAAGGTACAAATCCATCACTGAGCAAAAAATGTCGATCAGCTAATTCTAGTGATTTTTGTTTTTTTAATACCCGCCCTCAGATGAGCCATTTGAAAAATGTTAGTTTGAATAAACTATAAAATTTTATCTCGATTAAAATAGTCTTTTAAAATTTAATATTTCTTATCAAGCACTATTTCTTACCTTCCTATTGTCTTTGCTTGTAGTTCTTCCGGCGATGGAGTAGCTGTATTTGCTACTCTGCTTGCATCTCTTCTAGCCCACTCTATTTTAGCCATCTCTGTAGCCAACCATCCAGGAATATCAGGTATGGCGCAGGTTATTATAAAACGTATAACTAACATAATGTGCTAAAAAGGAAAATAGTGTTTTGTATTTGAAATTCCGAGCCAAATTGTAATATTTGGCATGTTTTATTTGTTCTATTAAAAGATTATTAAAAAAGCTTTAATAAAATCTCTAATTTTATACCTCTTTATTTGGAATATGCAGGTGCCGCAAGCAGGTTTTTTTATGATTTTTATTTGAAAAAAAAACACTTTGTTGAATAATAGGTAAGTTTTAAAATCTATATAGATATTTATTATTTATGTTTTTACAAAAAGCATTTATAAATACCGGGTATCAATTATTCTTTTAGACAAGATATAATTTTTAGAGTAGAAGACATTTCAAAATGATACTTATAATAGGTAAATGGTATGAGAAGACGGAAGTCTTCCCGAGACAATTCTAAAACAAAATGTGACATTTTTAAACGTTTTTACGCCTACTTCATTTTTAATATTGCATCTAGATATCCATGTTTCTTTATTGATGTTTTATTTTTATCACTATCGCAAATAAATTAGTATAGTTATATTTGTCATTAAATATTTTTTCGAAAAGTACTTGTCTACAAAGGGTTGAAAAATAATAGTTAGACACAAAAATATCAACTTGCCAAATTGTTTTTACCTATTTTTAATATTAGTCACTAAAACTTGGCGATTGTATTTTCCTAACATCACCTAGAATCATTAGATTAATTTGCGTTCAATCATGGCCACCTAAATTCAATATTAAATATGACTTTAATAAATCAAGTATGCTTAAACATTTTTTGTAATGTCATATTTGGAATTAGAATTATCTCAAGAATACAAAAATGAATAACATACCGGGACATTTATTTAAAAATTCAAAAATGGAACCATTTCCGGTTAAACAGAAACTGAATAAAAAGTAAAAAAATATTTGAACACTCTCCTCTTCCCGTACCCATTACTTAGGCAAGTCTCATTTTGATGGCTTCTCTAATAAACCCGTTGAAACCTGGTATACTTTGTAAACAAAGCAACAAATATCCACATTTAAATGTCCACTGTTCATGTTTAGAGTGTCTCGTGGTTTATGGTAACTTATAAATACGGGTTATTTTTTACATGTTTGGAGAAACAATAAGTTATCAGGATTTACTGGTGAGCAAGAACGAAATTATCTCTGAATTAAGGGAAAATAAAAGTCTACAAAACAAAACCATTACTTAAGTTGTTGGAAGAAAAAATTCAATGGCTTCTACAAAAACAAACCCAAACAAATAATTCTGAAAGAGAGATTGCCACACAAAAACATTCGCAAATATTGTAAACACACCCATAGCCCAGCAAAATAAGGATGCAGTTCTGAACAAGAATAAATCTCCAATTCCTGGCACCACCTTAGAAGTTTTCCAGCGTAATAAAATGAGAAGCATTATTGACTTGGAAGGGGACTTGCCTTCTAATTCCAAAATCAGTGAAAAAGCAAGGCAGAGACAAGTTACAACTGATGTTAACATAGAGGATGATTCCAGAAGACCCTTGATGGATAAAGATGGTTTCAAAGAGGTCACACATAAAAGGAAGAAAAATAGAACTACTCTTGGTTCAAATGAGAAACAATGTAAAATTTTAGCTGTGGAAAGTAGAAGAGAGATTTTTGTCTCTCGACTTGATCCTAACACAACAAAAGAACAAATTACGGCACATCTACAGGATAATAAAATAAAAACACTTGCAGTGGAAAGGCTTTCTATTCAATCTGATCAGATAGCAGCATTTAAGATTACTGTTCCATATACCGAATTTAATTCGATTCGAGAAGCAAATATTTGGCCGAAATATACCATCATTCGACCCTATAGGAAACAATAAAAATTTTCAGAAACCAGCCTTGGAAACGAAGCCCAGTCCTTAAATCAACACTACTTGTGTCGAACTGCAATAAGGCAGCCATCTGACGCCTTAAAAAAACTCTCTGTGTTGCATGTTAATGTACAATCAATAAGGAGTAAAATAAATGAAATAGACAGTTTTATATGTAATAATAATAATCAGTATGATATTTTATGTTTCAGTGAACACTGGTTGAACAAAAATGAGGTAGGCCCTTTTAGGATAGGTAATTTTAGAAACGCATCTTTTTATTGTAGAGAGAGATCAAATCATGGGGAACAATGATTTGCATAAATCAAAATATTGATTTTGCTGAACGAAGTGATATACCAGCACTTAGCATTGAAAAAGTTTGTGAACTCTCTGCTATTGAAATTCCTAGTTGTAGATTGGTAATTGTCACAGTTTATAGGCCTCCAAACTCCAAAATGGAGGACTTTATTTTAATTATGACACAGGTTCTAGATAAGCTAAATGAAAAAAATTGTGATGTTGTTATAAATGGTGATTTTAATGTCCAATTTCACACAAATGATAGTAATTACATAAATTTTGAAAATGTTCTAAAATCATATGACTTTGTATCGTGTGTTAATGAAGCCACAAGGGGGGTAAATTGTTTAGATAATATTTTTATAAACTTTCAAAATAGTCGGACCTTTTCTGCAAAGGTTATTGACATGAAGTTGTCTGACCATAAGGCGGTCCTGATTGACATGGATCTGGCTCGAGACAAATGTAAGTTTGAGCAAAAAACCATAAGACCGATAACCAAAGAGCGCATGTATATGTTTTTTAATAAATTTAATGAATGTGATCTTTCATTTGTCAAATCAGGTTCTTACAGCCTGAATGAGAGATTTGAAAAACTTTTGAACGTCATTACGGAATCCATGGAGCACGCTTTTCCAAAAAGGTAATTAGGGTAGATAATTATAAGGGTAGTTATATGTCATGGTACAATGAAGAGCTTAAAGTGCTAAGAGAAAAATTACGTTTTTTAAACGATTTATATAGACTTAATCCAAATAATAGCAATAGAGAAACTTTAAACAGATTTAGAAATTACTACAGAAAAAAAGTCAATGATGCTAAAAAAATGCCAATGAAAATTACATTAATTCAAAATCAAATAAAGTTAAAGCTATGTGGGACGTTATTAATCACTTTCGACCCAGAAAAAAGAAAACGCAGATTTCAGAGCGCTTAAATGCTAACACAATTAATGACTTTTTATTAACCAACCTAATAAAATACAAACACACTTACAGGACTCTGGTGTTTCAGCCCGCGATTATCTTACACAACATATAGAGACTGCTTTTTCTTTTTCGGATATTACACCCAATATGGTAAGAGATGCTATTAATGATTTAAAAAACAGTGAATGTCAAGACATATATGACATGAATGTTGCACTAATTAGGAGTATAAAAATATTATTATTCTACCATTAACAAACTTGTTTAATGAATGTATTCAAAGTGGATATGTTCCAAAGGTCTTAAAATATGTAAAGTTATTCCCATACATAAAAGTGGCTCCATTGATGAATGTAATAATTATCGACCAATTAGTATTATTCCCATAATAGCTAAGATATTTTTTTATTATTATTATTATTATATGTTATTTATTGGTTTCCCAAATGGCCTTCGACCGAAGTCCTTCAGCTACAGTAAATTTACAGTTATTATTTGATACAATTTATATCACCTTTTGAAATTAAAAATAATATACTCTATTTAACAGAAAAAAAAATAGTAAAATATATAAATGACAATCTTATGGAAAAAAATTATAATATTATAATAGTGAGCATTTAGTTGTTATAGTCTATTAAAACCTCAAATATTGTTCTCTCAGGAAATTTAAATCTAGAGTCTCTGGTATTTCTGATTAAACACAAATCTTCAATTAGCTCTCTATTCTTTGGCTTGGCTGCAAACTTTTGTGTCAGGACCATAATTCTTTGTTATAGGCTGTATTTCGGTTTTCTGATAAAGGAGTTGGTTTTGAAATAATTGTCTCGAGACAGATCTATGTCTATATGGAATCGTTCGGTATTTTTAATCCTTGTCAATTTGCTTTTCGTGAGAAGCTGAGCACTGAGCTGGCAGTGCTCAGACTAATGCAAACTATAACAGATGAGTTTGAGAGCGGGGGTTTCGCTGGTGTCACTTTCTGTGATCTCAGCAAGGCTTTCGATTGTGTTTCTCATGACATTTTGATACTGAAACTAAAGCATTATGGTTTTACCGATGATACTACAACACTAATAACATCTTATCTGACGGATCGTTGTCAGAGAGTATTGTTTAATGGACACCTATCTAAGCCCAGATGTGTCGGTGCTGGGGTGCCTCAGGGATCAGTGCTAGGGCCTGTTCTGTTTATCATATATATGAATGATTTGATGACTAGTGTCCCTGGTGCTGATGATACAACTCTGGCTAATGTTAGTAAAGACCTGACGGAACTACAGAATGTTATGTTAGAGACACAGTTGAACGCCTCAAAATGGTTTGCCACTAATCACCTATGTCTAAATGATGCCAAAACGGAGAAAATAATATTTACACAGAAACAGCTTCCTCACGAGCAGTCTTCCGTTAAGTTTCTGGGTATAATCATGGACCAGAAACTTCTGTGGGATGGACATGTTGAGTTTATATCGGGCAAGTTGTCTAAAAATCTATATCTTCTGAGAAATCTGAAACCTATTTCTAATAAAGGCACTTATATGAATGCATATTTTGGACTATCCCAATCAGTTATGTCCTATGGGATTATTGCTTGGGGCCATTCTCCACAAGCACAAAAAATATTTGGTTTACAAAGAAAGGCAGTACGCATCATCGCTGGTCTCCAGTTTCGTGAGGATATGAGGCAGACATTTGTAGAACTCAAAATCCTAACCTTTCCACCTTTGTTTATTTACAAAAGTCTTCTATGGATCTGGCAAAACTTAAAGCAGTTTAGAACCCACAATAACATCCACAACTACAATACTCGGTGTTCACATTACATATTGCCAGAGTTTAAAAGATTGAATAACAGTAGATGCTCATTTAACTATTATAGTCCTAAATTTTACAATAAATTGCCTGAAGCTTGGAAGAGCCTGCCTCAAAGGACCTTTCAAGCGAGGATAAAGACGTTCTTAATTAAGAACTCTTTTTACTCATTGGAAGAGTTTATGAATGTAATTCTAGTGGATGACACTTAAATATTGTTAAAAAATAGCTTTTACATTTAGGGGTTTCAAACAATATATGGACATAGGCAATCTTGCTACTAGTTTTTAGAAATAATAGTTTTATTAATACCTATTAGTCAAATTTTATATTTACTTTTATTTTTATGTTTTCGTTTCTTGTGTGTGTGATTAGAAACATGAATAAATATCTATCTATCTATCTATGGTTATGAAACAAGATAGTAAATAAGAGATACTGCAGTCTAATAAAAATGTAGGTTTAATAGATATAATGATTATATTATTAATTTCTAGTTACTTCAACTACAAAGTATACAAACAGTCGCTTGTCTATGTATTACGGGGGCCATGAAATCGACCCCTACTGCAGCACTGGAAGTGCTGCTTAACCTACCGCCACTTCACATATTTATACAGGGTGAAGTGAAAGCGGTACAATATCGTCTCAAACAAGGTCAGAGTCCTATCATGAGACAGAAAAGGGCCATACAATGGAGATTCATGGAGGACCAAGAAGTCAACTCACTGTGTGGATGCCAAGGAGTAGGAGCAGGCATATATAGGGACAAACCAAGGACGAAAATAAACTTGGGCCTCGGACAACACCCTACTGTGTTCCAGGCCGAAATTGTAGCCATAGAACAATGTGCTAGGGAAATTATCAGAAGAAGCCATAGTAATTTACTCGGACAGCTAGGCAGCCATCAGGTCAATCAGTTCATGCACAATCAGCTCTAAGCTGGTGCGGGACTGCGTAGTTGCCCTTGAAGAGGTGGGTGCGTCCAACAAGCTAACCATTGCCTGGGAACCAGGACACGAGGGCCACGAAGGTAATGAGGAAGCTGATAAACTGGCAAAGGAGGGGCTGGCAGGACAATGGTAGGTCCCGAGCCCTACTGTGGTATTCCATCATGCCAAGTAAGGTCATCTATTAGATCATGGATTATGAGGGAATCACAAGACTGGTGGACGAGAACACCAGAACAGCGTCAAACAAAAATGTTCATTAAGGCTTACTCGCCACAATTTACGAGAACCAGACCTTCTGAATTACAACTGGAAGGCAGTAAGAATAATAGTGGGTCAACTAACAGGTCATTGCAGACTGAATAAACGCCTGGAAATCATGGGCCTGGCAGAAGAAAACCTATGTAGGTTCTGCCAGGAGTAGGAAGAAACCGCAGAACACGTATGGTGCTACTGTAAAGCCCTTGGTCGTCTGCGGTTTGCAAGGCTGGGTGAAGAAAAACCTAAAGCGGCAAGATATACCAAGGAGCCGGCTTCAAGCTTGTGGAGTCTGATAAAACAGACCGGCTTGGATAGCGTGCTCTAACCTATGGACGTAGGACACACAATAAACCTGAGCAGGTTGCAGTCTTATAGGATATGTAATCCCCCTCCTTATCTAATCTAATATACTTCTTTTACGTAAACATACTTACCTCAAGAGCAACAATTAACAAAATAGTTTGGGTGGCTGTCATATCTGGAAACATTCTGTGTACTTGCCCTGATAATCCGATTAAAGCACAGTTAACTAGGACCGCCATAATACTCATATACTCCATACAATTCTAAAATAAAAAAGCAAAAAGTAAAATGCACCCCCTTCGGGCTACTGCCATCCTAAAATGTGTGAAAAAAATTCAGTTATGTTGAAGTGTGAATACATTTTCACATCAAATCTTACAAATACTTGCACACCTCTGTTACTTTAGGTAGTGTATTATTTATTGCTTGCCTATATACATACTCCTCAGTATGCCAAACGTTTGTGCATTTTTTTTAGATTAAGCAAATAAAATATAGCTTGTTTGTTTTTTACTTTTTTTTAAATTTTTAACACCCTGTAGTTCAAAAACTAAGACGTTTAGGACATATGTTTATATGAAGTTTTTTCTTATTTCCTGTTGTAGAAACGTCCCGTAAAGTTTGTCGGTTGAGTTACTGGACACCCTGTATGGATGTAGGTAATTTGATTGAAATTGATGAAAACTTTGATGTCTATTGGTGCCTAAACGTGAGGTTTATCGACTTTAATAAAGAGTACCTTATTTTTTAAGTTTAACACGCTTTATTGTTTAAAATAGAAAAATGTTTTAAATATAAAAGTTTTAGGGTTTTATAAGAACCGCCAGGATTTTCTAAAAAAATAAACAAATGACAATCGCAAAGTTAACAAATGAGCATCGACATGGAACACCATGTATAATTAAAGTTCATTGAAAATTGTATATTTTCCTGTTTTCAAAAATAAATACTTTGTCTATGTTTGGACCACCAGTTATCGCAGAAAATTACTCTCAATCCTGGAAAAGTCAGTCGCTCTGATTCATAGTCAATTTAACATGGGCGGCTTTGGTTTCATTTGTTTCTCTAAATATGGCCTTCCTGACTGGCTTTAAACGCATGTTTTATTACGTTTTCTACATTATGGGATATTCTAACGAAGAAAAAGGAAAAAGAAAAAAAAATAAAATAATAAATTATGATTACCGTCAAACACGAAATTATTGTACAGAGGTACAGAGTATCCTAATTTAGTAACTCCCTCAACATCTGCAATTTATTATATTGTGAAACATTTGGAGAACAGAAATACTGTGGCAAGAAAAAAGCGGACAGTTACGTGAAATGAAGAAAAGGACTAAATAATGTTGTTGATTTATTGTTAATTAAGTTTTATAGAACTACTTCAGAGTGTTTAAGTAAAAATAATAATAATAAAAAACATGAAGCTCCATTTCTTTTTACATTAAAAGGTAATTTTCTAGAAACCTGCAGCAACTCCGATTTTAACGAAATTTGGTATACGGGGTTTTTGGGGCGCTGATCACGAATCTGAGATTTTTTGGCGGAAACGTTTCGTTCTCGAGATATTCATCATCAAAGTTCAAATTTGAACTAAGCTTATTTTCACTATATTCCCCCTTCTTTTTGCACACAATTCTTGATTTAAAGCTAAAGTGTCACAAAATATTTGATTTTTACCTTTGAAAAAACCGTTCCCCCTTCTTTTTGCACACAATTCTTGATTTAAAGCTAAAGTGTCACAAAATATTTGATTTTTACCTTTGAAAAAACCGTTTTTTACGTTTTTACATTATTTTTGCATTAAATTGCGTTGCTTTTCTTTGATAAGGCGGCAACCATTCATGGCACACTGGGTTTGAAATGAATCTAAGTATAGCTATGCAATTTAATGCAAAAATAATGTAAAATACGTAAAAACAGGGGTTTTAAAAGGTGAAAATCAAATATTGTGTGCCACTTTAGCTTTAAATCAAGAATTGTGTGCAAAAAGAAGGGGGAATATTGTAAAAATAGGATTAGTTTAAATTTCAAGTCTGATGATGAATATCTGAAGAGCAAAACGTTTCCGCAAATTTTTTTTCAGATTTGTGATCAGCGCCCCAAAAACCCCGTATACCAAATTTCGCCAAAATCGGAGTTGCCGCAGGTTTCTAGAAAATTACCCATTAAAATATTTATTAGTTCAGACATATCTTTATTTTAAACAAAACAAATAACAGAAAGGCCATATTTCTAGAAACAAATGAAACCAAAGCCGCCCATGTTAAAATGGTCTATAAATTAGAGCGGCTGCTTTTCCAGGAGTCATTTTCTGCAATAACTGGTGGTCCAAACATAGTCACGGTAAATATTTTTGAAAACAGGAAAATATACCCTCTCCAATTAACGTAAAATATACAGGGTGCTCCATTTAAAATTACAAAGTCGATGCCCATTTGTTTACAATGCGATTGTCATTTGTTTATTTTTAAAGCAAATACTGGCAGTTCTTGTAAAATCATAAAACTTTTGTGTTTAATTTCTATTTTATTTTAAAGAATAAAGCGTGTAGACCCTGTTCAAAATATAACCGAACACTCCGTACCTTACCTTCTAAAATTAAAAAAAAAAAATGTACAAGTAAATTTTGTAGACAATTGAATTTTATGTCAAAATTTGGAGTTAAAGCATTAAGTAAGAAAAAAAATGTTTTTGTTATTTTTTCTTTTGTATGAGCGTACACACGGTCAGTCAGGTCTTTAAATTCATAGTATCGGTCTTATTCGCAGACCTGCCTTCGTACCTACCTTCAGGTAGGATTTAAGGCAAGTCTTATCGTGATTATGCCTATTAAAACCTAAATACTGAGTAAGAAGGACCAAAATACGAAAAAAAACCACATTTTTAGGATTTTTTTTAATTCGCTCCCTCATGTCGACTATTTAAGTGCATAAAATGTAAAATAGTTACATTTTTATTTTTAATGTTTTAACATCAAACTCTGACATAAAATTCAATTCTATACAGCATTTACTCACACAATTTTTAAAAGTACAAGTACTTTACTTTAGGTCATTTTTCATATTTTTGGTTATAACTCAGTCTGTATATTACCAATGGCTAAATTTTGTATTTCTTAGTTTAGTTTTGGACCTTGCAAACAAAATGCCAATTTAAAATTCAAACATTTTTGGTCGATTTGTCCTCTTGTAACACCCATCCTTTACACAATTTTACAATCTTCACTGTACGTTTTAAAGTTGATGTATAATAACTACCTTGAAGAAGGAGTGTAATCGACATGCTTTAAAAATGGGCTTGATTTTTTGTCTAAATTATAATTCTAAATATGTCACTAGAGGGTACTGTGGTCAATCGAGATCTTTCTGGGCTTGCTGCTTATGTTGCATATGTACAAAAAATAGTACAAAAGTAAAATGGAAAATTTTAATAATTTTTAAATACGATGCTATAGAGAACACTACCCAATTTTAATGAGTTTGTATTTAACAAAAATATGATATTTTAACAGAATTACATAATGGGTGCCCAAATTCCCAAGATCACCATTATTTTAATTTTATTATATGCATTTTTCGGTTGAATAAAAAAGTATTATTATTTTAATTTAGCTTCAGTTCTCATTTCCCTGAAGGAGGAACAATTCCCTAATTATTAACACGCTTTTATTAACTTGGGTTGTAACTATCTATCAATCTGGCTGGCTATGTAACGGAATCTTTGAGCCTAATTTTAACCAACTTCCAGCTATTCGATTTCTTTGAAACTTTGCACACGTATTAAGGAAACATGACAATGCAATAATCTGCAAACAGTATCCCGTTATCTTTTTTGGATCGCCAGGAAAAAAATTCCATTATATTATAAAAACAACACCTAGGATGCCATCTGTTGGCAACATTTCAAACTTTGCTATTAAATGAAGAAGAAATTTTTTAGTTTTTACACAATTTGGTTAGTTGCACCATTGGTGTTCAATTTTTATGAACAATAAAAATTAATAAGTTCTTTTACACAATTGGGTTAGTTGCACCATTGGTGTTCATTTATGAACAATAACAGTTAATAAATGCCGTTAACACGCTTTTTTATTAACTTGGGTTGTAACTATCTGGCTATGTAACGGAATCTTTGAGCCTAATTTTAACCAACTTCCAGCTATTCGATTTCTTTGAAACTTTGCACACGTATTAAGGAAACATGACAATGCAATAATCTGCAAACAGTATCCCGTTATCTTTTTTGGATCGCCAGGAAAAAAAATCCATTATATTATAAAAACAACACCTAAGTTGCCATCTGTTGGCAACATTTCAAACTTTGCTATTAAATGAAGAAGAAATTTTTTAGTGGGTTGCAATATATTGGCAACGGTCCAAACATTGCCTGGATTGCCATCTGTTGGCAAAATTTCAAACTTTGCTACTTAATGAAGAAGAAATTTTTTAGTGAGTTGCAATCTGTTGGAAAAATTTTAAAATTTGCCACTCTTGTTCATTAAAAAAAATTTCGCCATTTTGTCAAGAGTAGCAGAAACTAAAAAATGAAAAATAATTAATAGTTTAAAAAAACTAAAAAACACGCTTTTATATGCAACCGAACTAAAAATTAGAAAATAATTTTTCATTAAAAAAATATTGTCATTTCATAGTAAAAAGCGTGGGGTGATAAATATATTAAATGTTATAATTATTATATTTGCAAATATCTATGATGGAAAAGTTATGAAAAAATAGTAAAATGCACCCCACGCTTTTTACTATGAAATGACAATATTTTTTTAATGAAAAATTATTTTCTAATTTTTAGTTCGGTTGCATATAAAAGCGTGTTTTTTTAGTTTTTTTAAACTATTAATTATTTTAGATAATAAAAATAGGAATAGGAATCTTGAATTGTGTCATTAATAATAATAAAAAAAAGAAAAATAGAATTTTTTACTTTATCTTTAATTTTTGTATTTAAAGTGTTGATTTAAAAATTTTGCTTGTCTCTTAAGATACAAGTAGAGTTTAAAACTAAAGATTAGACTTGTTGCTTTAAAATATACAAAATAGAGTTTTGCAATGCTGCGAATACTTATTTGTTAAACATAAAAAAAACAAATGATTCTTTTAAAAAACCCCGACTTCCACCCCCGACAGTTCACTTTATATATAAAAAAATAATTGCTATTGTCACAAGGCTTTGTATACGACAATAAACAAGAATATTTAACGTTTGTGTAGAATTTATAAGCTAAGTATACAGGTCGTGCAAGCTTGATTCCTTCCACTGAGTTTTAGTGCGGTGAACACTAGCAGGTAGCGATTAGACAAAAAATATTTAAGTCTCGACCACTGCTTAAATGTAGTAAATAATAAAATTTACTTTTAAGCAAGGACGTAGCTAGGATCCGCTCACCTGTACTAAAAAATTGTCAAGGTGGTTAGATAAGGAATAAAGTTATGAATAAAGTATTGTACAGTGCTACATTAGGTACGCCGATATACGCTTTTCTTGAACTTCAGGTAATCATATTATTTTTTATTTATGAACCTAACAGTACAGAGTTTTTCAATAAAAAGTTTCCAACAAAGGTTTTTAGGATTCGGTAGTAGTGTAATTAGCCAGCAAAAACTTGGGTAATCTAAAAAAGTAAATGAAAATTAGTTACATATTCAGCGTGCCTTCGAAAGTTTTTACCAAATGAGAAACTTTTTATTTATTTACTTTACGAAAAAAATGCCTCTTTAAAAAAGTCCTGCTTGATAAGAAAATACATTTTCACAAAAATAATTTTATGTTGGATGTACAGGGTGGCTTAAAGAAGTCGTGTTACCAAATTAATATACACCGTATATCCTAGCTACGGCACAAAACTTTAAAGGGTGATTTTATGAAGAAAAGTTTCTATAAACATATGTCCGGAATTGCCTGAAATACAGGGCGTTAAAGTTTAAAAAAGTCGATATTTTATAAATATATTAAATACCCCTTAATCGACAGGGTTCAAATTAGATTAGAATCAGAGGAACATTTTGGTGTATTTGTTTAATGGAATCAAGCGCTTGTAATGTTTTACCTAGATTAACTTTATTGGATCCAGTAGCGTCTCAGTGGGCACAACAGCCAATATTATTGAGAGAAAAATGTTCGCCACTGGCTTTTTATGTAGTTTGTATATTTTTTCTATAAAGCAAATAAAAATACAAATTTTTAGTGTTGTACATTCTTTTTGTACGTGGTTTCGTATTTAAGAAATTTATAAAATACCGACTTTTAAAAAATAATTAACGCCTTGTATTTCAGGAACGAAGCAACTCCGGACATATGGTTATAAAAACTTTTTTTATAAAATGACATAGAAAATCACCCTTTTAGTAAGTTTTCTACCCTAGTTAAAAAATACTCTAAATTTCAATTTGGAAACAAGTTTTTTAGGCCACGCTGTACATCTAACCTACAAATATTTTTTTGAAAATGTATTTTCTTATTAAGCAGGTTTTTTATGAAGAAGGCACTTTTTTTCGAGTTGCCAAATAAAAATTTTCTTATTTGGTAAAAAGTAATAATTATTTTATAGCTAAGTGGCAAGACTGTCTCTAATATGCATAGCCTCGAAGGCTCGTGTAACGCATCTGTCAAAGATATACCTAGTACAATTCTAAACTATGAAGTTACCCTACTTTAACGTCAAATTTTAAATTATCTACTGGAGAGTAAAAATTCCAATTTAATATAAACGTAAGTTTTACGGTAATTTGGACTAATAAACGGCGTAAAAAATAACTTTGAGATCAGTCAAGTAAGTTTCAATTTTAAATAATTAATAGTTTAAAAAAACTAAAAAACACGCTTTTATATGCAACCGAACTAAAAATTAAAAAATAATTTTTAATTAAAAAAATATTTTCACTTCATAGTAAAAAGCGTGGGGTGCTTAATATATTAAATGTTATAATTATTATATTTGCCAATATCTATGATGGAAAAGTTATGAAAAAATAGTAAAATGCACCCCACGCTTTTTACTATATACTATATTACTATTACTATATACTATATATATCCGCGCAGACGGGTAGACGTGTTTTAAATCGCTCCGAGTTATTTCTCGTATTTAAGTTCTAAATTTTATAATAAGTTATTTTTATTAGGTATTCTGAAAAACATGAGTGTTGATAGTGGCGGAAAAATATCTGATGTAAAAAAAACTTAGATATCAAAACAAAAACAACAATAAAAAGACGAACAAATTCCACCGGACAAATTAATATTTCCGTGAGTGAGATAAATAAAATTATCGGTGTCGAAGATCTGAACAAAAAATTTCAAAACATAAAAACGTATGGAATGTGCCAAACTGATAAAAATAAACCAAATAGTGAGAATACCATAGGCGTAGGTGTAAATAATTATTTATTAGATGACCAAAAAATAATTCAGAGGAAATATTTTTGCCAAGAAAGTCAATTTCACGAACGCCCACCAAATCAGATAAAACAGATAAAATGACTGATCCCGCGTCACAAAAACGGCTCCGATCAGAATCAAGCCCCACTGGAATAGAAGAGAGACAAAAAATCCGGAAACAAACAGATGATAGTGTGGCATCGCAAAAGAATAACATAGAGTTTGAAGATGAAGAAAAAAACTTAAACCAGCATTTGAACGTGAATGAGGGAAGATGGTGCGGGTAGTAATCTTCACAAAATATTGGAAGCTTTAGAAACCATCCATTGTTTTGCAGAAAACGTAGAATTTAATAATGAGGACCTCTCAGCAATGAGAAAGGCGACATTTAATGTACATAAGATAGTGACTACTCTTGTCTACAAAGTAGGACAGCTGGAAAAAGAGAACTACATCTTTCGGCAAAAAATTGATAATAATAAACAGACAAACCAGAACTACACTTTTCCTTCATTTCCACCTTTACCCAAGGTCTCCACATCATTAGACGTTTCCTATTTAAATGAAAAGACAGTACGAAATTCCTGAGAAAAAAGAAAAAACCTACAGTACTATTACAAAATTAAATGGAAACACGAACCAAACAATCACTACGGAGAAATGGGTTACGCCTCCACAAAGGAAAAAACATGAAACGATAATAAGACTGAAAGAAGAAGGTAACCCAAGAAAATTATTAAAAGAAATTAAACAAAAGCATAGCAAAAATGGCGATTTTCCGGAAAATTTTAAGAATATTAAAGATCTACCCAGTGGTGCAGTTATTGTGGAGTGTCATAATAAATCCCAACAAAAAAGTGGCACAAAATATTAGAAAGTCATAGTGAACTGGAAATAAAAGAAATAGAGAACACCGATCCCATGTTTATGATAACGGGGATAGTAAAGGGGTATGACGCACAAACCTTTATAAAAGAACTTGTAATGGATAACCCTCAGATGCAAGTAGTTTTTGGAGAGAGGTATAGAAGAGAAAATTAAATTTATTGCCAAAAAGGAATGCCGAAATAAAAACAAGGAAAACTGGATATTGCAAACAAATCCAGTAATATTTAAGTGGATAATAAAAAACGATAACCTAAGCTTTGACTTAACCAGGGCATATGTCCAAGAATACAATAATTTGGCTATGTGTTATAAATGTTGCTTTTTGGTCACGTGGCCAAATACTGCAAAGGTGAGTTGTGTTGCCACAAGTGTGGTGGAAAACATGAAGGAAGGCAATGTTCTGAAGATACTCCATTAGATTGTCCAAATTGCAAACGCATGAAACTTAAAGACAGAATACATACGGCCAGAGACCCAAAATGTCCTGCATATTTACAAAAACTTGAAAGGCATCGGCAACATACAAATTATGATAGTAGCCAAGATGATAAACCTTTTTTATCACAGAATTAGGGGCTCCCAAGCCGGAAGTCATAACAATTCAGGAAGAGAAAAAACACATAAGCCCTCTGTGTACTGACAAAGTTAGTGTAATCCATCAGAACTTACAATCCATTGGAAATAGTGTCAACCTTTTGGATGACTTTCTGGAAGAGCAAAAAGATTGTGTAGTTTTATGTGCCACAGAACACTGGAAAACAAGTGAACAGTTACCTCATTATAATATAAAAGACTTTAATCTCGCAGCAAGTTTCTGTAGAGCAGGAATAAATAGACATGGTGGTTGTGCAATTTATGTTAAAAATGGTTGTAAATATAAAGTAAGACTAGATGTAAATAAATTAGGCTTAGAAAATCATTTTGAATGTTGTAGTTGTGAGGTAACAATTAATAGTAGTAAGATAGTCATAGTTTCGTTGTATAGGCCGCCAGATGGCGATATTAAAATATTCCAAGATAAATTGGAAGAATTGCTGAATATGAATAATAAAAATAACATCATTATTTGTGGAGACCTAAATGTAGATTTTTGTTGAAAAACAAAAATATGCTAAATATTATGTCTATTGCTAATTCATTTAATGTATATCACACTATTAATGCGCCAACACGGATTACAGAATCCAGTCAGAGATGCATTGACAACATATTAACCAATTTTAAGAGTAATTTTACATCAGAGGTTTTGCATTCTCACATTTCCGATCATACAGCACAAAAATAACACTAAAATTTAATAAGAAGCCCAACCAACATATCTTTAAACGAAATTTTTCTAAAAACAATATATTAACCTTTAAAAAAGGCTATCTGAAATATGTTGGAACAAAATATATTCTCTAGATAATTCTCTTGTAAACGATCAATGGAATGAATTTATAAAAATTATTTTGCTACACTTTAACAACTGTTTTCCATTAAAAAAGTTCCAATTAACAACCGTAAAAAACAAAACACATGTTGAAAAACCCGGAGATTAGAGAATGTAAAAAACAATTAGATAAATTATATGTATTAAAAAATATAAATATTAGATATAAATCTTTGTATAGTGAAAAGAAAAAGAAGTATGACTCTTTACTCTTAAAATGCAAAAAGAATGAGATTTCGGAGCGTTTGATAATAAAACAAAAAGTGTATGGGCAATTGTCAATGAAATTAGCGGAAAATCAAAAAATAATGATATAAACATAGATGGTGATCCAGAAAATGTGGCAAATAAGTTTAATGCCCACTGGCTGGATTCTGTATCCAAGATTTCAGCTAATTTGGACAACATCCCGTTTAACTCTTTTATACATCGTAATCCAGAGTCTATTGTTCTTAAACTGGTCACTACCGCTGAGATCTTGGAAATAACTCATAAATTAAAAAATAAAACTAGCAGTGGTCATGATGAAATATCAACTTCTTTGCTAAAAAACATAGCACAGGTAATTGTTAAACCTCTAGTTTACATTGTTAATAACTCTCTGAAGTTTGGTATTTTTCCTGATCAACTGAAACTTGCTGTCGTAGTCCCTATATTTAAAAAAGGTGATAATACAAACATCAACAACTATAGACCAATTAGTTTGCTTCCATCATTTTCTAAATTATTTGAACACATTATGTGTAGACGAATTATGGATTTTATGATTGAAAATGAACTACTTAATGAATCACAACACGGCTTTATTACAGGCAGATCCACACAGACAGCGATTTTTCAGTTTGTTGAGCACATTATAAGATCCTTAGAGGATGGGAATGTAACCTTGGGGATGTTCCTCGACTTGTCAAAAGCATATGATACTTTAAATCACGAAATACTTATAAAGAAACTTGAGCTGTATGGCATTCGGGGAACAGCACTAAGGTGGATAGTCTCTTATTTGTCCGGGAGGCATCAACAAATTGTTATAGGGAAAGGGAATAACCGGGCTTGGTCAAAAAAATCAGAACTGACAATTGGTATACCACAGGGAGTGTTATCGGCCCACTCTTATTTGTTATCTATACAAATAACATCTCTGAAATACTGAATAAACAGGGGGTAGTACTATTACAAGCTATGCAGATGACACTAATCTCTTGGTAAGTGCATCGAGCACAACAACGGCTATTGATAAAGCAAACTTACTAATGATGGAGGCAGACAATTGGTTCTCTAAAAATAAATTAGTGTTAAATAGTTCTAAAACCAGCATTATGATATTCAAACCAAGTCGTGGAAGAAGAGAAGAACCACAAACAATTAATGTCAATGGTCTAGAGTTAGATTTGGACTCCAGTGCCAAGTTTCTGGGTGTTGTTTTAGACAATGCACTTTCTTGGGATGAACACGTGGAACTTATGGAAAAAGGTTGAACTCAGTGTGTTATAGCTTTAGAGTATTGTGTAAATATCTAGATGTACAAACTAGAATAATGTTGTATCATGCAAATTTTGAATCCCATATTAGATATGGTATAATTTTTTATGGGTGTGGTAGCAATTTAAATAGAATTTTAATATGTCAAAAAAGAACATTAAGAACAATTCTTGGGGTTAACACTAGGGAAACATGTAGGGGAAAGTTTAGAGCAAACAAAATATTAACAGTTTATGCAATGTATGTCCAGGAATGCCTGTTATTTTTTTATAAACATAAGCACTTGTTTAGCAATAGTCAGTCACAAACAATATATCCAACAAGATCACAAAATTACATATACCCAAGACATAGATTGGCTTTAACTGAAAAAGGGGCCTATTATAATTGTATTAGACTATATAATTATTTACCTACTTTAGTGCAACGTATAGATAATTTTAAGAAATTTAAAAAAGTATATTTAAAATGTTGATCGACATAGAACCTTATGATTTAGAAGAATACTTTATAGGAGCTAGAGCCATGTTGTAATTATAGATTTATTTTTTCTTTTTTGTTATTTGACGCTATTTCTATTTATGTATTGTACATAATTATGAAATAAAGATTGTTTATTATTATTATTACTATAAAGTGAAAATATTTTTTTAATAAAAAATTATTTTTTAATTTTTAGTTCGGTTGCATATAAAAGCGTGTTTTTTTTAGTTTTTTTAAACTATTAATTATTTTTCATTTTTTAGTTCGTTATATCAATTAATTTTTTAAAAATAAATGTTCCAGTTTATTCACTAAAAATTTTTTTCGCCATTTTGTCAAGAATGGGCTAGAATAGGAATGTCTCACTATATTCCCCCGTCTTTTTGCACAAAATTCTTAATATAACAGTAAATTAGAACATACTATTTAATTAAGCAGCAAAAAGAAAATAACCAGCCCCTTTTTTATTAGTTCTGTGCCCCTGTATATCAAATTTGGTCAAAATGGGGGTTGCTCCAACTTTTGAAATAATTACCCAATTTGCATAAATAAGACAAATATTTTTTAAAATATTACCTTTTTAAACTAAAAAGAAATTTACCATAAATGTTTTTTTCTAAATATGAGTTTACTTTAGTTTACTTACCTTAAGTGATATTTTAATGTAGTTTGCTAATCTCCATTTCCAGTCTTTGTCCTAATCTAAGATTCGGTACAAGTACCTAACACTCAATAAAGGCCTTCTTTTAGAAAGTATAAATTGAAGATGGTATAAAAGTTATATGCAATAACTTGTTAGTTACTTTTCCAAAGCAATAAGTAATTTTTCATATTTTTTCATGGTTATAGGTTATGTGATTTAGGAACTATTTTGCTTACGAATGATTATTCTGGCTGCGGAGGACCATGTTAATTATTTATTTGCTTCTTGTATTTCAATTAAAGTGTATACTTTGTTTTTAATAGCTTGGTTAACTGATTTTTTCAACTTTCATTTCACATTAAAGGAATTTTAGGTTATGTTATGACTGTTAATTTTTTCAGATGTCAGTTTGTAATACAGATTTCTGTTTTATGACCGCCTGTTTTAAAAAACAAGTGAAGGTTATTCGTTCGTTAAAAAAGCGTTTTAAAAAAAACAGATGATTGTTATACGCTCCCGGAACGAATACTTTCAGCGAACGAATGAGTTCAATTTAGCAGAATTGAGCCCCTGGTCCCCAACCCGTCGGCAAATGTTGTCTAGTTCGATTATTCAATTGTCTAATCTGGCGCATCCGCCAGAACGTACGATTTTTAAAATTAGCAAAGTTTGAAATGTTGCCAACAGATGGCGACCCAGGTGTTGTTTTTATAATATAATGGAATTTCTTTTTCCTGGCGATCCAAAGCAGGATAACGGGATACTGTTTGCAGATTATTGCATTGTCATGGGTCCTTAATACGTGTGCAAAGTTTCAAAGAAATCGAATAGCTGGAAGTTGGTTAAAATTAGGCTCAAAGATTCCGTTACATAGATAGCCAGATTGATAGATACTGTTACAGACTTTCAAAAATGTGTTTAGGTTATAGAATTTTAGAGAGTTAGGATCATTTAATTTAGTTTGTTAATTTATTTAAATAATTTACCTTAATTTTTCCAAGTTCTTTCATCACTTTCGAAGGTTTCCGAAAACGCCCGAATTATCTATTAATAACTTTTATGCCATCATGTACTATGGAATTTTCACGATATTTCTCGAATATTCTAGATCATTCTTTACTCTTCCACCATACTATAAAAGGGCGACGGGAAACTTCGAGTTAGTTAGTACATATTCGACTTTTGTGCTGTAAACTTCGAGACAGTGACAATTTAAGATTTTGCCGTTATTGTAACCATAGTTACGTTACATTGTTAATAAAGGTATAAAAACGAAGGCACGTGTTTTTATACGAGGTGTTTTGGAACATTTGGTGTCAGAAGCGGAACGAGATTACCTGAGGAAGCCGAAGTGGTTAAGAAGATTGAATGCCAGTAGAGACAAGAAAGCAAACTGAAACGATGGAGGAAATAAGTTCACTTATTAAGCTAATGATGGAAAAACAAGAATCCCTGAAAGAAGACCTAAAGAAAGAAATGCAGACAAGCCAAGAAGCCATGAAAGAAGACCTAAAGAAAGAAATGCAGACAAACCAAGAAGCCATGAAAGAAGACATGAAGATCAGTCAAGAATCCCTGAAAGAAGACCTAAAAGCAATGAAGACCAGCCAAGAAAACCTGAAAGAAGACATGAAAATCAGTCAAGAATCCCTGAAAGAAGAAATGAAGAAGGAAATCCGAACTAGTCAAGAAGAAACCAGACAACAAATAGAGAAAATTCAAAAAGACCTTAAACGGAGCCAAGCGGAGATGAAACAAGAACTAAAAGAGAAGATGGTGAAAATCAGAGAAAATCTAAAAGGAGAATTTTATCATAGCCAAGATGAAATGAGAAAACAAATGTTGCTTGATTTAAAACTTACGAAAGAAGATGTTAAAGAAGAAGTGGAAGAACAAATGCAGCAAACAGTACAGTTACTTCAGAGTCAAGTTCAAGGCCAAATACAACAAGAAGTACAACATTTACAGCGACAAATTCAAAAGATAGTTAGCACAGGCGTAATTTCAGAAAGCGGTACCTCAACAACTGTAATGAAACCTCCTACTTTTGATGGCAAGGTACCATGGGTTACCTATCTTCGACAATTTGAAGCTGCTGCTGATGGTAATAAGTGGAGTTCCTCAGAGAAGGCCCGAGCTCTAGTACTTGCTCTTCGAGGAGAAGCCATGGAGGTGTTAAGAAATATCCCCGAAGAAAAGCAGTCCGACTATGAATCGATTGTAATGTTCCTGGAAATGAGATATGGCGAGACACATTTGCAGGAAGTTTATAAGGCGCAGCTCCAGGGACGAAGACAGAAATATAACGAAAGCCTTCAGGAATACGAAGCTGACATCGTACGTTTGATTAATCTGACATACCCGACATACCCTGAAGAAATAAAACAAGAACTAGCCGTGGGTAATTTCATTGAAGGTCTTCGCGACCCAGACATGAATCAGGCTTTAAGAATGGCCAGATTGAAAAAAATGTCTGAAGCTCTTGCCTATGCGCTTCAATTTGAGACAGCTAAGCAAACATCCAGAAATCAGCCAAGACTTAGAAGAACGAATTTTGTACCACAAGACGCCAATTCAAATGACGAATTGACCAGATTAATAAAAGAATTACAAGAAATCGTACGTAAAAAGCAAACCGATGGGGATAACAGTATGACCTTCCGACGAAAAAATGGCATCCTGTGCTGGAAGTGTGGCAAAGAGGGGCATATTCAAAGAAATTGTACCAGGTCTGATGCCCCTGCTAGCGATCCGGAAAACTCCCAGTAGCCAGCTTCAAGGGGCGAAAGCTGGCTAGGTGCTACCAAGCCCCATCAACAACAATAATTAGAGTATCCCGGCTGCAGAACAATGGCTCCAGCTTGGTAGTACCTGGAAACGTATGCGGTCGGGAATGCGAGATGGTACTAGACACTGGTTCCACACATACCATCGTGAAGCCGAACATCGTTGCTCACTGCAAAATATTCCGCCCTGAAAAGAATTACCTCTTGGAAACTGCTAATGGAGAAGTTATACCAATTAAAGGCATACATGAAGCCAGAATAACCCTAGGAACAACAACATTTATCCATGTCGTGTTTGTTGCCGACATCCTGGACGAAGTTATCCTTGGTCTTGACATTATGGAAAATCAGAAGTTTATACTAGACCTTCCACAACGGGTACTACGAACCAATAAAGAAGAGATTGTAATGAGACTACCACGAAGCAGTGAAAAATCGATTCGAGAAGTAGTCCTCACGGAAGATGTTATTCTACCGCCAAACTCAGAAAGCATCATACAAGCAAGGTTTGAAGATTCAGAAGAAGGTGAAATCGTGTTAGTCGAACCATTAGAAAATTGTCCCTTATACGCTAAAGGAATTCTACCAGCAAGAACTCTGGCGCAAACCAAAGAAAATATGGTATTTGTCAGAATGATGAACCTGAAAGATTTCCCTCAACAGGTCAAAATGGGTGACAAAGTCGGTACCTGTCAACCTGCTGCTATGATAGTTACCTATCCATGTACCACACCTGCAGGAGTCTCCACACATAAACTACCTGAGGCTCTTCAAGACCTGGTGATTTCATCAAAATCCTTGTTAGACCCAGTCCAAGTATCTATGCTGGAAGAACTTTTAAGAAGAAATCAAGATGTTTTCTCTTTATCCGAAAAAGATTTGGGTAAAACCAGTGTAGTTCAACATCGAATAAACACTGGAGACGCATCACCGATAAAACAACCACCCAGAAGAATTCCTTTAGCCAAGAAAGAAGAAGTTGAAAAGTTACTTGAGGACATGCAAAATCAAGGCATCATAGAACCATCCCAGAGCCCATGGTCATCTCCTGTAGTCCTAGTCAAGAAGAAAGATGGTTCCACCAGATTTTGTGTTGACTTCAGAAGACTGAATGACGTCACGAAGAAAGACAGTTTTCCACTACCAAGGATAGACGATACCCTAGATACACTCACCGGATCAAAATGGTTTTCGACATTAGATCTAAAAAGTGGCTATTGGCAAGTAGAACTTCATCCGGAAGACAAGGAAAAATCTGCTTTTTCAACTGGAAATGGACTGTGGCAGTTTAATGTTATGCCCTTTGGATTATGCAATGCCCCTGCTACATTTGAACGTTTGATGGAGTTAACACTACGGGGACTAACTTGGAAAACATGCTTAGTGTACCTTGATGACATAATAATTCTTGGAAAAACATTTGATGACCACCTGAAAAATGTTGAAGAGGTTTTTCAAAAGCTTAGATCCGCCCAGCTGAAGCTTAGCCCAAAGAAATGTCACCTGTTCCAGAAAGAAGTCAAGTACCTGGGGCATATAATTACAGAAGAAGGAGTAAAAACTGATCCAGAGAAAACTGAAGCTATCCAGAACTGGCCTGTACCAAAGAACAAGCATGAAATTAGAAGTTTTCTGGGATTGTGTACCTATTACAGACGGTTCATACATGGGTTTGCCGATATTGCAAGACCATTACATCGTCTTACGGAAAACAACAACAGCTACGAATGGACTGAAGAATGCCAAGCAGCTTTTGTACACCTAAAGAAAGCCCTGTGCAATCCCCCGGTGTTGTCATATCCACAACCAAATCAAACATTTATTGTGGACACTGATGCAAGCAACACTGCTATTGGTGGAATTTTGTCACAGATGCAAGATGGCCAAGAAAAAGTAATAGCCTATTTTAGCAAAGTCCTTTCCAAACCTGAACGAAATTATTGTGTCACCAGAAAAGAACTTTTGGCTATTGTTAAATCCCTAGAGCATTTTCATAAATACCTGTATGGCCAGAAATTCCACCTAAGAACGGACCATGCATCACTTAAATGGTTGCTTCAGTTCAAGAACCCTGAAGGTCAGATAGCACGATGGCTACAACGCATTCAAGAATATGATTTCAAAATTGAACATCGAAGGGGACTGAACCATAAGAATGCTGACGCTTTATCAAGACGACCTTGCCCGGATGATTGTAAACACTGCAGCAGACGAGAAGAACATGAAGATCCTGATGAATTTCACTGCCGAAGAACACGTCTCCAGTGCTCTCAAGAATGGGATCCTAAGATCTTGGCCAAAGAACAACTAGAAGATCCCGATCTTGGAGACATTATCAAACTTAAGACAGAGAATTTGGAAAGACCACCATATCAGAAAATAGCCTTCAAGTCTCCAAGACATAAAGGGTACTGGGCCATATGGGACTCTTTGATTATTAAAGATGGCCTATTACAAAGGGTCTGGGAAAGTTCTGACGGCAAAACCCATAAACATCAGATAATCCTACCAACCAAAAGGATCCCTGAAGTATTGCAAGCCTTGCATAATGGTGTAGGAGATGGCCATTTCGGAGTTATGAAGACTCTTGAAAAGGTTCGAGAAAGGTTCTACTGGCTGGGAAGTCGTGCAGACGTAAAAGACTGGTGCAGAATGTGTAAGGACTGCGCTTCCAGCAAGGGACCGAAAACACGAAGCCATGGCAAGATGAAGCAATACAATGTAGGAGCACCTTTTGAAAGAATTGCCATAGACATAGCAGGGCCATTTCCAGTTAGTAAATCAGGGAATCGCTATATATTGGTAGCGATGGATTACTTTAGTAAATGGCCAGAAATCTACCCAATCCCAAATCAAGAAGCTATCACTGTTGCTGATGTATTATTTCAACAATGGATTTGTCGCTATGGAGTTCCTAGAGAAATACATTCCGATCAAGGCAGAAACTTTGAGTCCGATCTTTTCAAGAACCTTTGTAATCTCCTGGGAATCCATAAAACAAGAACAACACCTCTTCATCCCCAGTCCGATGGCATGGTAGAGCGGTTTAACAGAACACTTGATAACTACCTGAAAATTAAAGTAAATGACCAACAAAGTGACTGGGATAACTGTATACAGCCGTTTTTATTAGCATACCGCTCCGCAATTCACGAAACTACTGGCGAAACACCTGCTAAAATCATTTTCGGAGCGGAAATATGCCTTCCAGTTGACTTGCTTACAGGACGACCTTCCACCAATGAAGAACCAGCAGAAGACTATGTAAGTCAACTAAGTAAACAGCTACAGAGGATACATGAAGAGGTGCGTACCAAGTTACAAAAAGGAAGTGACCGTATGAAATCCCGCTATGACTTGAAAGCTAACCATCAGGGATTTGTCGTCGGTGAAAAAGTTTGGTTATACAATCCAACAAGAACCAAGGGGCGTTCACCGAAACTACAGAAGTCATGGGAGGGACCATATAAAGTGGTGACACGGCTTAATGATCTGGTGTACCGTATACAGAAGAGTCCACAAGCAAAGATGAAAGTAGTACATCTAGAAAGGCTAAGCCGTTATCAAGACAGTGAAGATACTTGATCGAGACGATCAAAACTTGGAAGGGGGCAATGTTACAGACTTTCAAAAATGTGTTTAGGTTATAGAATTTTAGAGAGTTAGGATCATTTAATTTAGTTTGTTAATTTATTTAAATAATTTACCTTAATTTTTCCAAGTTCTTTCATCACTTTCGAAGGTTTCCGAAAACGCCCGAATTATCTATTAATAACTTTTATGCCATCATGTACTATGGAATTTTCACGATATTTCTCGAATATTCTAGATCATTCTTTACTCTTCCACCATACTATAAAAGGGCGACGGGAAACTTCGAGTTAGTTAGTACATATTCGACTTCTGTGCTGTAAACTTCGAGACAGTGACAATTTAAGATTTTCCGTTATTGTAACCATAGTTACGTTACATTGTTAATAAAGGTATAAAAACGAAGGCACGTGTTTTTATACGAGGTGTTTTGGAACAATACATACAACCCAAGTTAATAAAAGCGTGTTAAAAATCAAGTTCTACTTAAAAATATTTAAATAATTTGCCAGTTAAATACTTACCGGTTAAATTTTACAAATAGATATCTACTTTTTTAGAAATATTTCCTATTTAGCAGTTTGAAGCAAGTCAGTATTTATTTCACATTTAATACAATAAAAGATCAATTTTAATGCACATAATCATCAAAATATTGTCTTTTGACAATTTTTCAAACGTCGTTGTTAACCTAGCATAACACGTCAAATTTAGAAAAGTTAAAATTTAATAAAGATGCCCATGAAAGCTGTGTTGCAAAATGACATTTCGTAAATTTCTACTCAAAATGTAAAATGGGTTATTTACTATGTTTTATACAAATAAATACATTTTAAACTTAGAAATTCTTGAAATTTTTAATAATTACACATATAAGGTTTTAAATATACACCATTTAAGTAATGTTATGTGTTATGGTGTATTATTTAGTGAATAAATATGTCAAATTTACAAATACAAATAATACCCACGTAAAAGAAAAAGAAAATAACAAAAAAAAAACCGTGATAACCAGGTAACATTTTAATATTTTAAATAGATTAAGGCTGTTTTTAATTCGGCTTTAAAAGTCATAAATCCAAAATTCGTCATATTATCTGTGAAAAGAAATGGGATGAATTCCACTACATATTGATATATCTGGCAACAATGTTTCATCTTGGTTTCATTTGATCCCGATTGATATGAGCGCCCTCTATTGTTTTCTAATAGAAATGCTGTAATTTAAACCCGTTTTTTCAAAATAGTCCCGTTGTCGTTTACACACCTTCCTATAGGTCACCATAATAATAACTATGCCTTTAAACTTACCTGCCAAGTACCAATATTCGGCACTCTTTGTCCAAACGGCCTTTGACACACATATGCTAGCTTAAAAGCGTCACTTCTTATTTCAACCAGATTGTTAAACATTGCACATAGGGCAGCTGGTGGAAACGCGGACGAAAATAATATTACATATCCCAGCTGTATCGTCATTTCTAAGTAATCAGCAAATGTTCCATCATACTGAAACATTAAAAAATATATTAACAGCAATATTCACAATAGCGGAAATTTAAAATTGCTTTAATTTAAATAAAAACTTATATATTAAAGGATATTTTAGGATCAATAAACAAGTCAGTTTGTAAAATTTCAGGAAAGAGAACTTCTTATTCTTCAATTCAGAACATAACTTCCCAAATCTTAATGTACCAAAGAAGGGAAGAAAAGACTGTTTTTCAAAAACTTAAATTAAATGAGGAGCTCCAAATCAAAACGCGGTTTTTGATAAAACGCAATTTTTAGAACACTTTACAATTTTTTTCTGCGCGTTTCCTATTTATGAATTTAAAAAGAATTTTTAATTAAAATATGTTATATTTATAAATTTATAATATAATATATTTCAAATAAAATACCTTTTATTTAACCATAAATAATAAAACAGTAAAATTGTAAGATACTCTTTAAAACTATATTTTATCAAAAACTGCGTTTTTATTTGGAGCTTCTGAAATAATATCTTAATAATCATATATTGCTGATTAGTCAAAGCTCACAAAAAAAAATAAATTTAGCATTATCAATGGCAAAAATAATGTATTACTATAGACTTCCAGAACGTTCCTACATTTAACTTTCGTCATTGTAAGTCGAGCTTACGTATCTTACGTTGTCTGTTACTATGCATTTATAGGTAAAACTTGGGATACCACCTACTAGCATTAAGGTATTGCTATACAAATAACATTTGTACAGGGTTTTGAATTATATTTTGCCACCCATTTTTAACTATAACCAAGAAGGATATAAAAAACGTCGCAAATAAAAGTTTCATATTTTTTCATCTACTGTCTTTTGAGCATAAAAAAACGTCAAAAACTCAATAAAAATTGAGAGTTAAACTTTTTTAATGGACACCTTGTATATTATGTCACCGTTAAAAAGATCTTTTAAAAAGCGTTACAAATATACCACATTTGATATATCTATCTTTAATGGTTTCGGAAATATGGCTATTTAAATCTGGATATAATTTCCATTACATATTATTATCTATAGTCTCAGCTTAGTGCTGTAGGTAGGTATAATGAAAAAGAAATCCACTATTTTTCAGATTTTAGTGGTCATATTTTTACAACTATTTTTTTGTAAAGCTTTTTAAAAGACCTTTTAATGATGACATAATATACAGGGTGTTCCATTAAAAATAAGTTTACCTCCACATTTTTTTTAAGTTGTTGATGTTCATTTGTTTCTTTTTTATGCTCAAAAGATAATAGATAAAAAAGAACGAAACTTTTATTCAGGTCGTTTTCTGTTCTATCCTGCTAGGTTATAGCAAAGACAATTGTAGTTTCACCATAGACTCCGAGAACAATGCTAAATTTTTGGCCATCAGTTTGGACGCTGGCTTGGCTGAATTTATGAAGCGGCAAATTATACGTACTTTTTACGTGTGCACTCGATGACTAACCGCTTCATAAATTCCACGAAGCGGGCGTCCAAGCTAATGACCCAAAATTTAGCATTATTCTGGGTGTCTATAGTGAAACTACAATTGCCTTTGGTTATAATTAAAACTGGGTGGCACACTATAAATGAAAACCCTGTACATGTACTTACAAGAATTTACCATAAAAAAAAATTGAAAAAAAAACATTAAACTTTAATTAAAATTCAATACGTGGATGAGCAATTATTTTTCTTTTGTAGAGAAAACATCTAATTAAATACAATAAGTTGAACTAAATGCATAGGCTAAAAACAAATATCTTGTGCTCTTAATCTCGCTAAGTGATCTATACTACTATATTCTATGCTAGATATTTATAGGCTTGAATTACTAGCCAACTAAATATAGTGACGGTTTAATCCAGTTTACACACGATATTATTTAAAATTTATTATACAATGTGGTCCATTTAGTGTGCAACAAATGAAAACATTTTGTATTTACAATTTCTCAAAAAAAATTATTCTTTATAAAAGTTAGTGCCTGGTCCCAAACCATAGGGGCAGTAGTTAGTTTTATTAAAAGTTTAATGGTATACAGGGTAGTCAAAAAGACTGCTTAAAAGTAAAATTCCCTTATTTTAAAAAATATAACAAAATGTTGTAAAAGTTAATTAGAATCAAAATGTATGCCAAATACCAAGTCACGGCCTCCTATTAAAATTTTAATTCATTTGTTTTTTAATTTTAATTTATCGGTTTTACACTTTTACATAAAATTTTAAACAAAAATTTTACAAGGTAAATAACGAATTTTTATACGCACATTATTATTTATAGTATGTTTTACTTGATTTGATTAAATGTGTTTAAAGGTCAGTTGGTTGGAACTGCTTAACAGAAATATTGAATCAGAATAATAAAAATTTGTATCATACAGCGATAATTAAAATTTTCAAAAAAAAACTAAATAGCAGGCCATGACTTGGTATTTAGGCATAACCTTTAATTTTAAATAACTTTTTATTTATCATTTTGTTGTATTTTTAAAAATAAGGGTACTTTACTTTAAAGCAGGTTTTGTTTTATTGATCGCTGTTTAACTTTTAATAATAATAACTACTGCCAATACAGTTTTGGACCATGCACCAACTTTTATGAATAAAATTGCCATTTAATGTCAATCAACTTTCAGAATCTCCTAAAAAACGGCTGAAATTTAAATTTTAAAACCTAAATAAAAGTTAATTTTTAAAATTTGTATTTAATTTTATCTTGACAGCGGTGGCAGACTTGTCACCAAAACGTCAATTTTTGGTTACATATTTTATTTTTTTTGTTTTTTAATCTGACTTGGCGTGTACCCAAATAAATAACATCTATAAAATTTTCTGACAAATTGCAAATAACAAAGTTTTCCATTTGTTGCACGCTTAATGGACCACACTGTATACATATTTATTTTCTTAATTGGTTGGGTTATCTTTAAAAATGGTTATTATTACCGCTTCTTTATTTTTGTTTTATAGCTTTACCTACACCAATAAGTACCTCTTTCTATAGTAGGGAAGCACAAGATGGGGATTTTGGGATTTACTACAGAGCGGCAGATTAGTATTTGGAAGAATAGCTTGTACCGGGTTAAGTACCTCCATCAAATATAAGTCCCATATACAGGGCCAATAGTAAAAAAACAAAAATATATTTATCAAAAATTTTGGAATGAGTCAGATTAAGATAAGGTGATTACATGCTAAACAGTGTATACTCCAATAATCTGAAAATTTGAGAGTGGCGTAAAGAAAGCGAAGAGCTACAAAGTTGTAAAAAAACGTGATTTTGACATTTGAGTTTGGTTATTTTTTTTATTTTGAAGAATTACGAAAAATATATAATTTGATACGACCCGAACGATTTCCATGAGCCGAAATAATAACAGTATTTTTTGACATATTTAAAAGTCTATAGCCACTTCCCCCACCGATAAAAATGTATACATTATATAAAATGATTTTCTTCTTATCATTTAAGCTTTGCAATCCAATAGGTCTTTATAACGCTCGAGTAAATCCCCATTTAGCATCGTAGGCTCCCCTACCACTATACTTTGGGCGCTTTAAATTGAAAATACCACCTGAACACAAAATGGATAACATTGGATTTAAAAGCCAGTAACCATAGAGAAAAATTAATTTTATTGGTTTAAAAAGTCAGTAACCCTAGTTACTTAACAGGTATTTTTGTCAATATATAGTGTCAAAACTAAAGGGTTGTTAATTATTATGATTATTGTTATATGTTTTTATTGATTTGGTTCGCTGACCTGATGAGAATCCAAATCTAAACACTGTGCATTATCTAATTCATGCTAAAATTCCTACAATTTTAACTTACCCCAGGTTTAAACTATCACAGATATAATTTTTATAAGAAAATACATTAGTAAAATAATATCCTATCTGTTGTAATATTTTATTACCTTATATAATGAACATTCCAGCTCCGCTTGGCTCATACTTCTTTTAGCATTAGGTTGGTCACCGGTCTCATCTCCGTCTTTTGAGGAATTATTTGATTTTTCCGAATGTTCTACCTCTTCTATAAAACAATAATTTGTGGTTTATACATATTTTAATCCCTTAAATATCATTGTCTAAAAAAGATATGCAAGCTGTATAGTTGGGTCAAATACTAAAATAGGGTATTCCATAGATAACCTACATTTAGATCCATAGTGGCAAGAAGCATTTCTCGGATTTTTACGACCGCGCGCAGTGGGTGGACGAACATGCGCACTTAAAAGCCGTGGCAAAATACAAACACCGGCACCCCGTACCCTTCGTCCGCGGTCTGACCATAACGCTCATTAGCTACCGTAAAACAAAACATAACCCTTTTGTTTGTTTTGGTCGTGCAGTTATTTTTAAAGATTTTCACAATATTTAAGCTGCAAATAATCAATCATCATATCAATATTTTTCACTTGTAATAAACCCGAGATAAATCATTAAAACCAGAAAAACAAAACAGCTGATTTTGACACTTCTGTTTAACCCGACTAACCCTGGCTTTAACCTGGGTCAGGTCACCAAGATCCAACCCGAGTTAAGGGTCTGATCAATTGATGAATGAACACGGGTAGAAACTGTCCAATCCTTTTTGAACGGGTTTTATGGATCGGTTAAACTCAAGAACAATATTTGAGGCCTTTAATTACTGTAATGCTGCTTACATTATAATTTTTGAAATTTAAGTTTAATACTTATGATTTTTGTCTGATATACAGGGTGTTACAACAAGGTTAAGGCCAGATTTTACTACTTAAAATATAATTAAAGTTCATTGTAGTTGTTAATATCTTGAATACCCCATACCAAATGTTGATAAAATATGGCAGTATTATTTTTAGCATTAAGAGAATAATTATATTTTTAAGAAAAATCCATTTAACTGCATACCCCTCGCCTACACAAGAAACAGATAAAAAATGTTTGATAATTATTTTTAATATTATTTTTAAAATATTTATAGAGCGTGTCTTTCGGAAGTTTTTACCAATTGGAAAACTTTTTAATTTTAATTGGCATAAAATGACATAAGAAATCACCTTTTAAAGTTTTGTACTGTAATGCCCTGTATTTTAATTTGTAAACCAGTCTTTTTTAGGCCACCCTGTACACCAAACATCAAGTATTTTTGTGAAAATGAATTTTCTCATCAAGAAGGACTTTTTTTAAGATACACTTTAGGCTAATACGTTTAATTTTCATTAATTTTCTGTTAAGTTGTGTCAGTATCCTACTCAGGAACCATGGTAACCTCACATTTCTGATTTTCAAAGCACACTAAAAAAGTTCCCTGTTAAAATCGAGAGAAATGCATGCTTTTGGGGCGCATCATTTATTAAGAATAATAATCCTGTATCCTCAAATTATTGGCAGATTCGTTTTAACTGAATTATTTCCCATAGTTTGTCTACAAGAAAAACGTATTAGCTTAATTGTAGCTAAATCCGATTTCTTTGACAACAAGGTTAAATGTTTTTTTTTGGAAAAAGTCCCGTAAGTCCAGTCCTGACTAAATCTATTCGACAAACCTAGAGAAAACATATCTACCTATTAGCCCTGTAAAAATAACAAAGATAGGCGCAACAGATAAAAAGTTTTTGTTACTTAAAAAGTGTGCAAGTTTAATTTGGCCCACCCTGTATTGTGAGTCAACTAAGATACAAGAGGTACCTGAAATTGTAATATTTTTAATATTAGTAATACAACTAAGAGGGCTATGACGGTTTTTGTTTCACAAGTTCCACAAGCCCAGGTTTGCGAAAACCGCAAGGTTCTGTCTTTATTAATAACAGCAACCTCGCAGTTGCAACCAAAATGGGACTTCCTGTACAAGTGTTTTATTATCGAAAAAAACACCACACCTATATATTGTTCCTAGAAAAATAACATTGATATTCAATTTTAACTAAAACCATTCAGATAAGATTATGAAAATTATAAATTATAGATAATTCATGCAAAAATTTAATAGTTTAAAAAAGTCGTCATATTGCAATTTTAGTAGTTTTCTCTTCAAAAATAGAAATATCTAACATGTAGTGAATATTTTTAGACAATTATGGAAAAAAGTGTTTTAATCTTTCAATTTTTTACTGTTCGTGTGTGACAATGTTTTGATAGGTGATTTAAAAACGATTAATTGGAGACAAATGACTTTGCAAACCTTTCAGTACACAATAAAACTAAATAAATGACTTTAATGTTAGAAGGTAGGTACTAACATAAATTATTTAATTTTAGCTATAGTGTAAGATATATGCCCTTACGCAGCTTTACTCAGTTCAATATGTCTATGGTGGGTGGGCAAACATGTATAAGTCAACATTAACTGAAAATGAGTATAAGGTAATTTTGTCCACATTTTAAGTTCCTGCATCCATTGGTCCAAACAGTATATTTCATAAAACCGTTTTGAACACGCTAAACCTGTATTTCTACTAAATAGTACACAAATTTATTATAAAATTATCAGCATTAAAATTGTTCAAACGCGTTTTTCTCGATTTGTCAGTTTTTGACGTATACTTCGTTTGCCCTCCCACCATAGATTTAATAGTTGAACTTTAAAAATACTTCTTACATGGTGTAAACTTATAAGCGATCATAAATATGCAAATTTTTCTTTGGTGTCCCAATCTATACTAATATTATAAAGAGGTAAAGTTTGCAACTTTGTTTGATTGTTTGTTTGCAAGGGCTAATCTTCGAAAATGCCGAACCGATCATGAAATTTTTTTCACAGTCAGAAAACTACACTATTCAGGAGTGCTATAGGCTATATTTTATTATGATTAAACGAAAAGTTCAGTTCAGGCACGGGTCGGCTAGTTTGCAATAAATAAAATAATTTTAGGCTGCAACGGTAAAATCCTTTCATAAAAAAAAGTTTATACAGGCTGTCCGAAAAGTTAACAATAATACTGAAATGAAAATGAAACAACCCATAAGCAACCAAAAAACATTAAATAATCCTCGAAATAATCTCAGTAAAAACTCATTGGTTTTTCAGGTATTGACACTTAAAATTCATCAAAATCGTCCTCTTGGATTAAAGTTTTGATTGTTACAAAAAAAAAACATTTTTATACAAACTGTTCACGAGTGGGGTTTACGAGAGGACAAAATGACCAAAAATTTCATTTTTTTTAAATTTTGATAAAAGAATTCTACCAAAAGAATTTGTCACCCCAGTTTATAAACACCCTGTGTATTAACGTATAAAAACCATGATTGATACTGACAGTTTAATTGTTAAAAAAACTAATTAAAAAATAATCAAAACTGCCCTATCCGAAATTTAATAATAATTTAAAAATTGATATGGTGAAAATTAGTATAATAGCGCTCTTACCTCCTCCAGGTGGTGGTTTAGGACCTAAGGGGCTTAATGCACCCCACATATCAAAGCTCATTTTAGCTAGTCGAAGATGTTCAAGAACGTAGGGTAATGCTGATTCTTTTAAGTTTCCTATCACTTGTCTTGAAATAAGTAGTGCTGCCAATTGCTAAAAAATATATAAAAACCT
Organism: Listronotus bonariensis; assembly: GCA_014170235.1. Classification (NCBI taxonomy): domain Eukaryota; kingdom Metazoa; phylum Arthropoda; class Insecta; order Coleoptera; family Curculionidae; genus Listronotus; species Listronotus bonariensis. The sequence goes on along the minus strand of JACEGR010001221.1, from coordinate 45,019 downwards.
GATTACTGAGCTATTTGGCTTTTAAACTGTTTATAATTTATAAAATACAAATATTTATCAAGTAATTGACAAGTAGTATAACCTAGAAAGAAAGAAGTGGTCGTGGCTTAATATTCGCTTTAAAAAACATTCCCTAAAATATAAGAGATACCGTGATCCTAAAACAACTGTTTATCTTTTTTTTTAATAATAAATTTATTTTAAAACAATTAACATTTTAGGAAATTATAGTGACATCTCATATTATTCTCTTTACCTCTTTAAGTCTAGCCTGGTCTTGAAGATAGAAGGCAATGTAAAATAATGACAGAAACGAATTGACGAACTGGAACTGCAATAAAAAAATACACATTATATTAGTAAAATTTAGATCATAGCTAGTAACACCAAATTATTGAACCATTTAAGGTATTTACATGCCATTATTGTAGAACCAATATGTGCAATCATCTATCTAATCAATCTAAGCATTTTAAATTATTATTGTGTGGATAAGTAAAAGTGTAAAAAGCGGTAATTTATAAACCATTATCATAAAAAAAAAAACTAAAAATCTAACCAGAACAACTAAGAAATGTGAATTAATTGTAATGTATCTGCTAGGTATTAATAAATAGTAGTTTTATGTAATCGTATTTTTATAAACAAAAAATAGGACTAATAATTAAAACCAATATTTTAAGCTTCTGATTTTTTGTAAACAAATTATATTTATTGATATGGATATGATTATTATAAAAGGAATGCTGGCGTCAAGGTACGTAAAAAGAAAACAAACAATAAGATGTAACATATTTACTTTTTATTTAATTTCTTTATAGAACATGTACAAGCAGAAAAAAATGTTATCAGATATATTAATGGTTTATAAATATCTTTTCGTGTAAAGCAGAGTAAAATATTGTGTGTATACAAACCAGGGCAACTTTGCCGATGAGATGATTTTCATACTTGGTTTCGAGTCGGTAATTTTCTGAGCAGCATTGCAACAAAATATAGCCCAAAGTTAAGGTAAACTATTTCTATTCTCTATTAAACTTAACATCGTTCTAATTTTTATGGAACTATAAAAAATGTTTTTCAGTTTTTCCATTACTAAATATTGTAAAAACTTGACTGTAACAGTGGTAAAAAACTATAGACGTCGTGCCATCTCGATTAGACAAAGAACGCCTGTATTGAAACCTTCATCAATTTTAGGCGATTAACCAATTATAAAAGGTATTTACCAATCGGTTATGTTGACGTTTAATTCATGTATTATACGTCAAAGTAGTCACCAATTATGGCCGCGGTTATAATTAGTTGAACGCCTAAAATTGATGCTTTTCTTATACGATGTCGCGCCAGTAATGCTTTGTCCTTGTTTAGACCGTCTAGTTTCTATGCATTGGCAAAAATTGCCCATGGTGATTTAGAAACTGCCATGACGTATATTATTTTCTTTGTTTTTTAATAACGATAGTGATAATGTGCTCGAAGTGTACAAAATAAGCTCGTTTGACAGATGATAGTGTTTTAAATATATCATACCTAATAATGATACACGTAGGGCTTTTGTTTCTGTGATATTATTGTTAAATTCTTAGTTACATATATCAATGACATTTGTAGTTTTACCCAAGACACCCAGCGAGGACTCAAGCTTTGCAAAATGCATTAAGCGGTAATGTCTACGGTGTGTACGTATAGTCCACCAAGACAATACACTGTCTAATACAAAAAAACACATTTAGATTATCACTTAACAGTCTCTAAAGAATACGACTCGAAGAATATAAAAACAAACATGATTTTAAAATATTTTATAGCTAAATAAAAATTAGAACGATAAACCAAGACCTACATATATTATCTATTACTAGTTCTAATCCATTGATAATTAAAAAGCGGCAAGTCTAAGATAGTTTATTTCTCTGTTAGTTTGGTTAAGTATATGCTATACGTTATTGCATTATACTCATAACCAGTAAAAAGTGACAAAAAAATCTAATAAAAAATTATAATATAGTTTCGCGTATGAGAGTGCAAAATGTGGCAAAATTTATATTTAAAAAATTACTTTGTTATTTTAACTCTGCTTTTGATACACCTTATCAATATTGTCAACAATTTCCAAATAAACCCATTTTAAGTTTTTTGCATCACATACAATAGGGTGTGCCAAAAGAGCTAGCCTATCGATTTTTGTGTTAAAACGATCCTATATACCAACTGCAAGGGAGGATTTCTTGCTCAATTTTAAAAGGCGTCAGTGACCATTCAAAGTTTCCCATTTAAACAACACGTAAAATTTCATTTTTATTAAAAGTTCCATTATTTTTGGACCATATAGGATTTTCATTTTTTACATCACATATTTTTGTAGAGCATAAAATTTCCTAAAAAATCTATCTAAGGGTGTTTTTTTCAACTCAAAATTCTTATATTTCAAAGCTTTTAAAAATGTGTAAATAATGTATTTAAGCTTTAAATGTGCGAATTTTCAATTTAAAAAAACTACCCTCAGATTTTTTAGCAAATTTTAAGGTCTACAAGAAGCGGCGAGGTTAAGAATTTTATCTTAAACGGTTCAAAAGTTATGGTACATTTAATGAAAAATGATTTTTTACGTGTTCTTTAAATGGGAAACTTGCTCACCGACACCTTTTAGAATTGACCTAAAATTATCACTTGCAGGGGCATTTTTTCTTGATAAATAGGTTCATTTTAACACATAAATTCGATAGGTTAGTTTTTTTGGCTCGTCCTAACACACACAAACAAAGTTATTTCGTGTATTGAGTTGGAACACCTAGTAAAACGTATTATTAAAATAGCCTAAACAAGCTCTTTAAATACTGATTGGTTTAACTATAACTAGATTGCATTTGAAAATATTATTAAGTCTAAACTAACTACAGTAAGTAGAGCTCATAAACACTATTAAACCAAATATATATTTTTTAACATATTGTCGAAAATTTCGCCGAAACCTATGCGTCAAAATTAAACAATCAACCATATATCGCAAAAAATAAGACAACTAAGGTCGTACATCGTGTGTTTTGGGAAAAACCTGGTCATACGTTCTTGCTCCAAACTTTTCAGCCTATTCCTAACATTTGAATATCAATATTGTTTTTATAATGACGATTTAGGATATTTCATATTCTTCCATATCCAATAGAGTTGATTAACCTAAATTGAATCGCCTTAAACAACGACGTTAACTAACTAACTATAAATATATTAGCAATCCCAAAAGCCTAACTGTAAAACACAATAAAAAATTCGTCTTTACAAATCCAAAGCTTTATGTAGACAAAAATTATACAAATTTAACATTACAACATTTTATTAATACCAGGTAGTAATAGGCATAATATAGTTACTTTTCAAAAAATGTTTTAAACGTTTATAATAGGTTCCTATAGAATATTAAACAGCATACTGTTATCAGATAGCTTATACAGGGTGTTTTACAACCTATCCTACAAACTTTAAGATCTAATTCTACAATAAAAAATATTTAAAAAAAATATCATATGAACATATTTCCTAAACGTCCTAAGTTTTTGAACTGCAGGGCCTTAAAAATAAAAAAAATAAAAATGTTTTTTATAATAACTTTTATACCAATTAGGATATTTTTAAAAAAATTGGGGGACGCCTCTTATGCACCAAAAGACAATTTTCGGCATAAAAGAAAAAAAATTATCAGGGTCGTTCATGAGAGGTAAGTTAAATATTTTTAATTAAAAATGGTACGCCACTGCATTTTTTTTTGAAAAAAAATCCCTTTAGGTTTGGAACATTTGATCTCCTGACTTTTTTTATTTGATGAACGGTCTTTTTGTACCGATATTATCAAATTCTACAGTAAAAAATTACTTTTGTTTTTTATTCTTTAATTAATTTAAGCGAAAATCGTGCAAGAAATAAAAAAATCATAAGATTAGGTTTGTTCCAAACCTAATGGACACTTTATTTATTTTTTTAAAGAAAAATTCAGTGGCGTACCTTTTTTTATAAAAAAATATTTAACTTAAAACTCGTATGGACGACACAACGTTAAAGTTTCAATCATTACGACGCTGGTAAAAATTATTTCTTTTCTTTTATGCTCTTGGTTCATAGGAGGCGTCCCCGAAATTTTTTAAAAATATCTAAATTGGAATAAAATTTATAAAAAAACAATATTTTTTTAACATCCTGTAGTTCAATAACTAAGACGTTTAGGACATATCGTTACTGTTATTACGAAGGGGCCTATGTCTATTTTTACAACTTAGCAAAAAAGCGTTTTAAGGAAAACTTGAGTAATTATTTTGGCGGTACCACTGACCCTTGCCTCTTATTTTAATTAATTTGTGGTGTAATACTAAAATATGCAAATTTGTCATAATATAAAATAGGGACCTTGTCTAACAATGGGTATAACTCATTTTCGTCAAATTTTGAGATAGGCCCTTTCGTAATATCAGCGACGATATGTTCATATGAAGTTTTTTTAAATTTTTTATTGTAGAATTAGCTCTTAAATTTGTCGGGTAAGTTGTGAAACATCCTATACACAAATTATTGTAACTGGTAATAATAAAAATGTTAGGAGATATTTCTTTCTGTACATAAGTTAAATTTTAAAAAGCAAAATTCTTATTTACTGCATATATGCTAAATTTTAGAATTTTCCAGGGTAAATTGTCTATATACATTAAATTGTGATCTTTAAATAATAATAAAAAAAAATCTAACACACATAACTAAATAAAACTTACCTTGATCATTTAACCAAATTGCAATTTTAAAATAGGCTTCGTCCATTAATGATATCACAACAGCCAACATAATTTTTGGAAAGTAGCCCAGCCAAAGAGGAAACGATTTGTTAGTTAGAAATGCATCCCACCAATCCTAGAATAAACAAATAATACTATTGAAACAAAACTTTTATACTACTAAATACTAGGGTGATTCAAAAATCGATCACGAAACCTAAGGGGGTGATTCTACTTGACAAACAAAGGGTAGTGCTTCAATTATTTTTTTTCAAAATCTCATTCGTTTTTGAGTTACAAGCCGTTAAAGTTCAATTTTATTTTGGTTTTTCGCCATATTGCATTTATTTTTAACCAATCCAGTTGATATTTGATACACAAATCGAGCTATACAGATTCTAAAATTTAAAGACAAAAGTACTTTTTTAAATATCTAAAACTTAAAATTTATTTACATTAAAACTTTTTATTTTGACAGATATCGCAAAGCTGGGGCGCCATTTAATAGACAATCAAAAACTAAAAATTAGGGTACTCTTTATTAAAGTCGATAAACCTTGCCGTTTAGGCACCAATAGACATCAAAGTTTTCATCAATTTAATCAAATTACCTACATACATATAGGGTGTCCAGTAACTCAACCGACAAACTAAACCAAACGATTCTACAACAGAAAAAAAACTTCATATAAACATATGTCCTAAACGTCTTAGTTTTTGAACTACGGGCTGTTAAAAATAAATAAAAGGTTTTTTTTTATAAATATCTGTTGTAGAATCGCCCCGTAACCTTTGTCGGTTGAGTTACTGGACACCCTTTATGTAAGTAGGTAATTTAATTGAAATTGATGAAAACTTTGAGGTCTATTGGTGCCTAAATGGTGAGGTTTATCGACTTCAAAGAGTACCTTATTTTTTAGGTTTTTGATTGTCTATAAAATGGCGCCCCTAGCTTTGTGATATCTGTCAAAATAAAAAGTTATGATATAAATACATTTTAAGTCTTAGGTAAAGCGCCCTCTGGGGATATTTAAAAAAGTACTTTTGTCTTCAAATTTTAGAATCTGCAAATCTCGATTTGCGTGCCAAATATCAACTGGATTGGTTAAAAATAAATGCAATATGGCGAAAAACCAAAATAAAAATTGAACTTTCACGGCTTGTAACTCGAAAACGAATGACATTTAAAAAAATATATATGAAGCTCTACCCTTATTTTGTCAAGTAGAATCACCCCCTAAGTTTCGTGATCGATTTTTGAATCACCCTGTATAACACTGAAATAAAAAGATGTAGGTAAACATGTAGTAAGTTTAGGAAATTGCAGTAACACTTTTTTTCAAAATACATTGATGGAAAACAGAGTAATATATGTATAATTTCATTTAGCTAAGTAAGTCAAAAATGATTTTAATTGATGGCGTATTTGGCAGAATACGCAATTTGTCAGTCCAAGAGCCCGTGACAACATAGGTAGAGGCGATGGAAGACTATGAAAGTTTGACCCATAGTGGCTTTGGCAGGTACCAGGTACCAAAAATTAATAAATTAAAACTTATTTCTTGTCATTTTGTAAAACCTAAATTATATATTATATTACTTGGGTACCTATAGGAGAGGATATTTGCTTAGTCGTCGGACAGTTTTGACAGTTTCTACTTCTTGGCAGGTAAACATTTTTGGGTGGCCTAATGGTTCGTGCAAGTCCAATATTTATGTGATTTAACAAGATATAACAAAAAGTTTTATATAAGATTTGTAAAGTTTCCAAATAGGCATGTCCAAAAATATTTTGATGTATACAGAGTGCCCCAAAAAAATTTTTGCGGTGAGGTTAGGTTTTAAAAAATTGTTTTTTAGAACACTACATCTACATCAAAATATTTTTAGGGCATGCCGATTTGCCGAATAAAAGAAATATTAAACTTTCTCAGACCATGGGGCCACACAAAAATGTTTGTCTGCCAAGTGGGTGGAACTGTCAAAACTGTCTGCCGACTTAGGAAATATCTTCTGATAGGTACCCAAGTAATATTATATAAAATCAATTTTATGTATAAATAGAGTTGGGACCCTGTATGTAAAAAAATAAATACTCATATGCTGAAACCAACTTTCATTTTTTTTTATATATATTTTCAAACGAAATTGTATTGAAACAAATACTTTTTTAAATATTTTGAATCTTTTTGAGAGAAAGCATATCTCGACTCTTGTTACACTCATATACATTTTTCTAAAGGATATCTAACAAAAACAATTTGCTATCTCGTACACCAAAAGCAGCCGGTAAACGACGAAATTTTTGTTAAACACGAAATTTTAATCGTATGTGGCTTTGTTTGATGTGTTTGTCAAATATAAAAATTGCTTGACATGTTTGATGGAAACACAAGCATATTTGAAGGTGTGCAGTTCGTGTTGTCAAACATATTTTTTTATTATTGTCATAAAGTGAACACCAATATGCCCGAGTTAAACAAGTGAAAAAAATTTAGCAAACGGAAGTGTGAAAAAACTTGATTGGACGTCCACGGTTGTTGTGCAATCAAATTTTTCTGTATTTGACAAACCAAAAAATTTGATCGTTAACCCACTGATTAAGGTTTGGTCCAACTTTAAACTAATAAATTTCACAATTGAGGCGTTGGAAACCAGAGCGAACCATCCCACAAAAAAATGCTTCACACGTACTTTGCAATAACAAAAATTATGAAGCCGTGAAGCGACCGCTGTAGAGCCAAGTCAGAGGGTCGCAAATTGAAGGTAAAAAGAAAGTAACAAGTACAAGGAAAGGAGCTTTTTGTACGCAAAGGGCGCAAATGTTACTCTTCGCTACAGTAGAAAACATGGCCTGATCCGGCACTGCCAAAGGGAACTAGGCGTAAGTGTAAGAGCGTTATGCCGTTAAGAAAGGTTATGCTAACATAAAAATCAGAGGCAGCAGATCTTTATGTCCACATAGTGCTCATATGGATCTTTTTTGATTTGTGCCTTGGTCCACTCTGGCTTTCAATGCCTCAATTAAGACCGATAAAACTTACCTGTATCTGCAACGATATGATCATAACCAGAAAGACGGTAAACAAGGACACTACGATGATAGGTACAGAGACACAATATCGAAATAAATGTCGCTTCCACACTGGATGGTAAGGCTCCAGTCTCCCCGTTACGGGACTTGGTTTCAGGGGACCCTGATAACAAACAATAACATGCCGCGGTAGCTATACAACGACATGTTAAGAAATACTACAGGAAAGGCTACTAAAAAAGCTTAAATTAGGAGAAAAGGTGCGGCAAACAATCATGAGAGTATGTAGTGATAGGTTAATAAATTAAAAATTCTTGAGACCAAGATACAAGTAGGTTTTATAAAACTCAATGTCGTGGTAATGAAATTTGTTATGAATGGCATGTGCATTTCTTATTCATCAAACAATTGGGCCGAAAAATTATCTATATAAATACAAAAAAGCTAAAAAATTTAAGGGGGTATTTTTGAGCTCAAAGTAAGACTGTTTTTCCTATAAAAATATGTTCTCTAAGCTACAGCTATTATAAGTTGCGTCAACAAAAAACAAAATTCAGTGATGTCATTTAACACAAAAATTAATTAAAAACGTTGATAAATACTACTGAAACATGGAGTCACGGCCTACTAACCTATGTTTTTTTAATTATATACATTTGCTCCCCTTTTGTCCATTTTCCTAAAAATCCTTATTTGCATCACAAAAACGCAAGAGATTTTTGTTGTAGCTTAATTAAAAAAACAAAAATAAGGGTTCACATTAAATTTCAACAGGTTTTAACCTCCTCCATCTTCCCTTAAAATATAAGATTTGCCTTTTTTAGACAAACAATAAATACACTAAACAACAGGGGTATGCAAATTTTTATGTAATTTGATTTGAAAATGTAGCCAGAGTTAGGGAGAATGGACATATGTTTATAGGAAAAAATCGTATTTTGCCCCTAAACATACTCCCTTAAATTATTTGGACTAAATATTAAAACACCCTGTATGTATAATAGTTTTTAATGCATGACACAGACACCACCACATAAATTAAATATTTAATAAAACTTTTAAAAAAGTAATCTAGCCTTACTGCAACTATTATTTTGTAAATAACATATAGCTTTGTAGCCGTTTTTTTGTAACTTTATATAAAGCAAATTTTTATTGTCAAATAATTATAATTAATAATAATTTTAATTGCTATGCACTTAACTTTTTAAAGATCATTAAATCCATTACTTTTTTAAAATAACCATGGTGCTAGGCGAAAATTTAATTGATATTTCTTTTTATTGGCAACATTGCCTTTTGATGTTCCAAGGGACAAAAATTATTAGAGTTAAGTTAGAGTATATTACTTTTTAAGTAGATAAGATTTTTGGGCGGAGATAAAGATTAAATTAGGTTTTAACGGCGGTTTTACGGTTTACACAAACTCAATTTTTGATTTCCACCTCTTAAAAATTTATTTTTGTATTTATTTCACCTGTTTTTTCCATAAAATTGCAAAGCTTCTTTTTTAATCACAATAGTCATGGCTACTGCTATTAAAATGATTTGAAAGTAAAGTTTTGCAATTTAATGGAAAGAGAAATAAATAAAAAAATATATTTGGAAAGGTGGAATTGAATTGCATGCAGAAAGAAGGGGAAATTGCTAATTTGGGATAGTTTTGTGTTTAAGTTTGATCATGAATATCTCGAGAACGAAACGTTGCCGAAAAAAAAAATGAATTCAGTGCCCCAAAAAAACCGTATGCCAATGATAAGAATCAGCAAGGTCTCCGATAAGTAAAAAATTACCATGTATACAATAAAATACATATAAACTAAATTGTAATTCTGATTCCATCTAATTTATCCCGCTTTGTCTTAAAATGTGGTCACTTTATCTTACTACCCTAAGGTGGTGGTTAATTCACAAAGGTTTATAAAATGAATTAAAGCAAAGAGATATAAACAAAAACGCTAAAACTTAATAGAATATATAACAACTCACTCTAAGAAGTGGCCTAGGTTCCGCCAGTAAATTATCTCTTTGATCTAATGTTCCCCATCGAAAAGCCAGTTCTGCAGAATACCTCTTCCAAGCTTGTAAATAGGTTGTCACCCAAACGACATTGAAAATCGAAAACAGGACATAACCCACATCTTGCATAGTTTGATGGTTTCCACTACATATTAACTGCAAAATTAAATATGCAAAACCAAAAATATAGGGAATTCAAAACAATTTCCGATGCACGTTATACCCCTTGAGTGACTTAAAATGGGGACATGGTTGCCAGCTTTTGATAATACAAAAATATTAGGTTGTTATAATTTTTTTTTTAAATTCATGTATTCAAAATAGCACTTTGTTAACAATTTGCAAATAAAATTAAATAAGGCAAGTCAGTAATTGTTCTTTTTTTTTTATTTATTTAATGATGAAAAATGCAATAAATGCTAATATTGTTCCAAAACACCTCGTATAAAAACATGTGCCTTCGAAAGTGATAAAAAAAACTTAAAGAAAGTAAGGAAAATATTCAAATAAACTATCACTAGCTAGCCCTAAGTTTATAAAGTTCTTTAAACTGAACACCTATTTTTAAAGTCCTTAACAATATTAATACACGAAAAGACAACAAGAAAGCGACAGAACATTTGAGTAGAACAAAGTAAGGCAACGTTGCAAAATAAGACGCAATTTCCCCAAACCTGACTATAATAAAATTTAAATTATATGGTTTTTTTCGGTGTTAATCAAACGCAAATTTTTCTGTTATTGGATGAACGAAGTTATTATGTGTTCAGTACACTAATTAAAAGGCCAAATTTTAATAATTTTTCGCGAAATTTTTATTCTGTTAATAATATGTAACTGAGCGTCAGTTACAGCTGATTGATGACGTGCATCGGAACTTGTTTTAAATTCACTCAGTGAGTTCGTTTAAGAAATTGCTAGCAGAGCGAGCAGATGCAGAGAAAAAGTCACGTCCCTTTGGAGCTAACAGAGCTGATAGCAGTTACCTCGGCAGTTACCGAACGCGTTTTAAAACATTTGACAGTTCGACCTACTTGCGAATGAATGGGGAATTTACGTGATCTGTCATATCTTCGGGATTAATGCAAACAAAGTAGCAAATTTTACAAGAATACAGTAAACAACCAACTAAATCTTCCGATTCCATGTCTTTTTTGAAAAAATGACAATATTTTGAAATTTCTCGTTTTCCAACCTATAAATGTACCTGATTTTGCGTTTTCTATTTTTAACATAAAAATTTTAGATCTGTCCGCTCGGCGATTTGACTTGAGGCGATCCGAGCTAGCTCTGAGCATTCAGATCTTCAATTATCGAACACAGAGCAGATCTAGTCAAGCTTACAGATGTACTAAACGAACGGAAAATTTGACAGTCGGGCGTTTCGAGGTAACAGATTAGCAATAAACGAACTCACTTACTATATACAGTTTTGTCAAACAATAGTTTTTGATACTAAAATAATTTATCTGAACTTAGGTACAAATTAATTGGCTCTGTGACGTAGAGTGCAGCAATGGTGGCAAAATATACTTTTAGCAAAAGGTAGGATCAAGGTTTTTCTACAAGAGTTAAAGATATAAACATGTTTTATCAATTTCCTTAAAAATCCAAACATTTTTTTAAATAATAGTTTTATTTATAGACTGTTACAAATTCGAGGCGCACTATTTGGATCTTGGAACCTAAAAACGATACAGAGTTGGTTAAACTTGGGCAACGTTAATAGGCATACTCACGATAAGACTGGTCCTTGATCCTACCTGAATGTAGGTATAAAGGCAAGTCTGCGAGTAAGACCGATACTATGAATTAGCATTGAAACGCGCCGCCAGTTTAGCATACACACGTTCGCACTTACTCGCGGACTCCCTTTCAGTTCAGGTCTACCTGAATGTAGGTACAAAGGCAAGTCTGCGAGTAAGACCAATACTATGAATTAGCATTGGAACGCGCCGTCAGTTCAGCATACACACGTTCGCACTTACTCGCGGACTCCCTTTCAGTTCAGGTAGGCTCGAAGACCTGACTGACCGTTTGTATGCTTATTTATGCATTTTATTGCTTACAATAATCCGTAAAACGGATTTATTTTTTTAAATTTATTTAAAGAAATATTTCATAATAATAGGCGAATTTAGGGAATTGCAGCGCTTTATTAAAGTAGTAAAACGATTTTTTGATCCTTGTCATATTTGTATAACCAACCATATTCTGCTACTGGCACTATAAAAATTGTTAATGTTACAGTTATTTGAGAAATATTATTTTGATTTCTTAATTGTTACTGGCTTCCTGAATAAGTTGTAATACTTAATCTTCCTGTTAATGTAAAACTCACCTTTTATAATAACCTTAAAAAGTCAAATCATCAAAATACAGTTTCGAAAAATAATGGTGTGTGAGCTCTAAGTTCTCTAAATGCGCCCTTTGGCACATTATCACAGACACTTTTTCCCCTTCTAGAAAATGGCATTATTAAATTTAAGGGCTAAGTTTTATAGGTTTTATCTTCGAGCCACCATCATCTACTTGTTTTTTTTTAAATAATTATAATTGAAACATGTTGTTTTAAGCTTTATAAACTCTAATTTTAATTTGAAATTTATCAATAAATGTACTTAATTAATTAAAATTAAATTTTCTAGCAAATTACAAAAAATATAGAATAATTTAAAATGGGCGTATATTTATCAATTTCTGACAAATACTTATCAGACTGTCAGCCAGCTTAACAGCTGTTATAGTTAAATTTCCTAACTTATGATGAAAGTGCCAATAATCCGCACGCGACTGCAGTTGCAGTCAAGTGTGGAAAAGGCACTTTCGGCACTTGTTAGGAACGCTTTTTTTAGTGTAAGGAAAACGTAAAAACAAAATTTTATTCCTTTTTTATTTTATCTTTACACAATGCTACCTAATACCCTACTTGCTCTTATTAATATTGTTGGTAAATGTAAAAATTTGTGGAATGCACAAAGTATATTTAGATTATTTTCTTTAAAATTCTTGCAGAATAAAACATTGATCTCTTCAATTTAAGAACAGGGTTTCTCTTAGAATTTTAAATAGTGATTGTTAGCTGTAATCAATCTTCAGCTATTCAATAACTTTATATTTTTTTAGAATCGACCAAATAAACTGTCTTAAAATTCTTCGACAAACACTTTAGTATAAAATATAAAATCAATTTTTATGACTTTATCCTCAAACAGCACAAACTTTCCATTAGGCAATCCGTCATATAAGTAATGTAGCCCAGCTCTGCAGCAAGTTCAAGAAATAGTGTGGACCCATGCTTTACTTATATGGGGGATTGCTCAATGGAAAGTTTGTGCTGTTTGGGATCTTTAAACACATTATTTTTATGCACAATTGGGGAACTGATTGTTACAGGTTGTAATGTCTAAAAATATAAACGTGAATTCAAGTCTAAAATGAAAGCACTAGCTTTGTTCCCAACATTACTTCTTTAACCTGTTAACTTTTCTACTTACCCAAAAGAAAAACCCTACAATAGCTGGTATACTTAGAGCAGTTGTGTAATGACCCAACCATGCAAAATACATTCCAATCTTAACACCAAAATATTCCGCGATTTCATCTAAAATAAATAGGTTATTTAAACTGATATAGTGAAAAAATATACATCAAACTTTCATCAATTAGACAATTTACTTGAAATAGTTATAGAAATGATCTTACCAAGAGGTTGTTTAGCACAAATATCCCGAACCCAAGTTTGTTGTAACCTCTCTAATGCAGCAGGTTCATGAAGCGGAAAGACTTGGGATATAACGCCAGTTGTTAAACATTTTGGAACTAAAAAACAAAATAAACTGGTAAAACAGTACGACTTAAGTACCACATGGATATAACCTTTATTTATTTAAAATATAAATTTTAAAAAATATTTTTTTCCAATGTAAAAAATATAATAGTACTACCAATTTGGTAGTATCAAAAAGATACATTATTGCTTAAAAAGAAAATTCTAATTATTTTGTTTTGCTAGAGTTTGGTAGCATCAAATTTGGCCCTTTAGAGCTGCCTACTGGGACGAGACTTTTTTGGTTACTCCAAGCTTTTCACTATTTTTTTTTAATGAAAGCACTGATATAAAAAGACCACCTTTTATGTGGAATAAAATTTTATTATTAATATTTTTTAATAAAAAAGGTAAGAGTGAGAACGTCTTCGAATTTACAATTAATTATGACGGATCTTTATGTTATTTCTGGCGGCAATAAAGGCTTGGTAAGAACAAGTATTATTATTAAAGGCATACCTGTGACCATAATATCTCTAAATACCTAAAATTACGTCAAGGTATACAGAATATTAGTGAAAGCTAGTAATATTTTTTTGATATAGGTAAGTCTTTTTAGAATCTTACCTATTGGTTGTCCTTCTAACAATGATATATTTGGTACGGCATTAACATCCTCCTTTTTGTTCTTATACTTTCAAGTAATCTTAGAACAAGCCACTGCCTTTCTTCAGTTGTAAAAAAGTGTTCCTGATGATCAGACCCTTCATAGGACTCAAACTCTTGCACAAAAATTCCTTTAGACCACCTCCCTTGGACTGCTTCAAAGGTTTTGGTAAATGATATTCTTCTGCTGCCCTTAAAAGTCTAAAAAATAGTTATATGGTTATCCAGGCCACAGAATATAGATGGTACACGTACAGTCTATACGTCGGTACTGATTATGTCGACCAAAATTGGAAAACCTTAAACATAACACATTGTTTGGATGCAAAATGCATACACTTATACCCTGGCTACCTAAATTTATGAGTGGCATTACCACCCCGTTTTACAATAGATTTTTTTAACTAGGGTATGAGGAAAGTTATAGATGTCAAAATGTAAGAGTATTTATGATGTAATGGATGGTATTTATTTGGGTACACGCCAAAATAAAATTAAAAGTACTAAAAAACCAAAAAAATTTAAACAAGTAAAAAGATAATTAAAAATCGCCGTTTCTGTGGCAAATCTGCCACCGTTGTCAAGACAAATGGAATAAAAATAATAAAAATAAAAACTTACTATTATTTAGGTTTTAAAATTCAAAATTTTCATGTTTTTCTAGGATATTCTGAAAACTTTGACATTAAATGTCAAAACATGTTTGTTTGGTTATAGTGTCATAGTGACATAGATAACTGGTTGCTGGTGTATTGATTGTTTATTTTTTAACTGAAATTGATGCTACACAATTATCTTTATTTAATAATATATACGCACTTTCTTTGATTTTGCGTTTTTTAGAACAAGTTTCCTTTGCTAAAATGCTCGAAGCATCCCAGTTTATTCTATGATTGTTATCAAATGCGTGTTGGCAGATTTTTGATTTATGAAATTCTGTGTTTTTAATGTATGATCTGTGTTCTTTTATGCGTTTGGCTAATGGTCTACAAGTTTCACCTATATAAAACTTATTGCATTCGCAAGATATTTCATAAATGACATTTTTGTATTTTCATTTTAACTTAAATGAAAATATAAAAAATGTCATTTATAAAATATCTTGCGAATACAATAAGTTTTATATAAATAAATACACAATCGATTACATATTTTTAGATAAATAATAAAAAATACATTGCAAAAACACGTATCACCTACTTACAAAACATTTTTTTATTTCGCCTCTGCCTACTATAAAACCGGTGGCACGTGGCGTGGTACTAGACACTAGTCGGGTTAAATATGTTTTGTTGCAATAAATCATTGTTCACAAAAGGGTTTCTTTACTTTATCATTTTTTGTGTACTTGGAGGCATCGCTTTCAGAATGAATTAAATTTGGACCCATCTTTACATTAGTGCACTACATTTCATGATTATAAATGTCATAAGACAGTTTCAAATAAACTTTTTAAATTAATTATTATTAAAACAAGAAGGATGTACAATGCACTAATGTACAAACTTAAATTTTATAGATTTTCGCAAAAAAATATCCATTTTTAATTTTTTCTTTTTTTTTTTAATGAACAAAATTGCATATTTAAAAATAATAACAATTTGCGATCAGTTCTTTTAAGCAAAATGCAAAAACCGGCCTTAAAGTATTTGATTATGTACTAAAGAATAAGAAAATCGTATTCCTGGCAACTCATTTATATAGAATCCATAAATAGTTTCTTTTAAATTGGAATGTCTGGTTTTGCATCTACAGTATGTCCACGGATGGACTTTACAATAGGACAAATGGACCTAAAGTTTAAATATTTGTTTAAAAAAGTCGTGTATGGCAACTGCTTTTCTTCCGAAAAATCAAGATTTACGTTGAGAAATTTGTTTTGTTTTGTACGGGGGCTCTAAAAAGTACAAAAATGTGAAAATAGACCAAGAAAAACTGCCTTTAGTTTTAATAATTTAGCTAAATGTCAAACACAAAAGGTTTTTAGAATTGAATAAGAATCCTATTTTTGAAATTTCACATAAAATAGACAAAAAATTTTTAGCCATCAATTTTTGTTAGCCATTTTTTTTAATTCATGTTTTACATCTTTTTTCGTAATTTACCTGGTTTTAATAAGACGATTTATTTAATGTATTTTTTTAATACATTTAAATACAAAAATTTAAAAATTACCTAAAAAAGTGGAAAAACATGAATAAAAAAAATATGATGGCAAAAAAATTGTTCATTTCATGTTAAATTTTAGATATGGGTTACTTATTCAATTTTAGAAACCTTTTTGTATTGATATTTTGCTGAATTATTAAAAATAAAGGCAGCTTTCTCTTGGTAAATTTTCACATTTTGGTACTTATTGGAGCCCCTGTACAAAACAAAAACAAATGTCTCAACGTGAATCTTTGTTTTTTTTTTAAACAAGCAAAAGCAGTTGCCAAAAACGACTGTTTTAAACATTTTTGGGTTATTTCTCATATTGTAAAGTCCATCCTTGGACATACTGTATACGCTTCATATCTTCATATGAAGCCTTTTTATGTTTAGTTGGAGAATCACCACTTAAAGTTTGTACGTAGAGTAATTGGACACCCTGAATAAGAAAAAATGTGTTTTGCCTCGATAATTTTCCGTCTTACAAAACACAATCAATAAATGTTCAGTATAAATTAACTAAAAGAAAAATAACTTTGTAGTAGTGGCGGCTCGTCAGAGAAGGCAAGGGAGGCTAAGCCTTCCCATAAAATTTGAGGCTATTCATCGCAATAAATTTAAAAATATGGACAAATAATTATAAATATTTTTTTCTAAAAATGCTTGACTATCATTACTTTACTATTAATTTCTAATATAAATACATAATATGCTTGAATTAACACTATCACTACCTACCACATGCATCAAACCGCCCACGAACCGCGAAAATCTGAATAACGAAGAAACCATCAACCAGAAATAATAAATGCCATACGGAGCAAGCGAGGCAAGCCTCTGGCCGATACTACCGGCCGCTTTAAAAATCACAGTTTCGCGAGCCCGATCAAGCAGAGGCAAACGTCCTGCTTTAGAATTTTCGTTGCTTAAATAAAACACCCGGCGGAGGCTAGCCTCAGTTGGTCTTCGTTAGTGCTCGTGTCCCATGTGTGTTTGTTTTTGTTTTGATTTAGTTTTTCCGAAAGGCGTTACGGGTCGAGACTGATAAAAATATATCGGTAAATCGTTTAACTGTTTCTTGGTAATATTTGTGTATGAAACAGGCAGTATAGCGGTGTATTTTGGTACTATTTTTAATGTGTTTTTGAAGTGTTTCCTTTGAAGGTGTTTTCGGTAAGTTTTTTTTAATTTATTATGGATAACTTGGACAAAATTAAAAATCTGACGATAATATGATCGATTGGTTGCAGACAAACAATTTTAATTCTTTATGTTATGATCAAGTTATGATAATAAATTTTACATTATTAAAACTCCAGGAAGGCCTCAACCAAGTATGATTTTAAATAAAGCGTCAAATGATCGATAAAATCGAGGATATAATATTAGTTGGTAGAATAAATGCGATTGGTTAACCATCTCCATTAAACGAGAAGAGTTCAGTTATATTAAATAACTCAAGGACAACTTTTTCCTTGTTTTTGTTTTTTTAATGGTAATTTTATACATATAATTTTAAATTTACCATAAAGGCGGCAATACACAATTTTTGTTTGAATTTATGCAAATATTACGTGTTTTGCTTTAAATAGGTGTGGTGTATATGTGTATATACTTTTTATGACTTTAGCCTTCCCTGTTCTCCAATGAACGAGCCGCCACTGCTTTGCACTTACACAGGAAATGGTGCCGTCAGATAAAAAGCGCTGCTCTGGGTAGATGCGTGATGTCTAACATGTACCGTTAATCCTGGTGACTGTCTTAACTTGGACAGAAGCCACAGCAAAAATTGATCTTCTGCACCCGGTGGAAAGACAACTACAACATCGCAATTTGGAGTTGATACCCTTTTAGCCACAGTCTTTTGGGGCCAAAAAATGTCCTGCACATGGAATCTTCTTTTTCAGCAGTTCAGAAGCTGAAATTTTCATTGCAATAAATTGCGCAGGCCATAAGTCCACACATTTTCAAAATTTCATTTTTACTAGCTGCTAAGATATCACAACACCACAAAAGTTCAGATGCGCTCAATTATCTCTAAAACCACTTAGCTGTATTTACAAATCTTGGCATTTAGGGGTTTCTCGGCAAGTAGAATTTAACAGTAATGCTGCTATTATTGCCAGATTTTTCAGTTTTCTCTGCATGTTTGGTATTTTCAATAAAATGCCATATTTAGTTTAATTGCAATAAATGAGTATGCCATCTTTAGTAAGATTCTAATTTTTAAAAAATTATTCTTTGCCAGTAACTTGCTAACACAATTTTATTACAATTTGGCAACAAGGCTGATATCACTGATCAATAAGGCATGCAAAAACCCCTAATACCGAATTTTGTAAACATAGCGGTTTTAAAGATATTGAAGCCCTAAATTAGTTTTTGCTGAAAGTGTAGTGTATCATATCTCAACAACTAATAGAGACAAAATTTTGAAAACTTAAAAACTTACTAAATTTGATTCGTCCAATTTAATACAATAAAAATAAATGGGGCATTCTTAAAAAAAAATATGTGTAGAACAAAACAGGAAAATCTGACAAAAGTGCTTCCAGATACTATACTAATTTTGTAAATTTAGCTTTAGCGGTTTTTAAGATATTTAAAAGTTGCGGTACTTTTTACTAACTTAGTATCAACTATTTTGTAAAATTGGTAAAATATCAATCAGATTTTGGCTGAAAAACTCCATTTAAATTTTAAAATAATGAATCTTGATTTGTATTTTCTTCTTTCTTTATGTATTCTTGGCTCTGGTCACTTTTGGTCCAATTAGCTAGGGATTTGGATCTTTAAGAACAATTGTTTTTCTTCAAACACTGGGGATGATAGGATATTTTTAATAATTTTATCTAAAAACTAGGCACCCACACTAAATATATATCAGCTGCTACTGGCCTAAAGAACACTGGTAAAGAAAATTTTGTATTCTGGAATTTGTAAAAAGTTGTTGTTTTTTTTTCTAACAAATGCGAAAAATACTAGGATTAACTGATAGAGATTGTTTTCTAATTAGGGAAAAAGTTATAAGGGCTTAAAAGTTTAATAACTGTTTATTTTTTGTTTGTGGCTTATCGTGTTAATAATAGTGGTTTAGTTGAATATAATAAATTGCCTTTATATATCAGGTCTGCTTTAAATGTAAACGAATTTCGTAGACTAAGTATAGAGTTTATTAAAGAAAATTATTGATTGTTAAGTATTATAAGTAGTTTAGAATTGTTATAATTTTTTTGTATTTATTTATAGCACTTGTTGCTAATAAAACATTTTTATTTAATTTCATTTCAACTATTACAATAAGCCCTACATTTGTATTTCATTTTAATTTTAGGTTATGAAAAGCACCTGTAGTAAAATTTAATCTTTATAAATAGAAATAGTGGGTGTAAATTTTAAATGATCTTTAAATCCCAAAGAATAAAAACACTAATAATTACGGATATTGAAAGGATTAATATATTGATTGTCTGGTACACCAATGTTGTAAGTGCATTTTTCAGAAAAAGTGAGTTGTATTGTATGTCACAAGAAAATATTTAATTTAGGCAAATGGCTTCTGCCTAGGCAAATACCTTCTGCCTGGACAAATGGTGTATTTTTATTTTCAAATGCAATTTGCCTAAGGAAATACTATTTGCCTAGTCAATTAACATTTAATTATATTTGTAATGTTTAGGCAAATGGAAATAGAAATATTTGCATAACCAGAAAGTCATGCAAAACTGGCATATTGGGGGGAATCATTGTTAGTTCTGGTTAGCCTAGACAAAAGCCATTTGCCTAGACAGAAGCTATTTGCCTAGACAGAAGCCGTTTGCCTGCAACATATAAACTAACATATAATTATACAAGAACTTTCTTATGCACACAAGTGCCAAGTTAAATATTTGAACTTAAAGATGCCAGCTCCATTTCCCAATCATGTTAAGTACTTTTAGACTAGAATTATGACAAATTTTTAAACTTTAAAGTTCATATCATATATCTTAAACATCAATTTTTGCACTTACATTTGTGAACTAGAACGATAATTATTTGTCAGTGTTATAAAATATTTACCTTGTCCTAATGTTTTTTGGGCGCATTTTACCAGCTTTCTGCGGCGTATTGCACCAATAGTTTCTTGGGGTTGCTCACATCCTGGAACAACTTCGTCACCCTCGCTCGACATTTTCTTGTAATAAAATAAGTAAATTATTCCGTTTACCGTTTATAAGAGATATTTATCAAAAAATCATTAATTCGGTCCTTTGACCTCTTTTATTCTTTGCGGTCAAGTACCATTTGTAAACGTCTGCCAAAACCCAGCTGATATTGACATATTTTTTTACAAGGGTTGTTCGTGCAGCATCCCCTTGATGGGTTTAGAATTGTACTATCTTGAAAAGTTTGTACAATTCTAAAAATGTAGGAATGCTTTCGAAATATCGATTCTTCCGGCAACATCGATACTTTATTGATATTGAAATTGAAAATACCAGCCCACTTGCAGTATTTTGAGCTTTCAGCATTTTTATACTGGTGATAATCATTAATTACATTTCACTTTTTAAATTCGGCATCAATCAACAATTTTTGAGTCATGGGGATATCCCCGAGAGTAGAGTAAATTTCCTAATATCGGAAAGTGATTATTCTAAGGCCCAGGTATACAAAGCAGGTTTAAACTCAGTTGAACTAAAATTAGGCCTTTGAACTTCCCGTAAAATCTCAATTTCTTTAAATTCCTTGACTTTGACATCAATATTTTAGAGAGATTTTACGGAGAGGTTCCCCTTATATAATTCTTGTCAATGTTCAAAGGCATGACCATAGTTTAGTAGAACTGAGTTTAAACCATGTTTAAATCTGCTTTGTACAACTGGGCCTCAGATTTTCGACTTGGGAAGTAGAAATTTCTGATAAAAAAATTGTTTTGTTTGCCTCTTTCTTCTACAATCAAAAGTAGGGATAGAGATGGTTTTTCTCAAATAGTGTTTTCGAAGACTGACCACGATCACGGTGATCACTCTTTAATTTTGGCACCAGCTTCTTAGATATAATTTTTAGAAATTAATCAAGGGTTTTTATGTTGCGATAAATATTTGTTTTTTAATAAATAGTTTAAGGCTCAAATTTGGGGCCCGAAATCGATTTAGGTTTTCAAAAAACCGCCATTTTGTCAAAAAATTGTTTGGTTATTCCTTTAATTAATTTATAAATTATATATTCCTGAAACTAGATACGCTTGGTTTTTAATTTTAGATGGCGAAATAAAGTAAAAGAAAAAAGTGTGAAAAAAGCTTCGAAGTGTTAAAAAAGTTACTTTTTTAACACTTTGAAGCTTTTTTCACTTTTTTACTTTTTTCCCCTCCTTTTTTCACACAATTCTTGTTTCCAATCCAAATTAAAGTCGCACATAACATTTGATAATCACCCCCAAAATTGAATTGAATTAGTGTTTTGCTTCAACGCTTCTACAATATAATTAAATACCAATTTATGCAATGAAACAGTAAACGAGACATCAACTGTACCAAATGGTCAAGTTACCTTTGATTTTGTCATTATTTTATTTTAGTTCATGTGTCACTAGTTTTTGCAATTTGATAGTTTGCGAATAAATTTAATAGAAATTAATAGTAATAATGAATTTGTATGACTAAGACATTGAAAAGGAATTTATACTGTTTTAGTATTATTTCTACAAAAAGTAAGTACATACAATTTTCTAAAATTAAATAATAAATGCATAGTTATGAAGAGGATAATTGTCTTTTAAAAAATAAGGAGGCTATGATTTTTTGTTGCAATATAATAGTTGTGCTGCAAAAATTAAAATGTTGAGATAAATAATCTTTTATACGGTCGTGGAAAAAATATATAGTATGTAACACATGCATAAAGTGTCTTTTTGTTACTCATAGGATTGTCGCACTCGCCTATCGGCTCGTGCAGTCAAACTTCCATTCGTAAAAAAAGTATCCACTTTATGCACTTGTTACATAAATTACTATTTTTGTTCAGGTGTTTTTCTCAATTTATAGTGATCAGAGTATAGAGATATAGTGGTCACCGCAAAACGTCTTTTTTTTTAGAGGACAGTCCTCAGGACACCGGCTACAGAGGCTTTCAAAATATTTTCTCTGACAAATTAAATATGTCAAGATATGGTTAAAAAGTATACAGAATTTTATGTATTTACAAAATTTCAAATTAATAAATTAAAAGGGCTTAAAAAAATTCTTGAAGAATGGGCTTTTTTCGGACATCTAAGTGGATATTACCCCTTAATATGTGTGTATGCTTGTGCATACTTGTATAACATATAAAGTATATTTAAGATTATCCCGATAAAAAGTTGCGCCACAAAAGTGTACATTTGTGCGAGCACCTTTATTTAATACATATATCCAATAAAATAATTTAAGCAAAAGAAAAACTAAAGCCTTTTTTAAAATTATAGTTTAATTTTTTAATTTTAATTTTATTAATACACAACTTTAAAGACTTTCTATTTTAAATTCATAAAAAAATAAATAAATATTTACAAATATTAAGTAGTAATAAGGCATCCAGTTATTCACAGCAACTTATCGATTAATGGTATGTGCCATATACACTAACAGTAAAGCAAAAAGATAAAACATTTACATCTGGTAATTTTTATACATTATTTATCTAAAAATATTTTATCTGTTACTTCCTCTACTAGTTGTCAAATCAAACACTGTTTCATCTTCTTCATCATCTGATAATGGTAAAGGCTCCATTTCAACATCGGTTCTTCTTGCTCTTACACCATATTTTCTTACCATTGTGCATTTTTTGCCCTGGTTTTTTCTTCTAAAATTTAAATGGAAAAAATAAGTTAGTTAGACTTAGATGTAAAAATTAGAAGTAGAAACTTGATTTTAACCTACTGCATAGCTTATTTAAGTTTAAAAAAAATGTTCTAGATAAGCAATAAAATATGTAACAAAAAAAAACACCAAATTACTTTTCTGGTTATGTCGGTTAACATTTCCAAAATAATTTTATTACTTTGGAAACATTTTTAATAGTATATTTTCTAACTAGTGCTGAAAGTGCCACTTTTCCGCACGCGACTGCAGTTGCCGAACGACGCCTAGCGGAGTTCGGTCAAGCAGTCAATATTAAAAAAAAAAATGTCAATTATTATCTGTGATTCAGTGCAAGTAACGTCTCTGCCAAAGTAAATGTTGGATATTTCCTAGCTGGTGCTTGGTTTTGATTTCTGTCCATACATAATTCATGGAATATGTTATGAGTTTCTGGTTTTCTTGCAAACTTAGATGTCAAAGTGCTAAGTCGCTCTGATATAGGTTCAAATTAGTAACCTCATACAGCATCTGGTTGGATGGATTATGTGGGGATTGTTTGGATGGCGAATTTCGGTGATGCTTCTTAGCCCTGTTGTCTCTGCTGTCACTAAGTTTTTCAGGGCTGGTTTTCTGCAGTTACTGTACATCGGGTGCGTATATTCTAGGAGCGCTCTGCATACTGCTTTGTATATATGAACGGCTGTTTTTCTTGAAATTCCCCTGTTTTTGTATGTTAAACTTCTAGAGTGTTTTGCTCTCTGTATACACTTAAGTTTAACGGTTTTCAAGTGAAAGTTAAAGTTTATTTTGTGATCTATCTCTACCCCTAAATATTTAACTGAAGATTTGGCACTTATAACTTGATTCTTAAGAGTTATTATCGGAGACTGGTTATTGCATTTATGATTGAAAAATATAAGTTGACATTTGAGTGGGTTTGCCTTAAGTCTCCAAGACTGGAACCATTTTGATGTGTTACTTACCAGCTGTTGCAGTGATTCTTGTATTGCCAGTATTGAGGAGTTATGAGATATAAGAGCCGTATCATCAGCAAACTGGAGGATATAGCTGCTGTTGGGAACATGTCTATTTGGACCAGCATTAATTTCATAACAAAATAAGTTATATAATAGTGGGGAGAGTGGTGAGCCTTGAGGAACTCCTTGCTCTGGATAAAATGGTTGGGAACTACTGTTGTTTATTCTGATTCTTATTGTCCTATTTGAAAGAAACTCTTTGATCAGGAATATTAAATGCTTGGGACAATTCATTAAGTAAAGTTTGTACAAAATTCCTTTATGCCATACACTGTCAAAAGCCTTGTTAATATCCAATAACACTGCAGCACTGTGTTGTGCTTTTAGCTTTGCTGTCTGTACGTTCAAGATAAATATAGTTAGCAGATGTAAATTAGCTGCGTTTTCTGTAAAACCAAACTGAAATAGTGGAATATTTGCTTGTAAATTGTGTTGAAGCATCATTTTGATCAGTATTTCAAAGTTCTTGCCTATGACTGGTAACAATGTAATTGGCCTATAACTTGGTGGTCTGCTTAAATCGGTGTTAGGTTTAGCAATGATAATTATTATGCATTGCTTCCAGTATATAGGAAAATAACATTGTTTAAGACAAAATTCATATATTTTGATTATGTAATGGTGTATATCTATAGGTAGTTTTCTTAAAATATTCATAGAAACGTAGTAAATTTCAGGTGCTATGCTTTTTCTCATATACAATACAGTAAGATATTTTTCCTCTGTTATAGATTGATCTTTAGACTCGGTAGGTGTTGTTTTAAAATATTCCTCATACCATCTATTGACTGGGTTATAGACTTCTCTATCAAATGGCAAATCATTATCCTCTTTGAATGCTTTTTTAAATGGCTCGCAAATAGTTCCGCCTTTTCTCCCTCATCCTCTATGGTTTGGTCATTATCGTCAATCAAATCCGAAATTTGGTGTTTGGTTTTGTATTTGGACAGTTTTTGTATTTGTTGCCAATAAGTTTTTTCTTGTTGTCTATATCATAATTTAATGAATCTTAGTTTTTACTTAGTATTTTTAAACTTCTAATAATAATGTCTGTATATTGACTAAATGTAGAGAGGCAAATTAAAAAATTTTCAGAAAGCAAAGAAATAAGCAAATGTTTAATGTTGGATTTACAGATGGCCTCAACTTTGGACTTTAGCTACTTCCAATCGCCAGGGTGAAGTTGGCACTGGGATATCATGGTGGTATATTGGCATTAACAAATAAAACATATTTATGGACAAAAAACAAAAATTTATACTTTAAACACTTAGCTATGCCACTCTTCAAATGTAAACAGTTCTAAGTAGAAGGCATCATCTACATTTTATCAGATATTTAGAAACAATAAAACCCTCCCTAAAACCTAGGAACCTTTAAATTTTGACTTAAATTTCTCTGGTTTTTATAATTTATAAATACAATGTAAGTTATTCTTCTTATTAACTTTGTTGTAAAAAACCTATAAATTATAATAAACATTAAATATACCTGTAAGTTTTAATGCCAACATACAAAATAAACAAAAAAGCTAATGTTACGAAAACAAGTATTCCTCGAGTTATGGCTCCAGATGTAACTTCATCAGTTTTCTCTTCGAAAGTTTTATCGATCTTTGGATTCTTTGGTAAACCATTATAACTTGAATTGCTACTGATTTGATTCATTGTAACATTAGCTGATGAACTGTTGTTTAAGTTGTTAGGTGAAATACCATTAGACCCTTTATTTTTCTCATCCTTGATTTTAGAAGGTGGAAAATTAATAACAGGAACAGATTTGCTGTTAGTATTAGGCGGCTGCAATTCTACGTCATTTTTACCAATCTGCTTTTTCTCTTCAGTCTTTTTATGATGTTTTCCTTCTGGAGAGATTTGCGGTGTTACTAATATTATAATTCCATATAGAACTAGAGAAATTTGAAGAAAAAACATTTTGATGTACTATCATTAATAATACAAATAATTTCTTGCACATCACATTATTTAGATTTACATGTATAGTCTAAAGTATTATGTTTTAACCCATCAAATATTTGTTTTAAATATCAAAATATTTAAAAAATTGTTGACGTGTAAACATAACCTTAAACTCATATAGCTGAAGCCATTTTTTCTTGTTAACCATTCTAAATTTTAAGTGACAAACCTTTAAATTTTCGAACACGGTTAGTTTAGAGCTCACTGGCAAAAGCTAGCCAAAGCAAATTGTTACATCATCTCTTTACAATTTTCCCCCAATCTCCAAAAACAAATTTAACCTATTTATATTATCAGTTGCTGTATTCCTTTTATGCTCCAGAACCACCCGGAACAACACCATAAGTGTTCCTTTTACAATTTTTTGACATTTTTTCATGCTGTAGAACCGTTCTTGACACTATTGACAGTTCAGAGAACGGCTCAGAACGGTTCTAAAAGGTAAAAGGAACACACTAAGTATAGTACCGTAACCTTCGTTGTTAGGTGTAAAACAACAAAAATGGTAATAT
Organism: Listronotus bonariensis; assembly: GCA_014170235.1. Lineage (NCBI taxonomy): Eukaryota > Metazoa > Arthropoda > Insecta > Coleoptera > Curculionidae > Listronotus > Listronotus bonariensis. Next base: position 18,265 of record JACEGR010001221.1, on the reverse strand, counting down.
AAGGATAAGTTCATTTTTAAAGTTTAATAATCAAAACAAAACGTTGCAGACTAAAAACTCGGTAATATAATTGTTTGTATATCGGACACTAACGCCTATTTTAATGATCTTTTGCTTATTGGGTTTTTTACTGTGCTGATTAGGAATCTAAAAGAATTTTTAGTCCGCAACAATCCGTTTTCGAGATATTCATCAATAAATTTGATTGGAAAACTATAAGCTAAATTCACCATATTTCCATTTTGCAGGCAATTCTCAAATTTTCCTCTAAATTAGCAATCATCTTTTAATTTCCAACATGTACAAAACACATTTTTTAATTTATTTTATCCCTATTTTCCATAAAATTGCGAAGGTTACCCCCGGTATAGCAAAAATCATAAAAATCGACGTGTAGTCTGGTAAGTAAACAATTGCTAAAAATTCTTCTAGATCCGTGAGCAGCTTCCCAAAATTTCCCTCTACAAAATTTAACGGTAATTTTCTTGAAAGTGGGAGCAACTCTGTTTTTGACCAAATTTGGTAAATATACGGGGTTTTTTGGGGAGCTGAGCACGAATATAAACGAATTTTTAGTTGAAAATATTTTCGTTTTCGAGATAGGTAGCCATAATCAAAGTTGAAAATCGAACTATCCCAAGAAAGATAATGTAAACTTTTTAATAAGTAGCGCTCGATTTTTTATTTTTGTTCAAAAATATAGGTTATGTTTGTGACGTCACCTTTTTGCCATAATATTTTTTTATCTGGCAAAATAAATCAATATTGCATACCATAAAAAAATCACTAAAAAAACAAAATTTTTTATGTTATCCTTAATAACAATTTAAACGTAAATTCCCTGTAAAAAAATATCCAAAGGTCAGTGACCCCTGTTTACAGGTTTTAAAATTCTCTGTAACTGCAGTACTAATAACAACTTAATTTAACTATAAACAGTAAATCTCGAAAAATCTTCCAGTACGATTGTAAACAAAGAATTACGGGAAAAGATTACGTCACAAAATTTAGCGTATATAGGCTTAAATGGGATCGAGCGCTCCTTATTAAAAAGTTTATTTTCCTTGGAACTATCCTCAGTTTCACTATATTTCCCCTTCTATTTGCACAAAATTTATAATGTAACACTAAATTGGGACATAATATTTTATTCAACATACAACAAAACTTTTTTCAAACAAGTTTTTTATCAAGGTTAGTTTATATTTATAAGGTTGGGCACTCCACGGAGAAAAGTTGGCAAGACTGGGTAAAATCAAAGCTGATGATCAAGCCAGTGGCGTCTAGAATTTGCGCATTTCATTTTGCATTGTTTTGGAAGTGATATTTGTTAAAAGATGTAATTCCAAATCTTATTTATTTAAAGTAAAAGAATTTACAACTTAATAATAATAAAAAACTGTTGTGTAAACGGTTGTTCTACTAATACAATAAACTGTATATCTCCGGCACTGAACAACATGGCCGAAAAATGGGAGATGTGACGTCATAACAAGTCAAACCAATATGGCCGAATGTCGCGATATAGACCGACTTTGGTTTTTTATTAGTTTTATATTAATTTAAAAGCTTTTTTTTAAATACTGTATAAGCATTAGCTAGGTATACAGGGTGTTTCAAAAAATATGGACCATCGTTCGTGGTTTAATTCTTTACTAAAAAATAATAAAAAAAAGTCCTATTCACATGGGTCCGGAAACGCATGGTTTCCTATATACAGGGAGTAAAAGTTTCAATTTTTACGACGCCTTCTTTGGGTTTCTAGTTCAAAGTACGACAGTTAATGAGCGTAAATGTTTCTTGCCACTGCGGATCTAAATGTGGGTTATCTATCGGTGGACATACAGACTAGCGACACAAGAATAACCATCATACATTTAAAAATACTTTACCATCTTTAAAATAAGAATTTGTTTGGCTTCTGTATATCCTTGATGGATGTTTAATAATAACGACCTACAATATAAAAAAAACTTTTCAGTGAACGTATATTAAAATCGCAAAACAGCACTTTACATTAAAAATTGTTTTAAACAACTTACACTTTACGAATAATTTGCGTTCATAAAGTTGCGGGTTAAGCACTGGTTCACAGTACAGCAAAATAGGTCTGAATAGTTGGTTAGTTCGAAACATAGGTACAAAACACTGATAATTTACCTACTTGTTCAACTTTTACATTACAATTATTGAAAATATTTGAGATGTCTAAAATATTGAAAAATTATTACGACAGTTCTTGACATTTAGTTGATAACTAACAATTTCTCTCAGACTTACGTCAGAGACGTAATTTTTTGTCTCTCTTGATTGGGACGGTATGAAAAGAAAAAAGGTATGACGAAACATTTACCACCTCTGAAACAAACTACAGCGTTAGTAGAAAAAGCCAGAGCGGTGGATTATCTCAGCAACCGTCAAATATAAATTTAAAAAAATTGTGCGAAGGGATAACTGAAGATGGGAAATTTAAAAATTATATTTGCAAGGTTGTCAAGTTTATAGTTTTCTCACTAGGTTAGGGAATTTTAAAATATTAAATATAAGACACTACTACACTACTATACTGGACATTCCAAATTCAGAAATTGTATTTGCGATGTTTTATAATTAACTTTTCTTATTTCCTATTCTTGACTTTTTTTAAGAATGAATAATCCATTATCTACAAGTTGTGGAACACAGCCATGCTCTAACCACCTTGGGTCTAACCGGTCTAACCTAACTTCAAATCGGTGCACAAAAATATAAACAAAAATTAAAATATAACATATATTTAATTTTACGATGGTGAAATCAAGAAATACTGGTCAGGGGAATAAAACATCCTATCAGGGGTTCTCTCCTAGAGGGTTAGTAAATCGACAACTTGTTTTTAATATAATAAGCTCATAATTTTCTTACAGCTTTAGTTCATCTGCAAGGGGTCGTAGCAGCAGATATTCTTTTAGAGGACGGAACAACGGTAGGGGTAGATTTAATCACAATAAAAAATGGAATAGATTTTCATCAAGGCCAAAATCAAGACCTGCATCTCCAGTTGAAGGCACTGATGAATATAGGGCCCGCAAAATTGAACAAATGAGTGCAACTATTATGCGACATTTGCTTACCCCCAATGAACCACTGGCCTCATCTTCAAATTTATCAGAGAAAGATAATTGTAGAAGTAAACAAGATACAAACACTACTTTAAAACCTAAGGTGCATAAAGACAAATATTCTGAAAAAACTGCAAGTAAACCGAAAAAAACCAGAATAAATGAAATCGATGTAAAAGAAATTCATGAAAAAATTATGACCCGAATTACAAATTTAAATGATGGAAGGAAAAGAAACCTTATAAATGCTAATAACACAACAGGTTGGGATAATGCTATTCAACATATTCATAAGCAACAGAAGCTGGAACTATCTAGAGTTCTTAGAGATATGTGTTCAGCTTCTCATACTCCTCAACAGTATGGAGAGCTGATAAATTCTATCATTCCTGATATGGATATTAAAATTGCAGAATTGCCAGTAGATGTGATAGAAGAGCTTAGGTTCACACTTAATCTTGATTTGGATGAATGTAGGTACAAATATTATTGTAATAATTTTATTTTTTTATTCATTTATACTCTTACACACTAAACTACCAAAATATACAGGGCTTGTCTAAAGTTAAGACCCCTCCTCCTAACTTTTAAATTGTTTGGTATTTTTTGATGAAAATTTGAGGCTTTAGTAAGACAACATAAACGTTTGTAACAAGAGCAAAAAAAAATGAAGGTCCTCACCTTTCAATTTCATCATCACCCTCACCCCTCAACCTATCATCATTAAATGTCCAAAATGCCTATATTTGCCACTAGATATGTATGAAATACAAAGGATGTGGCAATAAAGGGGAGCCATGGCCCCCTCCCTATGACCGCCCCTGCTTTGTAAAGCTCTTCAAAAGATTTCTTTAATGGTGATATTATATACAGGGTGTTCCATTTAAAAAAGTCATACTTGTTGTAACTGGATATCTTGAGAGATAATAAACATCTGACTACTTATTCAGAGAAAAACTAACCTACAAATTAATATATTTTTTTTTGAACAATAAAATAGACAGGCTAAGTCTGACGTCACGAAGATGGGCGGAGCCTAAACTGACTCCAAACAAAATCGTTTACAACGGTAAACTCGTATAAGATTATTTTTATTTTGTGTTAAATTGTTTTCCAGGGTAGAATAAGACTTTTCATTTGTGTATTTGGTTAGTACAACGTGCTGTTTTCTTGAATTAAATTCGGTTTTGCTAAGGTGGGTACATTTAATATATTTATTTGTACTTTGAAACTTTTCGAGGTTATGTTATTGTTTATTTGGTTTGATATTTTTTCCATATTAATAAGATTGTAAATTTAGTAATTTACTGGAATGTAATTTTAGGTAGCTATAACCACGTTATTCAGAATGGGAATGTGCTTTGTGCCTGATTGCAAGCATTACAGTGACAAAAATACTTGCAGTTTTTTTCGGTTTCCGAAAGACAAACGAGAGAGGAACAGATGGATTTCTCTTATAAGGTAATAGTAATTGAAAATTGTGTTGAAATAATTTTTAAAAACCTAATAATTTTCAGGAGAAAAGATACAGAACCAAGCCAATTTGCCAAAGTATGTGATTGTCATTTTGTGAACAGGGATAAGAAAAATGGACCAACTCTGTTTGATTTCAATATTGGAAAGAAATTTACCATAACTTCTCCTGAAAAAAGGTGTGTACATTTTTGAAGTTGTTACCATGATATATTTATTTTTGGAAAATAACAAATTAGTTAGGTATTTCTTTGCTTTATTTTTAATCAAACTTATTACATGCATTGTACTTTTATATAAAAACACCATTGCTTTTTGTTTTAATTTGGACATTATGGACATCAAGCACAACAATAATAATTCAAACTGGATTTTAACATATTTTTTTTAATGGCATAAATGCTTTCTATATTTACTTTTTTATTTTCCATGTTTTGTCTTGCAATACTCAAGCCCTGTATATTTAAAATTTCAGGAAGAGGACCGTGAAAGCAAAGGATGAGACATTATCATCTGCTGAACCACAACCAGGACCTTCAAAACAGCTTCGCTTTGATCAAGGCACTACTAATTTATCATTGGCAGACGAAGCTATACCTGGACCTTCCACATCTCGCAGTCAAGATGAAGATGTGACCCAAGTCAAACTTGATCCTGCACTTTTGAGTCCATCATCTGCTTCTCAAGAAGCTGAGATTTATTTTTTAAGACAACAAGTCTCTGAATTAACTGAAAAGGTGAATAAGCAAGGATCACGATTCAGTTATGAAACATTAAAACAAAATGATGCCCATATACTGATGTATACTGGTATACCAACCAATGAATTGTTTATGGTTCTTTTTGAACTAATGGCTGATATAAAATTAAATTATTATGCAGGCTGGAATGTACAAATTATACCTAAAATTGATCAGCTTCTGATGACACTCATGAAGTTACGATTAAATCTACCACACGAAGATTTAAGTATTAGATTTGGTTGCAGTACAGCTACAGTGACCAATATTGTCATGACTTGGATTCATGCTCTGCATGAGGTTCTGTTCCAAAAATTAATGAAAACAATACCATCAAGAGAAAAAAATCAAGCCTGTCTCCCTGCCGCTTTTAACAGCTTCAAAAATTGTAGGATAATTTTGGACTGCACTGAAATTTATTCTGCTATTCCAACAAGCATGGAAACACAAAGATTAACCTACAGTTCATATAAAAAAAGGAACACTTGGAAATTGTTAGTAGGTGTGGCACCAAATGGAGTTGTTACATTTGTTAGCAAAGCCTATCCAGGTTCAACATCTGATAAAAAGATTGTTGAGGAGAGTAAAGTGTTGAACCAAATGGTTCCTGGAGATCTTATCCTTGCAGATAAAGGCTTTTTAATTAAAGATCTTCTTCCTGCAGGAGTATCATTAAATATCCCTCCATTTTTAACTACGCCCCAATTTACTGAGACACAAGTATATGAAACGCAGCAAATTGCCAAAGCAAGGATTCATGTGGAGCGAGCAATCAGAAGAATAAAATGCTATAATATTTTGCAGCAAGTTCCATCATATTATATATCACAAATTTCAATTATTTTTCAACTGTGTGCAGCTCTTACAAATTTTCAATACCCACTAATTAAAGAGGTTGAAGAATATTATTAATAATCTGTTAAATATGTTTATTACTTTGTTTTATATTGTGTAAAATATTATGTGTTTTTTAGTTTATTTTTTAATTTACATTGAAATGTAAAAATAAAATCTAAAATAAACATGTCAAGTCTTTTTTATATCAATGTAATTTTAATAAAAATTTTTCAACTAAAATGGTCTTTGAAGCTTAATCAAAGTGGTGAGAATGTGCAACAACAAATGAAAAACTTTTTTATTTGCACTTTGTCAGAAAATTTTCTTCTTTATAAAAGTTGGTGCATGGTCCGAAACTGTATTAGCAGTAGTTAGTTTTATTAAAAGTTAAATGATATACAGAGTAGGTCAAAAAAGCAAAAACTGCTTAAGCATAAAGTACCCTTATTTTTAAAAATACAACAAAATGTTTAATAAAAAAGTTATTCAGAATCAAAAGTTATGCCTAAATACCAAGTCATGTCCTCCTATTCAAATTTTTAAAATTATTTAATTAACCCTGTATGATACAAATTTTTATCTTTCTGATACAATATTTCTTTAAAGCAATTCCAACAAACTGACTTTTAAACAAATTTAATCAAATCGAAGCGAATTTGTAAAATTGAACTGAATTTATATTTTTTAGCTAACCGCTAACTTCAAGTTTGTTGCAAGGATATTTAATAGCGCCCTAAAATTATACAAATATGATTTTTATTAAGGCAAATATACTATAAATAATAAAATGCATATAAAAATTCCTTATCTACCGTGTAAAATTTTTCTTTCAAATTTATAAGAAAGTATAGAACCAGTAGTAGGCCATGACTTGGTATTTAGGCATACCTTTTAATTCTAAATAACTTTTCTTTTTAACAGTTTGTTGTATTTTTTAAAATAAGGGCACTTTACTCTTAAGCAGTTTTTGATCTTTTGACTTACCTCGGATACCATTAAACTTTTAATAAAACTAACTACTGCTTATACAGTTTAAGACCAGGCACTAACTTTTATGAAGAATAAAATTTTCTGACAAATTGCAAATAAAAAGTTTTCCATTTGTTGCACACTTAATGGACCACACTGTATAAGCTATAGCAAAGTGGTTTCGGTTTTCACCATCATCAGTGCCATTTTGTCATCTTTTCCACACAGGTAAACATCCATAAAAAACAAACTGTTTAAAACACCAACTATACAAAATATTAGGTCTTTTTGGTTAACAGTCAAAGCACATTTTCATTTAGATTTTTTTTTTTGAAAATATGTTTTGTCTATTAACCAAAAAAGGCCTAATATTTTGTATAGTTGGTGTTTTAAGCAGTTTGTTTTTATGGATGTTTACCTGTATCGAAAAGATGACAAAATGGCACAGATAATGGTGAAAACCGAAAGCACTTTGCCATAACTTGTAACAAATTAAATTTGCATGTTGGTACAAAACCTGTCTTTTCTTTCTAAAAAATAAAAGTCAGTTTCCTTAAAAAGAGTCTATTAATTTTCTAATAACTTTGGTAAATAATGGTTTATATAAAAATTCTCTAGAAGCCCAATATTTGCCTCCCACGATTTATCATATTCTATAATAACAACAATTGTTTCTTTTATTGTCCATATACAGAGATAACACTTTTGTTTTTTTAAAATATGTAGTGCACCTTGAATTTGGTGATAATAGTTATGATTTTCATTAACTAATAAATTTTCCTCATTATCATAATAAATAATATAGGTGTTAGAATTTTTCAATTTTTCTGATAAATTATCATTTCGGAAAGAGTACGGACATTTTATTTCCACAATGGCTTCTTCTTCATCTATTAATCCATCAGGACTAGCACCAAGTAGACCCGAATTTGTAACCCATAGTCCTGTTGGGCAAACATTTAATTTATATTGTTCTCGCAACTGATCTATGGCATCTTTTTCGTGTGTTCTACCCCACTGTATTGCTTTCACACCATCGAGATTGTATTCACCTGAAAAAAAAATCTTCATATGATTTATGCACTTTAATGTTACAAAAAAAATTGAAAGAAATTTAAATGGAAAAAATCTTTAAACATTTTTTTGGTAATTTTCTAGAAACCTGCGGCAACTCCAATTTTTTTGACGAATTTTGGTATACGGGGGTTTTGGGGGCGCTGATCACGAATCTGAAAGAATTTTTGGCGGAAACGTTTCGTTCTCGAGATATTCATCATCAAAGCTTAAATTTGGACTAATCCTATTTTCACTATATTCCCCCTTCTTTCTTGCACACAATTCCTGATATAAAGCTAAAGTGGAATACAACATTTAATTTTCACCTTTTAAAACCCCGTTTTTCTACGTATTTTACATTAATTTTGCATTAAATTGCATAGCTTCACTTTTAATTGTTTTCGGTGGTAGCAAGCTATAAAGTCGCCGTGTATACATGGTTGCCGCATTTTTAAAGCGAACTTTCGCAATTTTATTAATAAAAGATGTAAAATAGATAGAAAAACGGGGTTTTAAAGGGTGAAAATCAAATATTGTATGCCACTTTAGCTTTAAATCAAGAATTGTGTGCAAAAAGAAGGAGAAATATACTAAAAATAGGATTAGTTTAAATTTCAACTTTGATGATGGATATCTCGAGAACAAAACGTTTCCGCCAAAAAATCTTTCAGAGTCGTGATCAGCGCCCCAAAAACCCCCGTATACCAAAAATTCGTCAAAATTGAGTTGCCGCAGGTTTCTAGAAAATTACTTTTTTCTTTTCACAGATACACTAATAATATTCTTTACTCACCTAAAAGAGTCTTGAATAAACTAACTGGGAATCTGTTTCTTTTACATGCTGACAAAATAGATCCAAAATTGCTGGCTGTTAGTCTAAATTTTCGTGCGAGATACCACTTTTCATTTGACGCTTGGCCAGTGGTAGCAACAGCAATATTCACAATTGCTTCATCATCAATAGCGCATTTCTCCTTGAACACTAAAATTTTGTCAGCTGCCTCCAGAAAATCTTTGGAAGAGATTATTTCTTCTATTAATGGAAGAGGCATACTGTCAGGATTTGTTGATTCCTCATTTAGTAGCCAAGTGAATCCCACAGTATTTCCAAAACATCGGAGCCTATTCTTTAATCTTGTGATCGACTCTTCTGGTACCTCACCTTCAAGAGATTTATATGGTTTGGGTGGATAAAGCTCCTCAGCTGATTTCAATGGCCCACCTTTAGGTTTAGCCGGTGCATTCCACAAACACTCTTTATCTGTTATAGATATATTGTAGTGGCCAAAGAGTGCCAGTGTGGCGATATGATGGCATTTAATGCCTCTTGGGCAACCACATGTTGCTGATGAAATTGTCCCATTCTTATCCAACTCTACAATAAAATTAGTATTGTAAAGTTTATTTGTTTTCTGGGAGATTACGTTTAAACAAAATAATATTTGGCTTTTCTCCAGAATAAAAAAGTTTATTAAGCATTTTAAGAAAATTATTTTTTTTTATACTGGGTGTGTCTAAAAGGTGCGGAAAAAAGGTACCACAGATTCCTGAGACCAAAATACGACGACACAACCCAAGCCACCCCAGTCAAAAAGTGGATGGTCTCGGAGACACAGAGTGTCAAAAATCTATTCTGGTTTCAGCCCTTTACAAACAATCCTGGTAACAACAGGTGTATTGTCACAATACTCGACCAGAAGTATAATATATAACCATATATTCTTTTAGATAGAGACACCCTGTATAAAAAGTTTTAATTTTCTTAAAATGCTTAATAAACTTTTTTATTCTGGAGAAAAGCCAAATATTATTTTGTTTAAATAAAATTAGTAATAAATTAGTTTATTAAAGACAATAGTCAGTAAAATCATACCTATGGATACTGTGTAAGCCTTGTTTTTCATACTAGCTAGTATTTCTCCCCTTATTATCATTAAGGTCGAGTCAAATTGCATCATTTTAACATGTCCGGATTCTAGGGCATTTTCGCCTCTTCTTATAATTTTATTATCATTTTCTAGGAAATCGTTGATGCTAGAGAGCTTTAAAACATGTTTTGTAGTCATCTTCGTAAAGATTCTGCAACAAAATAATTACTTTTAGTAAAAGAATAGGAGGTACATAACCTTCAAATTTTTGTAAGTTAAATTATTACATCAAATCAACTAACCTGAGAAAAACCTCACGATTTTCAATATATAGCACGTTTCTTCGACGAAATATGCGATTTTCCAGTCTTATTTTGTCACAACACACAAGAAAACACCAAATGAATAAATCGATATGGAAATTTACCGTTGTCAGCAAATTTGTTTGGAGTCAGTGTAGGCTCCGCCCATTTTCGTGACGTCACGACTTAGGCTGTCTATTCAAAGAAGGTAGTCAAAGTCAAAGTCAAAGTCAAAATATGCTTTATTATGTCTAAAGAACAAGTTCTCGTTGACAAAGCTGAAAAAATGTATTTAACATAAATCAAATATAAACATGAAATTCAACATAAATTAAATATTACAGAAAACCAAAATTTAAATAAACACATTAAAATAACACATACAAAATTACTTACTTTAAAATAGTTAAAATATCATAATATCACAGCATTTCAAAAATACAAAGTAAATAAAATAAACAAAAAGATGTCACAAAACATCATTATAAAACTCGTCCAGACTATAATAAGCTCTTACCAACCAATATACTCTAATCCTGTGTTTAAAAAGCCGAAGTGAAGGAGAAGCTCTTGTCTCCTTAGGTAAATGGTTGTACATTTTGATACTTTCATAGATAACAGACTTCTTTGTCAATGTCGTGGTAGGTATGGGCAGGGGTAAATCAAGACTCTGGCGAGTTGTCCAGGACACGTTGCGGGGAACCAAACTATGGCGGTATTTATAAATAAGGGTAACAGTCTCCAAAATAAATAAACTGTAAAGAGTTAAAATTTTTTGACTTATGAATAGAGGCCTGCAAGGATCCTAGGTCCTGCCCTACACAAATATCTAACTGCTCGCTTCTGCAAAACAAACAAACTATTTATAAGGTAATTGGCGGACATTCCCCAGAAACAGATTCCCATATCTAAGGTGTGATTCGATGAGCGAGTAGTATACTGTTCTACCTACCGAGGACCTAGCTCATTTATAGTAACTTTGACCGCATAGCAGCCTGAAGCTACCTTTTTCCTATTCCAACTATGTGCGAATCAAACCTTAACTGACTATCAATATCTAATCAAAAACTTAGTATGAGGGCTATTTTCCACAACGAGTCACCAATAACTAACCCTTCCATATCACATTTAAAAGAAACGATTTTTGTTTTACTAAAGTTAAGGACAAACAAGTTAGAGGTCACACCAGACTCAATTTTACCTAAATCGTTGGATACAGTCTCCCTTAATGTCACAGAGTCAATACAGTGCCACAAAACCGTGGTGTCATCTGCAAAGAGTAAATTGACCACTAATATTCAAAAAAGTCAGGTCGTTAATAAAAAACAAAAATAAAATAGGGCCCAAGACGGAGCCCTGAGGCACTCCGCAACCAATATCCCGACCTCCCGAACACTTCTGGTCCCACAAAACCCGCTGGCTGCGTTCAGTCAAGTATGACTCAAACCATGAGAGAGCCACCCCCCTAAAACCGTAATGATGAAGCTTTCGCAACAGAATTTCATGACTAATGCAACCGAACGCCTTAGACAAATCGCAAAAAGCTGCCGCCGCAACTCCTCCCCTGTTAATTCTTGCGTATAACCCCTCTAACAGTCTAAACATAGCATCATTGGTACCACTATTGTCTTGATATGCAAACTGGCTTTTATCTACAATCTTATTTATAGACATGAATGAAGTCATTCGCATTTTGACCAATTTTTCAATAAGTTTTGACAAAGTAGACAGTAAGGAGATTGGCCGGTAATTAGAAGGTTCGTCCTTATCTCCTCCTTTATGTAGTGGAATTACTTTGGCTAACTTTAGACAGGACGGAAAGACTCCAATCTCCCAAGAGATATTGATCGCCCGCACCAAAACATCCAGAACCACATCTGGAAGCTCAGAAAATATCCTAACTGACAACCCATCATCTCCCGAAGCATTTTTATTTTTAATAGACGATATTGTCTCTTTTAGTTCAATTAAGTTCGTAGGGATAAAATAAAATGAATTACTTACTGATGGCCTTGTCATGAAGTTATCAGGATCAACCGATGGATTGATATCCCCAATTAGCTTTTCAGCTATTGTACAGTAATAAGAGTTTAGAGTATCAGGTGATAATCCAGACTCACAGATTGTTTGAGAGTGCTTGTTACTTCGACGTATTTCATTAACTATTGACCAACATTCTCTCTGTACATTAGCCGCTCTATATAATCGTCCTGAATAATAATCATTTTTAGCAAGTTTAAGTAATTTTCTATAAAGTGTTCGATATCTGTTAAAATAATTATGAAAATTAAGATTGTCAGTGTACTTTCGAATTAAATGAAGGGAACGTAAGTTTTTTGATGATACTTTCAGTCCCTTTGTAAACCAGGAATTTTTATTTTTTTTACGAATTTTTTAATTGGAAATACTTTATTAAATATATTCAACAGGCATTTATAAAAAGCCTCAATCGGATCTTGAGAATGAAGAACTCCATCCCAGCAAGTTGAGGAGCATAATTGGTAAAACTTATTATAGTTACACTTACTAAAAATCCTACCATACTTATATCTAGGAACAGATTTTAAAATACAGGGTAAAATATCACAAACAATAGCATCATGATCAGAAAGGGCGGCATTAACCACCGTACAATTACTAACTCTTCCATCTATATTAGAACAAACATAATCAATTAATGAAGAAGAAAACCGTGAGGTACGCGTGGGAGATTTTACATGCATTTGCAGATTATGTGATTGTAGCAAATTATTTAACCTAATAGTAGAGATAGAAGAAGTGTCAATAAAATTAATATTAAAATCACCTGATATGATAACTGAAGAGGAAGCGGGCAATAACGCCAATAACGCATCCAATTCATTTAAAAAATATTTAAATCTGAAGAAGGTGATCTGTATATGCAAATTATATATAAATTTTGAAATTGAGAAAATATTATAGAAAATTCAAAGGCACCTTCCACCAAAAGGTGATTAAAATGATCAACAGGGCCGAATGAGTTAGACTCAAGAAATAACAGGGGAGGAGTTGCGGCGGCAGCTTTTTGCGATTTGTCTAAGGCGTTCGATTGCATTAGTCATGAAATTCTGTTGCGAAAGCTTCATCATTACGGTTTTAGGGGGTGGCTCTCTCATGGTTTGAGTCATACTTGACTGAACGCAGCCAGCGGGTTTTTGTGGGACCGAAGTGTTCGGGAAGTCGGGATATTGGTTGGGGGAGTGCCTCCAGGGCTCCGTCTTGGGCCCTATTTTTATTTTTGTTATTTATTAACGACCTGACTTTTTGAATATTAGTGGTCAATTTACGCTTTTTGCAGATGACACCACGGTTTTGTGGCACTGTATTGACTCTGTGACATTAAGGGGAGACTGTATCCAACGATTTAGGTAAAATTAGGGCCTGGTGTGACTCTAACTTGCTTGTCCTTAACTTTAGTAAAACAAAAATCGTTTCTTTTAAATGCGATATGGAAGGGTTAGTTATTGGTGACTCTGTTGTGGAAAATAGCCCTCATACTAAGTTTTTAGATTAGATATTGATAGTCAGTTAAGGTTTGATTCGCACATAGTTGGAATAGGAAAAAGGTAGCTTCAGGCTGCTATGCGGTCAAAGTTACTATAAATGAGCTAGGTCCTCGGTAGGTAGAACAGTATACTACTCGCTCATCGAATCACACCTTAGATATGGAATCTGTTTCTGGGGAATGTCCGCCAATTACCTTATAAATAGTTTGTTTGTTTTGCAGAAGCGAGCAGTTAGATATTTGTGTGAGGGCAGGACCTAGGGATCCTTGCAGGCCTCTATTCATAAGTCAAAAATTTTAACTCTTTACAGTTTATTTATTTTGGAGACTGTTACCCTTATTTATAAATACCGCCATAGTTTGGTTCCCGCAACTGTCCCGGACAACTCGCCAGAGTCTTGATTTACCCCTGCCCATACCTACCACGACATTGACAAAGAAGTCTGTTATCTATGAAAGTATCAAATGTACAACCATTTACCTAAGGAGACAAGAGCTTCTCCTTCACTTCGGCTTTTTAAACACAGGATTAGGAGTATATTAGTTGGTAAGGCTTATTATAGTCTGGACGAGTTTTATAATGATGTTTTGTGACATCTTTTGTTTATTTTATTTACTTTGTATTTTTGAAATGCTGTGATATTATGATATTTTAACTATTTTAAAGTAAGTAATTTTGTATGTGTTATTTTAATGTGTTTATTTAAATTTTGTTTTTCTGTAATATTTAATTTATGTTGAATTTCATGTTTATATTTGATTTATGTTAAATACATTTTTTCAGCTTTGTCAACGAGAACTTGTTCTTTAGACATAATAAAGATATTTTTGACTTTGACTTTGACTTTGATACGCCGTAATAAAAGTAGCGTCTTCCACAATGCCGAAAGATGTTTACCGCATTTGATCTCTTGACTGCAGTCACGGCAAATACGGCCTGTCAGCACTAGCTAGCGAAATGTGCTATAATATTTACAACGTACAATATACCCTGTATGATTTTATCACAAATAAAAACATTTTAAAACTTTTTGGGGACAACACTCTGAACCATGCACTTATCCTTAAACATAAGGGTGTTACGATGACTTATGATCTTTAAACTCATTACAGTTACTGTATATCTATTACATTGAGTGTACACATACTGCAGTGATCGATTTTTCGAAAAGTAGACTTTGAAATTTTTTAAAAATTTGGCAACATTATAAGGTTAGAGGACAAAAGAATAAAATAATTTTTGTTTTGTCACTACCCATATAACATTTTGCCGGCCATTTACTGGCATTGCCAACAGTCTTTAATGGAAAGGCATTGGCAAAAAAGTATCAAAAAGGCACGAAAGTGGGCAATGGGCCGTTATTGGGCCACGTGTTGCAGATAATGTGATGGCATCCGTCATTAATAAGTTATGATGAAAAATGCATTTAGGATGATGGCATCCATCATTAATAAGTTATGCCAAGAAAATGCGTTTAGGATGATGGCATTCATCATTAATAAATTATTGGCAAAAGATAACCAAAAGACACGAAAGTGGGCAAAGTCAAAGTCAAAGTCAAAATATGCTTTATTATGTCTAAAGAACAAGTTCTCGTTGACAAAGCTGAAAAAAATGTATTTAACATAAATCAAATATAAACCTGAAATTCAACATAAATTAAATATTACAGAAAAACAACATTTAAATAAACACATTAAAATAACACATACAAAATTACTTACTTTAAAATAGTTAAAATATCATAATATCACAGCATTTCAAAAATACAAAGTAAATAAAATAAACAAAAAGATGTCACAAAACATCATTATAAAACTCGTCCAGACTATAATAAGCTTTACCAACCAATATACTCCTAATCCTGTGTTTAAAAAGCCGAAGTGAAGGAGAAGCTCTTGTCTCCTTAGGTAAATGGTTGTACATTTTGATACTTTCATAGATAACAGACTTCTTTGTCAATGTCGTGGTAGGTATGGGCAGGGGTAAATCAAGACTCTGGCGAGTTGTGCAGGACACGTTGCGGGAAACCAAACTATGGCGGTATTTATAAATAAGGGTAACAGTCTCCAAAATAAATAAACTGTAAAGAGTTAAAATTTTTTGACTTATGAATAGAGGCCTGCAAGGATCCCTAGGTCCTGCCCTACACAAATATCTAACTGCTCGCTTCTGCAAAACAAACAAACTATTTATAAGGTAATTGGCGGACATTCCCCAGAAACAGATTCCATATCTAAGGTGTGATTCGATGAGCGAGTAGTATACTGTTCTACCTACCGAGGGACCTAGCTCATTTATAGTAACTTTGACCGCATAGCAGCCTGAAGCTACCTTTTTCCTATTCCAACTATGTGCGAATCAAACCTTAACTGACTATCAATATCTAATCCTAAAAACTTAGTATGAGGGCTATTTTCCACAACAGAGTCACCAATAACTAACCCTTCCATATCGCATTTAAAAGAAACGATTTTTGTTTTACTAAAGTTAAGGACAAGCAAGTTAGAGTCACACCAGGCCCTAATTTTACCTAAATCGTTGGATACAGTCTCCCTTAATGTCACAGAGTCAATACAGTGCCACAAAACCGTGGTGTCATCTGCAAAAAGCGTAAATTGACCACTAATATTCAAAAAAGTCAGGTCGTTAATAAATAACAAAAATAAAATAGGGCCCAAGACGGA
Organism: Listronotus bonariensis; assembly: GCA_014170235.1. Lineage (NCBI taxonomy): Eukaryota > Metazoa > Arthropoda > Insecta > Coleoptera > Curculionidae > Listronotus > Listronotus bonariensis. The sequence goes on along the minus strand of JACEGR010001221.1, from coordinate 1,705 downwards.
GCCCTGAGGCACTCCCCAACCAATATCCCGACTTCCCGAACACTTCGGTCCCACAAAAACCCGCTGGCTGCGTTCAGTCAAGTATGACTCAAACCATGAGAGAGCCACCCCTAAAACCGTAATGATGAAGCTTTCGCAACAGAATTTCATGACTAATGCAATCGAACGCCTTAGACAAATCGCAAAAAGCTGCCGCCGCAACTCCTCCCCTGTTAATTCTTGCGTATAACTCATTCGGCCCTGTTGATCATTTTAATCACCTTTTGGTGGAAGGTGCCTTTGAATTTTCTATAATATTTTCTCAATTTCAAAATTTATATATAATTTGCATATACAGATCACCTTCTTCAGATTTAAATATTTTTTAAATGAATTGGATGCGTTATTGGCGTTATTGCCCGCTTCCTCTTCAGTTATCATATCAGGTGATTTTAATATTAATTTTATTGACACTTCTTCTATCTCTACTATTAGGTTAAATAATTTGCTACAATCACATAATCTGCAAATGCATGTAAAATCTCCCACGCGTACCTCACGGTTTTCTTCTTCATTAATTGATTATGTTTGTTCTAATATAGATGGAAGAGTTAGTAATTGTACGGTGGTTAATGCCGCCCTTTCTGATCATGATGCTATTGTTTGTGATATTTTACCCTGTATTTTAAAATCTGTTCCTAGATATAAGTATGGTAGGATTTTTAGTAAGTGTAACTATAATAAGTTTTACCAATTATGCTCCTCAACTTGCTGGGATGGAGTTCTTCATTCTCAAGATCCGATTGAGGCTTTTTATAAATGCCTGTTGAATATATTTAATAAAGTATTTCCAATTAAAAAAATTCGTAAAGAAAATAAAAATTCCTGGTTTACAAAGGGACTGAAAGTATCATCAAAAAACTTACGTTCCCTTCATTTAATTCGAAAGTACACTGACAATCTTAATTTTCATAATTATTTTAACAGATATCGAACACTTTATAGAAAATTACTTAAACTTGCTAAAAATGATTATTATTCAGGACGATTATATAGAGCGGCTAATGTACAGAGAGAATGTTGGTCAATAGTTAATGAAATACGTCGAAGTAACAAGCACTCTCAAACAATCTGTGAGTCTGGATTATCACCTGATACTCTAAACTCTTATTACTGTACAATAGCTGAAAAGCTAATTGGGGATATCAATCCATCGGTTGATCCTGATAACTTCATGACAAGGCCATCAGTAAGTAATTCATTTTATTTTATCCCTACGAACTTAATTGAACTAAAAGAGACAATATCGTCTATTAAAAATAAAAATGCTTCGGGAGATGATGGGTTGTCAGTTAGGATATTTTCTGAGCTTCCAGATGTGGTTCTGGATGTTTTGGTGCGGGCGATCAATATCTCTTGGGAGATTGGAGTCTTTCCGTCCTGTCTAAAGTTAGCCAAAGTAATTCCACTACATAAAGGAGGAGATAAGGACGAACCTTCTAATTACCGGCCAATCTCCTTACTGTCTACTTTGTCAAAACTTATTGAAAAATTGGTCAAAATGCGAATGACTTCATTCATGTCTATAAATAAGATTGTAGATAAAAGCCAGTTTGCATATCAAGACAATAGTGGTACCAATGATGCTATGTTTAGACTATTAGAGGGGTTATACGCAAGAATTAACAGGGGAGGAGTTGCGGCGGCAGCTTTTTGCGATTTGTCT